>PVJX010000559.1:0-237712 GCA_004027295.1 Dolichotis patagonum | reverse complement strand
GCCTGTTACTGTTGTCCTGGTGACCTGCTGTGATGTTCTGTGCCAATTTCACTATACTGTCTCAATTGGCTTTATTCCATCCTTTTTTTTCTGTTTGCAGCCTCACTGTGTGTTCACTTTGTATGCCTTAATTTTGTAACATGAACAGCTATTTCTGGGAGGACAGTATGTGGTTTGTCAACTAGTGATTTATGGTTTTGTTTTTTTTTTCTTGAGATTTTGTATTGTTTCTACCCTTTTTTCTGTATTTTTTTTCTCTCTTTAAATAAAATTTAAAAAAACCAGCATGCTAGTAAAGGATATCAATATATAATTTAGAATCTCACTACAAAAATATTCCTTACCTCTCGTAGGTTACGAGGAATATTTTCAGCCATCTTTCAAAAAAGTAACAAGAATTTCAGAGCTGAAATGCACTTCCATATGAGGGACTTTGCTGCGTCTGACTCAGTCCTACCCCTCTCTGGTTTCTCTGGCTTGACTCCCTGGTCAGGGCACCTTGGTGCATGCGGAACCCATTCAAGCCCTACACATTTCTGCCTTGACTAATGTACTTTCCTTTCCTGTTGCCCTTCTTGTAGAGTATGTCCACCTTCCAAGCCTAGGCTGCCTTCAATCCACACTCACCAGTAACACCTCTTATTCTTAATACCTGCAAACTTGTACACTTTTTGTTTAACTTTCAGGTTCCTGCAGATAGTAGGCTTTATGGCTAGATTCTCATGTTGAAACAAAAATAGCGATTGGCAGGTTTTCAAATTTTAAAGATTTTAGTAAGATTTAATTTATTATATATATATATATATATATATATATATTTTTTTTTTTTTTTTGGTACTGGGGATCGAACTCACGATCTTGCACTCACCAGGCAGGCGCTTACACTGCTGAGCTAAATCCCCGGCCCTTTTGAAAAATTTTAATGGAATTTGGTAAGATAAAGACTGCAGAGATTTATAATGTCATCTGGACAATCCACAGTTAATGGTGTCTCAAAAAATTGTCTTAGTTACCTGCAGAAATGCTGTCAGTGAATTGTAGCTTTATGTAGTCTTGGTTTTATGGGACATATGCATTTGAAGACTATGTCTTCATCTTTAACAAAACCATATCCTATATCTATTTTGCTACTCAACTGCCCTTCTGGGAAAAGTTTTATGATGAAATTTACCATGAGTAATTTTTCAGAGGAAATAAACTCATGTCTTTCTAGACAAACTTGTATGCTTCTGTGGTAATTATTGGTAGTTTGACTGCCAAGTAACCATCCCTCTTTCTTCTCTACAAATTTTAGAAATTTTTCAGTGTGATAATATGTCCAGTGCCTAGGGTTGTCAGCTTTAGCAAAAGTAATAAAGGACACACAGTTAAATTTTAATTTCAGATAAACAATAAATAATTTTAGCATATCTCAGATATTAAAGATACTTAAATATCTAACAAAGGTCAGAATTTTCGTGAATGATTTAGACTAAGCATAACTCATCATACCACATGTTTAGTATAAATATGTCCCTAATCTTAATGCTAACTCTAACTCTCTCCCTGGTGTGACGGTTAATCCTGACTTATTTGATTGACTTGACTGCACCTAGGCGATTAGGAAAGCATACTTTTGGGTATGTCTGGATAGGTCATGGAGGTGTGACCCTGGGGACTGCATCTGTTCCGGTCCCTTTCCTCTCTGGTGCTCCTCCCCTGCACTGTTTCCCAGACATCACGGGTTGAGCAGCCTTCCTCCGTCACTCCCTGATGGCACGATGTTTCTGCCTTGAGGTCGGCGGACCATGGACTGAGACCTCTGAGACTGCGCTAAAGTAAATCTCTCCTCCTGTAAGTTGCAGGTGTCAGGTATTTGGCCCTAGCAACAGGAAAGTTAACTATAACCTAGAGATTCACTTCCCTCCCTTCCTTATACCTAAGGGCGGCCATGTGACCAGTGCGATTTAAGAGAATGTAATTAATATAGCTTCTGGGTAGGGACCAATGCCAATATTTTCCCTTTTTTCTTGCCTGAAATTTTTGTAAGGCCCAGATCTGAGGAAGATGGCGTATACCATGAGGCAGCCAATAGCTGCATGGGACTTGGTGGTGTGGTTTTAGCAGGTGGTGGGCTCAGAGTGGGACACAGCTCGGAGACATTGGTCACACACCAACAAGCATCCAGAGGTTTCGGGAAATCATGGCCTCACCTAAAAATGAAAATTAAGTGCCAGAAACTGACCAGATAGTAACCAGTAAGAGAGAACTCTCAGAGAATTTAAAACAGCCATTTTAGGGAAGCTCATTGAGCTTGAAGAAAACACAGACATGTTTCACTACTCTTATAGAAACTTAGAGATGGAAACAAGTTTTAAAAATCAGGAAGAAACTCTCTCAGACAAAGAACTTCTATCTAGAACATATAAAACATTGAAAAAAATCAGCTCCCCAGATTCAAAGACCCAATCCAAAAATGGGCATCTGAGATGAACACGCACTTCTCAGATTAAGAAATACAAATGGCAGATAAATACATGAAAAAGATGTTCAATCATTGGCCATTCGAGAGATGCAAATTAAAACAACACTGAGATTCCATCTCACCCCAGAAAGAATGGCTATTCTCAAGAAATTGACAACTAACAAATGCTGGAGGGGCTGTGGGAAAAAGGAACCCTTCTCCACTGTTGGTGGGAGTGTAGACTGGTGCAACCACTGTGGAAATCAGTGTGGAGATTCCTCAGAAAGCTAGGATTAGAGGTCCCATTCAATCCAGCTATTCCCCTTTTGGGTATTTTCCCTGAAGAATTAAAAACCATGCCACAGTGATATATATGCACTCATGTGTTTTTTTAATTGATAACACAACTTGATTTTTATTGTTTTCATTTTTTAATTTAAAAAAAGTTTTAAAATGATACAAAATTTCAAAACAAAATAATGGGAAATTAACAGTAGCTAATATGTTGCATGTTGTTATCTTCAAAGCAGTTGAAATTCTGTATCTTTGTTTTTATTGTTTTCCTCTTTTTAAATTTAAAAAAAATCAGGCAGAAATTCATGAGCTGAAAAGTACACTTGGTGAAATTAGAAAGATAGATGACATCTACATCAGAATAGATCAAACAAGAAAATTCATAGGCTATTTGAAAAAACACAGTTGGAGAAGAAAAAAGAATGGAGAATAAAGAAAACAGAAGGGAACTTTGGGACAGTAGTAAATGGGGAAATACCCAAATTTTGGGGTTCAAGAAAGAAAGAAATAGGGGCTCAAGGACCTGTGTGAAACTATAACAAAAAACATGGCATTTGTATCCTTGGAGAAGAGATATGAGGCAGGACTTTAAAAAGTACTCAAATAACATGAAATCTTCCCTAATTTGGCAAAATATAAATCTACAGATTCATGACAGTGAGCCAAACAGGATAAAACCAAAGAAATCTGAATCAAGACTCATCATAACTGACTGTCTAAAAACTGCAGGGGAAAGTGTCAAAGACAGCAAGAGAAAAGCAACACTCCTACACTCAATAAAATGCAAATGACAGTGGATTTGTTACCGGAAAACATGGATACCAAAAAGAAGTAGCACAACTTTTATTCAAATGTGAGAGAAAGAGCCATCAACCGAGAATACCTATAATAAAAGAAAATATCCTTCAGAAAGGGGGGAAATCAAGATAATTTGTCATTAATATACTGACTCTAAAAGAATGGATACAGGAAATAGAAGTAGGACAGAATGAAAGTTGAAGACATTGTGTAATTTCTTTTTGAGCCTACAAAATGTGATAGAATGTGGTATTTAAATTTTAAAAAATTCATTGCAGTAAAATATGCATTGCCATTCATTCTCCTCAAAAGATTCCCCTTCACTTTCAGCACTTATCATTCTTGTCACTTTCTGAGACTTTCTGAGGAAGTCCCTTGCATGTCTTTAGTGAAGTGTCAGCCTGCCTTGTCCTGAATTGGTTCGAAACATTTACCTTTCATGGCCATTTTGACTTTGGGGAGGACCCAGAATGTGCACAGTGCACATTCAGTGAATAAAGTAGATGAGGACACTGGAGGGTTTTTGCAGCCTGCCTTTCTGTTGGCTGCCACTCAGCTGAAGCATTCATCATATTTTTAAATCAAACCTCTTAAAGGCATTCACAAAAGAGGACTTCCAGACCTGCTCCAGACAGTGCCAAGAATGGATGGCACATGTGTGTATACTCAGAGTGAGGAGGAATATTCTGAGGAGAATTCACGGCAATGTGTGGGGTTTTTTAAATTGTAATAGATTTTAAAATTTAAACATTCACCGATCACCCCTTGTACATCATATGACCCCTGTTGGCTTCTCCAGCCTGATCACCTCCCTTCTGTCCCTTGCTCATGACCTGGCCTTCTTGCTTACTTCTGCAGGGCCTTTATTCCTGTCCTGGTCTATGTCTAGAATATTCTTCCCTAGATGTGTACGTGGCTCACCCCCGTTATCATTTAGATCTTAGTGCAAGCCTTCTATGTCTTCTGAGAGACATCTCCTGACACTTCACTAGCAAGTAGCCCCCTTCCCTCACTCTCTAACCCATATTGTTTTAGTTCTGGCCCCTGTCATTAGCATAAATTCTCATTTACTTACCTGCTTATTGTTCATGCCTCCCACTATAATAAAAGCATCCTAAAAGCAAAAATGCTATTTGATTTACTCTCTTTTGCATCTCCAGTACCTAAATGCTAAGTTGGATAAGCAAGCATTCAACAAGTATTTATTGAACAAGTGAGTTAATTTTATCCAAATTTCTTATTTTATAACTAGGAAAGCCAAGGCCCAGATGAAGTGAATGGCCGGCCTAAGACTCGGCAATGAGCTAACGGAATTCCAGGGAGATGCTTTTCTATATAACGCCTTATTTCATCCAGCCTTCTCGCTGTGATCTCACCCCTCAACCATCACTCCTCTGCGCCCCTGTGATAGCTCTAGATGTTAATGTCCCCTTGGTTTTTATTCTCTACTTTGAATTTTTATTTATTTATCTCTGTTGCATCTGTCTTAATTCCCCAACCAAACGGCATGTACCTCAAAAATACATACCAAGAAAGCGCACACAAAGAATGCGTGCGTCCTCCAAATGTGCTTTACAAAGATGGCTCATGTTACTTTTTCCACTAAAGTAAAAGTCTGCATGTTTACGCCTTTTGTCTTGTCCAACTGTCAAAGATAAAAACTGGCTACTCAAAAGCTGGGGGAGAGGCAAGTTTTTGTAACTCCAGCTAAGCATGCAGCAGTGTCTTACTTGTAGCTGGAGTCTTACGTGCTTCGTCAAAACTGTGCAGAGGAGCTGCTCTGGGCGTAATGGGTGCATTCTGAAAGGTAATCCTTGCCGTTGGGGGAATCAGTCCCCGCTCCATCATACTTAAAATCCCTAAAAAGGAAGGTTAACAGAATATGAGTCGAACCCGAGCTACATTACAAAGTCTGAGCTCCATAAATTTGACAAGTCTAACTTACTCCGTCCATCATCTTATTTGTGAGGGTGCGTCCAGTACCTTCATTTTTTGCATGAAAAGCCAGCAACAGTACACGTTCATTTAAGCTTAATATTCTAACCCAAGGAAAAATGTCATTTCCAATAGCAGTAATACGAAATAAAATTGCACTAAGGTAATTTCATTTTAAGGTAGAAATATAATTTCAAGGCAAACTAAAACTTCTTTGTTTTTATGACATTTTCAATCATTGGTAATATTGTTACTCTTTTTAAAATTCAGGGAAATCAGGCACACATTCTTAATGACTAAGGTGAGCCTTTGTTCTGAAAGAAAATGTGTGCTTCAAACCATGCCCTATGGTTATAATCAGTCATACTTTATAAAAGGAGTTATCATTAGCTATTTATCATATCACCTGAAGATATGAATACCCAATAGGTTATTGTAGTGCAACTGAGCAACATCGTATTAATACAATTAATTTACAATTCCTAGAACTCATGCTGTATTACTAAGGCTGAAATCAAGCCTTTTTACAAACAAGAGACCTTGTTTAAATAAGTAAACAAGTAAATAAATAAATCAATGAATAATTGATTTGAATAATTGATTGAATAAAGTCTGTGTTGGAGGCAGAACTTTCAGTAAGGTGATCTATTGTATTAAAGCCAGAAACTCAAAAACTTGAGAACTATTTATAATGAACTTGCAGAACTTCAATTTCTGGTTTCTGTCTCGTATAACAGTAAGAAAAGTAAGGAACTCTGAATCTCCACAAATTCTTGGCATACAAACTCTGCACCGCACATTACTATGTTGAAGAAGTTAGCACACATTCTAAGAGGAGCTGATAATTACTCCATTGGTTTTAAGACCTCTATTACATTGCTTTTAAACTAGTTATTATAGTGTTAGGGGATGTCTCTGACATTGTCATGGAAGGGTTAGGGTGCTGAAGTGGACTTTTCTTATGAAACAAGGGTTCCAAAGAGAAATCTCCAGAAATCTTCAGTGGAATCATTTGGAGAAGATTTTATTGACAATGGAGATTCCTGGCCCCTACTCCAGGTCTGTCCAAAAGACCGAGGTCATGGCCTAGAACTCTGCATTACTGAAGCCTCCAAGTGATACTTTGGTGCACAGAAGTTTGAGAACCACCAGAAATGGGGCTGAGGGACATACGTGTTAAATAAGCCTGTGGGCTCTCTTAAAGCATAAGAAGTACTGATGCAGAATACAACTTTTTACAGCTTTTTGAAGTTAGCACTTCAAAATGTTCTATGTCTATAACACAAGAATTGACTGAACTATGAATTTAAGAAAGATTAATTTTTTATTTTCATAAATATTTTTCATTGTTAATACCAGATCTCTGCATGAGAATTATGCTTGTTTTGTAGATGTGAGAAAAAAGTTTTCTTATAGTTCAGTATAAGAGTCAGTTTCATTCTCTGAGAATTCTAAAGAGCATGAGCATGATTTTAACCCTTGCTTCTGTGCTGATGGAAGCAGCTCCAGTTTAGTGCATGCATTTATCCCTGGAGGGAAAAAGTTAGCACTTGGAAAGAAATAAGAGAGATTTCTTTTCTTAATCCAGACACTGGAAACTGAAGCTTATCTGACTCTACAGGGTTCTGAACCTTTGTTTTTATTGTTTATTTTATAACCTGTAAAGATAAAATTAATGTAAAGATATGAAAGCAATGCAAATAATTCTTATCTGCATACATGCAAATAAATTCTATCACATGGAGAATAATTCTTCCTGTGAAATCCCAGTTTTTCATCTTTCTGCAAATTTATTTCAATAGTCTTGATTTGTAAATATGTCTTGTTTGGGTTCTTCTTAGCAATGACTATAACATCTTACTAGTTCCTTCATTTAATTAGTGAGCTAAAGATAGTCTTTGACGTGTTCATTTTATATTTGCATAAGAGTCATGACTTTATGAGTTTTATTTATTTATTTTTTTGGTATCGGGGATCGAACTTACAACTTTGCGCTTGCCAGGCCAGTGCTGTGTCACTGAGCTATATCCCAGGCCTGACTTTATCATCTTTAAAAATATCGTCCTCAGCACTTTGGAGAACCCACTGAGATGAACAAAAGTCACTTGAGAGTCTCAGAAACGGCGAACATCACAGACAATCAAGCCCAGGGCTGCTGTTCCTTGGCTCCCACAGGTGAATTTAAAGTGGCAATAGAACTTTGTTGATGCTTGTTTCTTTTGTGTTTGTTCATTTAATTTTAATTCTACTCTCTATTAATTTCCTTTTCTTTTTAATTCATTTATGAATGACAAGTTATTTCCTGTTGGGAACTGCAGTGATTGGGAATTCGGTAATCTCTGTAAATGGATTAAGGTTTTACAGAGATCTATTTCCTGCTGGGTGAAAGATAATACAGAATATAGTTTCTTAGTCTTTATCTATATTGAATTCATATCCATTAGGAATATTCGTGTCCACAAGGAAGGAGGGCAGCGCTGCTATCAGTACTGGCAAATTTTTGTTTCCGTGTTTACTTTTCTTCTGTGGCTGAAATGGCAACGTAGAGGGAATGCACACTCTCAGTGAAGGTGTCTCCCTGCCAGGAATTCAGAGAGCTGTCATCTTCTGCTGTAAATGTGGAACATTTTCCTGTCTCCAGATGGCATTTATAAATCGGATAATATGGCCTCTTAAAGGGGCTCTGGTCCAGCTGGCTTATAGAGATAAATAAGTGCTTATATAAAGTGGATATGCCTAAAATTCTCATAAAATAAGAAAATTGAACTTCTGATGCTTTACATGTGCTTCTTCAAACCCCAAGCTCAGAAACTCTCATTGAGGCTCCTTATATTTTATGGCAATGTAGTAATTTGCATAATTTCAATAATAACCTCTTTTTTTTGGTGCCAGGGATCGAACTCATGACCTTGTGCTTGCCAGGCAGACATGCTGCTGAGCCAAATCCTCAGTCCCAATAATAACTTCTTTTCCTTTTACTAAGATATACTAAAAAAGGTACTTATACAATCACGGCCTTGGTGGAATTTCAAGTTTCATATTTAAGAATGATTCTTATTTGCTCAGGTATGATGAATTACTTTTACAGGACTAAGGTTGACTTTCTAGAGCCAATGTTTGCAAAGTCTTTCTAGAAAAACCAGCCCAGATTGTGGTGGGGAAAGTCACACCCTGCAGGCCCAAGAACCTCAAGATACTTGGAGGACCTCTAAATAAAGGAAAAGACCCCAGTTTATAGGGTCCTGTAGCTTAATTCTGGAGAAAAAAGACTTTGGGGCTTGTTTGGCCTAAGGATTTCAAGTAATAAATGACTTTATTTTATTTTATTTTATTTTACTTTTTGTCTTTTTGAGACAGGGTCTCCCTATGCAGTTCAGGCTGGTCTTGAGCTCATTTTGTAGCCCACGCTGGTCTTGAACTTGCAACGATCTTCCTGCCTCAGTCTCCCGAGAGCTGGAATTGCAGGCATGTACCACTACGCCAGGCATAATAAATGATTTTAAAAGTTCAGTCTGAGATTCCTTATGAAAAGTTACAGGACAATAAGTTTAAGGTAGCCTGCATGGTAAATTATCATCTCTGCTGATTATTGTAAATAATCAGGACAAGCCCAATGATAACCAGCCTTATTTTGTGAATAATTTTGTTTGAGGTCAATTTGAGCAAAGAGATGATAAACAAATGTTTAAAAAGTTTGGAACAATCAAAAGGGACTCCTGGACACCTCTTCAGTGGACTGCTGGAGTATACAAGGGTTATCTGAACGTAGAGATTGACTAGAATGTTTTACAACTCTGTAGATGTCAAGATTAATTTGTAAAAGTGGGTAGTACTGCAAATAATTATCTATAGATGAGAAAATAAAATCTCTTTGATAAAAGAAAATCCTTCCTCACAAAAAAGCCAATTTTGCATCTATTTGAAAATTTATTTTAATATTCTTGATCTGGGGGCTGGGGATTTAGCTCAGCGGCATAAGCGCCTGCCTTGCAAGTGGGCGGTTGTGAGTTTGATGCCTGGTACCGATTAATATTCTTAATCTGTAAATGGGTCTATTCATTGGCTCTCTTTTGAACCAGTTGCTACATCTTAAAGATTTTTCTGCTTGAATTGATAAATTAAAATCTTTACTATGTATTCCTTTTATACTTACATGAAAGTTGTGATTTTAAAAATTACCTTTAAGCTCCATGGTTACATGAAGTCCTCTAACACCCTTACCTTCCCGTCAGGTAGCTTAGGAATTAGAAGCACATTCATCCTGTCTTTCAGTCAGCCAGTATTTCCTAGGTGCCTATGATGTGTCCAGAACTACTCTGGGGGCTGGGGATAGAGTGGTAAAGCAGAGACACTGTGCGACTTCTAGTGGTGGAAAAGTCATTACATGAGTTCATAAACAGATACATCGTTATGCAGGGTGACAGTCTGTGAAGGCCTTAGCTGACCATGCGACTGGGCTGCTGAGGGGCAGAGAGGAGGCCCCTGCAGCGGGAGCCGGGAGGAGGGCTGGGTCAGGCAGCCTCCCTCCGAGTTCAGATTTGCCCCAAGGTCAGACTGTGACCTCTTGCCAGAGACCGCCGCAGACAGCCTGAACTGAAAATGTGGTCTGTACTGTGAATCTTGTGTCCCTAACCACTGGGTGAGGGAGGAGCTTTCCTTTTTGGATTTAGCGAGGTAATTCAAGAAAAAGTAGTGAAACAGGTGCATTTTCCAAAACAACTTTCTCTTGGGGCTGTAGGTAATCGTTCTTTTCCTGCTGGACTTGTGTAGAACTGGGGTAAGGTTTAAATCACACCTAAGGGCGTGGAGAACGCCGGAAGAACTTAGACACTGTATCTACATTTCTGTAGCTTGTGCTTTCCTGCAGCTCATGTTACCGTGCATAGTACTAGACATATGGCAAGTATGCCATAAGTGCATGTTGATTAATTGCTTGATTAATTACAAATATTGTGGTGGGCCATGTGTTCTCTGGCAAATAATTTAAGGGTAACAGTGTTCCTTTTTCTTGACCGAGTTTCCATGATTCTAGATTTTTTGTTTCTCGGCAGTTTTTATTTGCAAAAGCAAGGACCGACTGATTCATTCGCTATTTCACTGATCCTGATTTGATTGAGGAAGAATAAAAGATGATAC
Source organism: Dolichotis patagonum (assembly GCA_004027295.1). NCBI lineage: Eukaryota > Metazoa > Chordata > Mammalia > Rodentia > Caviidae > Dolichotis > Dolichotis patagonum. Next base: position 227,106 of record PVJX010000559.1, on the reverse strand, counting down.
TTGAAGCAAGAAATAGGAAGTCTGCTGGTGTTGCTCTCTATTTCCACGGAGTAAATGTGACATACGCTAACTAAAAAGTCTGCATCACAAAGATTTCCGAGGAAATCTCCTAAGTAGGAAAGAAACGGCTCATAAGTAGGAAAGAAATAGGGTGTGGGAAGTTTAACAAACTTAGAGATTTCCACCACCAGCAGAGGGAGGCCAGTTTACAGCAAACACGACTGCTAGAAGAAAGAGAACTTTGAATCGCTAGGAGCCAGAGGCCTGGGGAACCAACTCCAGGTCCTCTAAATACTTCAGACAACAGGTAGAAAGGGAGACAGGAATACTGAAGACCATCTTACTCAGTTATATTTACACTAGGCAAGAGGGTGCACTGGGGCATCATTTAACGTTTGGCCACTGAAGTACCAGGGAAACACAGAGAGTTGTGCTGTGATGTTCAGTCTCCAGTCATTCATTTGCTTATTCTTTTGTTTGCTTATTCATTCACTCAACAAACATTTAATGTCCACAAAATGCTGGGTATGGTTCTCAGCACTTGGGAGGTGAGTTTTAAAGATAATAAAGTCTTTTTTGTTTAAAAACTAGAAATCTACTGGCATTGCAAGACTAGCATATATACAAACAGAATTTAAGTGCTGGTTACATTAATTCTGGCTTCATATTTCTGTGTAAGCAGTATACTGGAAAAGATTTCTAAACTGCTACCCAGCATAGCATCAGAAACTTGATAATTTCTAATACCACATAAACATAATAATTTTTCTACATCATAATGCTAACATATAAATTAATGTGAAATCCATAAAATGGTGGATTTTTGAAGTGGGAGGGAAGTTAGTGACCATATAATCCAAGCGTCTGATTTATAGAGGAAACCCAGAGTGGGGATCCTAGGTGTCCGAGACCACCTTGAAAATTATGCCTGAGCGGAATTTGAATGCAGGCCCCTCACTCACTTTTTCCCTTCTTCTCAACGTATAACATGGCCTCCGAGTCACTCACCTTTACTGGCATCCTTCCTTAAGACTGGGACGGGGACAAAATAGGGATCCGAGCGATAAGAAGACGGCAGCACTGTGAGGTTGGATATGGTGGACCCTTTTATTAACTTCTGAACGTTCACCTAGAAGATAAGGAAAATTGTTTTCAGCAGACATTTTTGCCTTTACAACGCACATAGTCTTCTTGTAAACAATAAATAAGATTATGAATCGTTTCATTAAGTTTTAATAAAGTAGCAATATCGGCTCCAGTTTTATTGCTCAGGAGTACCCTGTGCTATTGTCTTCTGTCAGGATTCTGTGTAATTTAAAATAGTTAATTAAATCAATTAACATGTGGTGATTTCCACTATGCAAAGTCAGTATCATAGTTAATAAAGGAACTATTAAGATTTTGTTCAATTTTAATGACTTCAATATAAAAGTGCTAAATCTTGACATAGGAGGTTTTGAATACAGCAAAGTTTTGTACAGGCAGATCTCCCAGGAAATAAATATTAGAGTTTTGAGGTTAAAAAAATAAAATGAGAGAATCTGAACATGTCAGTCAATATTAACAGGTTAAATACAAAGACTGAGTAGGCGCTTATGCAGATCTCAGACATAAAGACACGGTGTCTAAATCAGTTACAGTAGATAATTACTTTTCCTACAGTCATAAAAGGCTTTTATTACAGTTATGAAATATGAATTATTTCTATTAAATGGCTTCTAAATTTTAAAGATTATATGCATTTCACATAAATCACATATAATTGTATAGCCCAAGTACACTATTTTTACCTTTCTTATAGGAGGTTATAAATTACCTGGGCCTCTCAGCAGGGGAAATGCAACTGTCTGGTATTTATAGACTGATTTAAATTTTCAAGTCATTTTCCAAACATTAATTAACCTGCATACCTTCCAAGGGAACTAAGTAATGGTTTGCTGTTTAGTAAAGAACTCAAGACAGAAAAGTCAGTGAATTTGCTGCAGATTACACAGTATACTAGATGTACACAGATTTTTCACTTTTAAAATTAACTTGATTTTACACTGGCGAAATTTGCTATCAGTTATATCACATCTTATCAAGGGCCAGGGACCTTAAAGAAAAGGAAGACGGAAATTTCCTTAAGTCTGAGGGGGAGAACAATCACCTTACTAATTAAGTATTTGTTGGCTGAGAAATATCTGTGTGAATAAAATGTTAGGGCCCCCCCACTGTCAGGATATGGTACTTCAGGGAAACAATAAAGCAGCCAGTGTATATATTGAGGATTGAACCTGGGGTCTCCTGAATGCTAGGGAGGTGCTCTACCACTGAGCTACACCCACACTGTACTGGAAATGTGTTTTAAGAGGGAAGTGTAGGCAGAAAGTGCAGTCTGTTTCCTTCCGGGTGAGGTGGAAGGGGAGGCCGTACCAGCCTTGCCTTGACGTGAGAGGGAACGCATGTGATGTAGTCACCCTGGGACCCAGTCTTGCTGATTCCCCTTGGTGGCTTTTTGTCATCCTCGGTGCTCCTCTCCCCTTCTCCCTTCTAGATCTGAGGAGCTTCCCAGAGTTCCTCCTCACCAGGGAGCCTAAGGCAGTCACCCCCAGCACTGCACTCAGGGGTGGCATTTACGTTGCTGCAGAAAGACAGTAGCAAGAAGGGCAGGGCCTCCGCTGTCTGACTGATAACAGGGTCAATGAGGCAAAGGCGAATTGAAGGGAGAGAGAAAGATTCCATTTAAATAAAATTGTCACACTGCATGGAGATGTCAAATATAGGCTTGGCAGTTTGGGGGGCATGGAGCGTAATTATCTGGGCTTTCTGAAAGCCTTTGCTAAAGAACACCTGGCAACCAGCTCTTGAAGGCTAAAGCAGCGGGATCCAGCCTAAAGCACACTGTAGAGAACGACACTACGGAGAGGACGCAAGGCAGGTGACGTTCAGATTCTGTCAGGCGATTGGCGCATTCATGATGACGTTTCAATTCTTTAAATGGCTTCAGTCACAACAGTGTGAAAGCCAGACAGACTCGAGAGCCATGGTGGAAACGAGGTAGGGAGTGTGTTGGGCGCACAGGGGAGGGTTACGGTTTACAGAAATAAAATAAACTCGGACAGTGTCACTAGCTGTGAAGCACCACCCACCCCGCTGTCCCTCTCCCATGGAAAGGTGACTGTGCCAGCACACACCTGGTTGGAGGGAGAAGCAATTGCAACAACCTTCAGTATTTACTGAGCACTTACTATGTAACACTAACTTTAATAACAATGCGCATTAAGTTTCATGAGCAGTGGAGAAGCTAAGGGCTATGGTTGTGCAGGAGAGGGAGTAATTAACTCTGCCTGCTGGTACTGCGGAAGGCTTTGCAGCGACTCTCAACCCCGACCGTATATTAGGACCCCTAAGGGAGTTTTTAAAAAATACTGCTGCCTGGGCCCTAACCCTGCACAATTAAATCGGACTAGCTGAGCAGAGGCCTGGGCCTCAGTATTTTTTAAAGCCCCCATGTGAATCTGATGTGCAGAGGAGTTTGAGATGCACTGCAGCAAATGATATTGAAACAGTATCTTAAAGGAAGCATATTGAGTTAACATGAGGTATAGAAGAGGATGCAGTTATTGGGAGAAAGAGTGATGGCGACAAAGTAAAACAGTATTCTGACACGGGAGGATTTCACCAGTGGTGAGGAGCTGTGCGTGGCTGGGCCAGGGTGTAAATATCAGGAGGAAGAGCGTGCAGAAGAGAATGGAAAGTAGGTTGAGAGAAAAGCAAGTTAAAGAAGCCAGCTTAACAAACATGCTGACTCACTGTAACCATTTCAAATATCATCTTCTGGCTTCTCTGTTATTCATGCTGTATGTTATATTTTATGTGAGAACGATATAGTCTGTATATGACAGGAAATATCACACAATAATACAATATGAATCACTATTGGATAGCAAAAGAATTATACATAGAACTATGATCTTTGTATCTGTTTCTTCATTACTATTTGCAAAACTATAATTCAGAACTTTATCACTTTATGCCTAAACGTTATACAGCTTAATTTTTAAAAAATAAATTGAAAGCATAGAAAAGCTTAAAGAAGAAAACAGCAATCATAGTTCCATCCCTCAGAATGAATCACCATTAATATCTTGGTATACTTGCTTCCAATGTTTTTAAATATAAAAATCATTCTGTTATTCTGGTACAGATGATATATGCTCATTATAAAGATGCCAAACAATGCAGGACACAAAGTTGACAATTTAAGAAACCATGCAAATAGCATTAGAACATACATCTTCCTTGATATATCTTGAATGATTGATACATCAGTGTATAAAAATAGAGTTTATATTACATTATTACATTTAATTTTACATGAATTTAGGAGGAACAAAAAAGGTCTGGATTAAGCTCAACAAATTATTAAAGCTAGAGTAAGTATTTCTTCACTACAAAGTTCCTCTGAACTAAACATTATTTCTCTGCACTGGCTGGTAAGTTTTTCCTTAAAGGACCAGATAGTAGTCATTTCAGGCATGTGGGCTCTGTGCAATCCTACTGTCATGGCTGCAAAGTGGCATGGAAAACAGTTTTAAAAATGCTCGAAGCCATGTGCTACAGTCTGAATGTGTTCACCAAATTCACATGTTGAAACGCACTCTCCAGTGAGATGATATTGGGAGGTGGGGCATCTGAGAGGTGATTAGGGCATCAGGGCTTAGTGCTGTTGTAAACAAGGCCCAGCAGCTACCTTACCCTTCCCACCACATGAGGACACATGAGGAGGTGCCGTCTGTAAACCAGAAAGCAGAGCCTCCCTAGACAGGGAAATCTAAGAGCTTTGACTTTGGACTTCCAGGTCTGTAGAACTATAGGAAATAAGTTTCTCTTGTTCTGAGCCACCCAGCTCATGGTATTTTGTTGTAGTAGGCTCCATACACTAAGGCATTATGTTCCAGCGAAATATATTTACAAAAACAGGAGGTCAGCCCTCAAGCAGTAGTTTGTGGACCCCTATTGTACAGTTAAGTAAAGGTGATTATGAAAAAAAATGAGATTTTTTTAACACCTGCTTTTGTTATGGATGGTATATTCTGACTGCAAAAGGTGAGAACAGCAGAGATTTCTTGGAATTCCATCTCCTCCCATTTTCTCACCTCCCATTTCTAGATTAGTAGTTTTACATTGTCTGGATTTATAGCATTCACATTCTGTTTTGATACCATAATTGTGATAATTACTTATTTCTATATGTAAATGGATCCAGGAGCTAGCAAGAGTCATTTTGTTGTACCTTCTCTAGGTAAGAGCTCTTCTTTTGATTGATCTCTTAATAGCCTGGCTTTGGTTATTAAACAGGTTTGGTTTTTTTCCCCAACTAATGTTCATGGGTCATTTTGTTGTTGTTGTTCTCAAAACTTTGTAGACCATTGTATTCTATGTAGACCATTGTCTTTATGATGAATATTGTGAAATCTGATGCCTGATTTATCCCTTGTAGGTGATTTAATTTCTTTGTGTCTAGATGTCTAAAACAGGCTTTATCTTTTAATGCAGGCATTTAACTGTGAAATAATTTATGTTAAATACAGTGATGCCTCAGTAGTTCAACTGTTGGCTCCAAACTTGAACTTTGCACTACTTGAAGGGCAAAGTTCAAAAAAAATTTTTGCTTATTGTTCCTAACTTTGCTTCATAGTCAAACTGAAAATCTGACATGAAAAAACCTGCACTGGCCAAGAGTGAGTCATGTGTCACAGCTTGCCATGGACTCAAAGAGACGCTGCTTTAGTCTACGCACAGCACTCACCCAAACACTAACACATCATTGTGCTTTTTTTTTTTTGCACTTTGTGTAAAATGTCATAACCGTGGTTCCAAAGAAAGTTAGTAATACCAGCAGTAAAGATAAGAGGCAAACAGTGAGAACTAGGATAGCGTTAAAGGAAAAAAGTCATTGTAAAATGTGTTAAAAGTCCTGGAAAAATGGATCTGTAAGTGTAATGCTTGGGCCTCAGAACGAATTACTTGGTTTTCCATTATTTCTTATGAGAAAATATGTTAATTTCTCGAATTGTTTAGTGTTCGAACTTGAATTTGAAACAAATTGAGTTCGATATCACTGTATTATAATCAAAGTTTTCTGAAATTCAGTGTTTTCTTTCCATCTGGTGACTCAGTTCTTTCTTTACTTTGGAAACATTTTCTTACACTATATTAACAAATGTATCTTTTCTTTCATTTGCTGAGTTCTCTCTTTAGGAGCACCAAATACCCTTAAATGTTGGCTCACCTTTATCTTTCATATTGTGGTACCTAGTTATTCATTCTCTAGAGCAGGGTTTCCTTTAGAAGAGGACATCTTACTTTTAGCTGAACACATATGTTATAGTTTAGATCTAAAATAGCCTCAAAAGCCTCACGTGTTTGGAAAGTGATTGGATTATGGGGGCACAACTTGCTGTGAGGAGGTGGGGTCTGATTGGAGGCAGGTCTGAGAGTGTGACTGGAAGGTACCTCTCCCTTCCCAGCTCCCCACTTGATGCTCTGCTTCCTGTCTGCAATGCCATGAGCAGCTCTTCTCTACCATGCCATGCCCTCTGCCAGCCATCCTGCCTTGGAGCCAGCAAACTACGGACCGCAATATAAGCCACAATAAACATCTCTTCATTAAACTGTGGGTGTCAGATGTTACATCTCAGCAATGAAGAAAGTGATGAAGACGGACTTGGATATCAAGAGCAGGGTCATTATTCTGACTGTGCTTGACACTGTGGTTCAGAAGTCTTTGGACGGGCTCACAGGAGACGTTTGGAAAGGTTTGGAGAAGCCAGATGGAGAATGCTAGAATGCTATGTGCTAAACTTGTTGGGAGATCCTAGTCAGAGCTCAGAAGATCAGATGCTGATAGAAATGCAGATGGGAAAGACAAGGCTCAAGTTTTAGTTGGGAACAAGGACTCCATTGACAGTTGCACTTCAGGGCCATGTGTGTTATGTTGTGACAAAAAAAAAAAGTCTGCATTTTGCTAGTGTCCTGAATTTTTTTGACAGACTGAGACTGTGCCAGAATAATCTGGCAGAGAAAATTTCAGGGCATCCCAATATTCAGGTAATGACATGGGTACTGTTAGGGGCTTTTAGCCAGCTCTACATTCAGAATCAAGAGCAAATAGCACAGCTGAGTGATTTTAAAAGGTTTGAATTTCACCAGAAAAGAAATTTTGGTAAAATTGGGGCCAGTAAAGTTGGAGCACAGGAGGCTTTGGTTGCTGAAAAGGTTATTATTAAAAAGAAGCCAAGCAGGTTACCTTAGGGCAATGCCAAGGATGCTTTGAGAGCAGGGGAGGAACCTCAAGGACATAACTGTTCACAGACTCATGGGTGGGTAAGTGAAAGACTTTGGTTGGAGAAGAGAGCCCCAGGGCACCCTACTTGGGGAAGGCCAGCTGGAAACAAATGGCTTCCCGGGGTTCTGTTCATGGTTCTCTGCCATCCAGGCACTCGGAGACCCTTACAGCCATCTTACCAAAAGGTTTGATTGCTGCTGGAGCCGTCAACAGACCTTGACATCAGCCATATGGTGATGACTTTACGGGTACACAGAATGCAAGAGTTGTGGTGTCATGGGGCTTCCAACCAGATTTGAGAAGGTCTGGGAGGCCGGGCAGTGTGCCCTGAGAGGGTAGTGCGTGAAACTGTGAGAGTGAGGCCCAAAGTGCAGGGGAAACCCCAGAGAGCTGGGGAAGCCATGAACATGGAGCATCTGAGGAACGCTGGAGGAATTAAGGAAATCCAGCTCAAAAGAGAAGTTACGGGGCTACAGCCACTGCCAGCGCTCTAAGGGCAGGTGGCCTAAGCCGTCTGGTGTTCACATCTCTCCTCGGCTTGTCCTGAATGCTGAGCACAGAGCTACAGCTGCGTTTTGCTCTTGCTTTGGTCCCGCTCCTTTCTATCCCCTGCTTCTCTCTTTTGGAATGTTTACGCTATGTTGGCAATACTTTACCTTTCTTTTTTATTTTTGCAGGGGCTCACAATTAAGTTTCCCTTAAATCTCAGAGGAGACTTTGAAACTTGGACTTTTCAGCAATGCTAGAACTGTTAAGACTTTGGCAACTCGTAGAGATGGACTAAATGCATTTAGTATAAAAAGATGCACATAAATCTTTTGATGGCCAGGGTCAGAATTCTGTGTTTGAGAGCTAAAAAGGTCCCAAAGACCTCATGTGTTTGGAGGATAAATGGAGTATAGAGCTGCTAGCCAACTTGCTGTGAAGAGACAGAAGCTGTGCAGAGGAGGCAGGTGACGTGGGTTATGAGCTGGAAGGGCTATCTCCAGTTGAGGAGTTCCTCCCTCAACTCTGCTTTTTGTCTGCCATGCTATGAGCAGCTTCCTCCTCCTGCCATGTTATACTGCACTGGAGGCCACCAACTGTAGACTGAAACATGAGCCAAAATAAATACCTCCTTCCATTACAATAATGTGAAAGAGGATGTGAGTGTGACTGTGCATGTATACACTCGCTGAAGAATGAGGGGGAATGCCTAGTTCCTAAGTTAAAGAATTAACATTTTTAAAATTGGTGTTTTTGTCTGTGAGCCAGCAGAAGCCATGCGGGTCCTGGGAGGAGAAACAAGAAGCCAGTTCGCCCTTCTCGTGAGCCAACCAGCATGCAGGGTGTGAGACAAGAACACCACCCCTCCCTGCCAGCAACTGGCTTATTTGGAGGAATGCAGGCTGAGTTGTTAGCGAGGAGGTACAAAAACAACTTCATGCTTATATTGTTTGGTTGACTTTGCAGGCCTACTGCAGCAGTCTGAGCATCTATAGAGAGGATAACAATATGCAATATACCAACTATGGGGAATTTCCTTCTGTCTTGTTTTTGAAAGCCAATATTGTTCCCAATGTTTTGTTCCATTTTATTGTTTTGTTTTATTCAGTGTTCTATTTTGCTTGGTTTTATTCTGCTTTGTTCGATTTTATTATGTCTGATGGAATTGGCAGCAATTTTGAAGATAACAAGAGGCATTATGGTAGCCATTGTTGATTTCCTATTATCCTGTTTCGAAGTCCTGTATCACTTTCACTGTTTTGTTTTGATTGACTTTATTCTGTTTTATTTTGTTTGGTTTTATTCTCTTTAAAATAAAATAGAAAACAGAATAGCTCCTTCCTTAGGTCGCGGATGTCAGCTATTGCGAGTGTCAGCATTGAAGGAAGTGCCTAAGATGGCACTAGCTGTCCAGTCACAGACTACATTTCCCAGGAGCCATTGTGATTAAATGTGGACACCTGGTCAAATTCATGCCAATGAGATGCCAGGGGGCCCTCCAGTCAACTCCGAGGTTTGCCCTGGACCATCTGTGAACTAAAATGTGGGTATGGAGATGAACCAGCTTCCACATTCTAATGAGATTGTCCTGCAGCTACTGAAACAAGGAGTCAATGGAGCAGGATATCCAAGGAGCCACATCTTGGATGGCCACAGGGAGCAGAGTCGTCCTCCTGGACTTAAGTTCTCATTTGTGCACCGTTTTATGAGTGAGAAGTAAACCTGCTGAGGTCCTCGTCACTCTTGGATTTGTTACAACAGTGTAGTCTATACTGAACTGTGGGTCTGTTAGTGTTTACTTAATTTCTTTTGTCTTTTTCCTCAGCGTTTACTGTGTTCACAGTCTTCTATGCACATCAACACTTCAGTATTCAGCAGTGTCTGTTCTTTCAATTGATTGTTTATTACTTCCATAAAATACCTCAGTACTCAGTTTGTTTTCCTACATTTGCAATTTCCCTTTTTATCTTATTCTGCTATTCTCTCATCTCATGTCTGAGCTCTAGTTTTACTTAATTTACGTTCTTATCAAGCTGTGCGATTATGTGAAGAAATTGTAAAAAAAAATGCCTTCTGTTCTTGAGCTATGATTTTTTTTTAGATTCTGTCTTTACAGCCCATGATTTTCCCTCTGACCCTCCTGCCCGCCCTTGCTTTTGTTAGCCGTGAGTGTGATACTGCGACATTGACTGCATAGTGCCTGTGTCAGTTCTCCCCTCCTGGGCAGCTCCCTTGGATATTCTATTCATTATCATGCCATTTCTCCTCCCCCACTGTCTGGTACTGGTGTGTTTTCTCATCCAGCAACACGTGAGAACCTGGGGGCTTGGCTGGGGGAAGCCTTGGATGATGAAGTGCATAACTTTTATTAAAATATCTAGGAATGACAGATATGATGGCACATTGATCATAATCTTAGCACTCTGGGAGACTGAGGCAGGAGAATCACCAAGTTCGCGTCCAGGTTAGGCAACTTAGCAATTTAGTAAGATCTCATCTCAAAATAAAAAATTTTAGAAAAAGATTTGAGGGTATAGCTCAGCACTGAAAAGAAAAGGAAGAAACAAAAACAAAACAAAAACACAAAGGCTCTTCTCTGTCTCCTTAATTGTTGCTGTTGTCGCTGGGTCCTGGAGATTAAACTCAGGGCCTTAACCCTGAGCTGCATCCCAGTCTCTCTCCTTTTCTTTTTTGAGACAAAGTCTTGCTAAGTCACTAAGCTGCAACTTGAGACCCTTCTGCTTCAGCTTCGCTGAGGGCTGGGGTTGCAGGCGTGCATGTGCCTGGCTTTCCTGAGGTTTTGGTAAACAGTAGTTCAGGGTTTGCTCCCCATAGCCAAGAATGAAGTCATCCCTCATCCTACCCTCAATTTACGTTCTCTGGAATGTTCTGGTGGCGACTTAAAGACTTCGTATCTCTTGGGAAGAATCAGACAGGCACATTGTTTACTTCCCAAGCGCACCTGTTTCTTCCAAGCCTCTTCAGTCAGGACAAAAAAAATTTTATACAGGATGTCTGCTTAATGGCCTTCTCTCCAGATTTTATAGTATTTTTGAGAATTCTAATAAATTGATAATTTGTTAGTACTTCTTGGGGATAGGAAAAGGTTAATATTGGCACTATGTTGCCATTTTGTACTTGGCTCCAGAATCTCCTACTTGGTGGATTTTTAAAATCCTGCACAACCAGATTTTCCTACACCACCCCAGTGTTCTTCACCGTGTTATCATGGTTGGGAAACTGAAGATCAGGAAGGGAAAATAACTAGGATTCACTTGTAAACAGTTGCCATTTTGGAGACAGGACCAAAAATCCATGGCAGGGCTTTGTGACCAGGAAGGAACTACATTTCCCAGCCTCTCTTGGCAGCTCATGTGGCTTCGTGCCAAGGTTCTGGTCAGCAGGATAAGAACCTGAGCTGACTGGAATACAGACACGATGGTGGGAGCTCAGCAGCCATGTTGGATGACGACGTGGAAAGCTGAGCGTTCCAAGGACAGAGATGTAAGAGAGAAGGTCTGTGTGTACCTGACAAGGAACACTGCCATCACAGCTGCAGACCATGCTCATGCAAACTGTGACATGAAACAGTGCCAACCTTTGTCCCATGTTATCTGTTGTGATTTGTCATGGACGTTGGCTTCATGTCCTAAATTATACAGGATAATTTTACTTAAATGGTGCTTCTCTGCAGCAACAGCAGCATAAATATATCTACTACACCAGCTTTGGGAAGAAAAGTGAAATTTTCTTTCATTCTTTAAATTTGGTGGCTCTAAATTATTTCCAACATTGTATATGAAGCAGAAATTTCTTATTTTTACTGCATGATATTTTGAATGTATACAATCCAATTTCATATAAAAGTTAACATCACTTTTCTTCCACAATGCTGTTGAGAAGAACATCGACGTATAAAGAGGCAATAGAAACTCTGCATGTGTGTGTGGGTGGGTGGGGGTTTGATTCTGTTTCTGTTTTGTTTTGTTTGAGATCAGGAGTCTCACTGTATTGTTCAGTCTGGCCTCAAGCTCTTGGACTCAAGCAGTCCTCTTGCCTCAGCCTCCCAAGGAGCTGGGACACAGGGGCCCATCACCACCCCCAGTTTGTACATTTTCAGCATTTAAACATGTTATGAAAATACAGTGTTTACTTTTAGAACCTTCTCTCCCAGGCACTGCCACCACCCAGGGGTAACCACTACTCAAAGTTTATTGCCATCCATTATTTTTGAACTTCACATAAATGGCTCCTTTCAGTATGTGTTCTTCTATATATGCTTTTATCTTTCAAAATCTGTTGTGCCATGTTGTTAACAGTTATGTCCATACCATGAACTTTTACATGTTAATTTTTCAGTTCTAAATTATAGTTCTAAATGTAGCCACTGAGAATTGAACCTCTAATCTCCTACTTCTTTGCATTGCTTATAATGTTACTTCTAGAATGTTCTCCCTCCCATAAATCTTCTATTATGTTCATGTCACCCTTTAATAACTAATTTAAAGGTAACCTATTTAGGAAATCAACTCTGATCTCTTCTCCTCAGACTCTGTAACTTTTTTGTATTTATTACATTTTATCATCTAATGTATTTATATACTCTCCCAAAGGCATTATGTAATTTAGAGTTCACCTAATTCTGCTTTATTACCTCATTTAAAGAATGACTACAGTAAAATAATTTTTTAAAAATAACAAGCTGAGATTTACTTAAAAGGAGCAAATAACACAGACATATTAGTAATTTTTTTTCTTTTTGTTGAAGCTAAAAAAAATAGCAAGACTAATGGCTTGCTCACCCTTCTGGAAACAATGGAATAGTTTACAATAAACTAATTATCCTGGAGATAATGATTATAAATTCCAGGAAAAAATTTTAAAACAACTATTTGAAGGTATCAAGAGAAATTGAAAGCAGCCAGAAGTTAGATAGGAAATACAACCTTGAACTTTGAAACCTTGAAAGACAGGAAATACAACAGTTGAGATGGATGTGTACATGACTTTTGGCCTGGAAGAACTTAACTTGTAAGTTGATGAGTGGCTATTATTGAAAAAGAAAGTCAGTTTCTTACTAACTTGAGAAGTCAAAGGGTACAGCGTAGGGCGGCATTAATAAAGGCTGAAAATGAGGGGGAAATGCAGGAAGGCAAAGGAGTGAGGAAGGGCCTCCAAAACTTGCAAATAAATGCTATACATGTGTTGACCTTTGAGCACCATATATATGGAAGAGATACTAAAGAGTCCAGAAAATAAAATGCAATCATTAAAGATATTTTTGAAAATTGAGCAGAGTTCAGCAGCTATCAACCACAGTAAAAATAAAATTAGACTCTACCCAAATTAACTGCCTACATGAATATGAATCAACATGTCAGAGAACAAAGCAATAGAATTCAAAGCCTCTGTAACACTTCATTTATAATGCCCTTAGCAATAAAGTTAATTTGTTGACAAAGAAATAGCACAAGTCATCCTATAGTCAAGAGAAAAAGTAATCCATATAAACAGAGCCCAAGATGATTCAAGAGTTAGAATTAGCAGACAGACAAGCAATTTAAATGTGCTTTTGTACATATTTTTAAACTCTTAAGGAAAAAATGATCATAATGAATTAACAGATGGAAAAGCTTGGCAGAGACATGAAAAGTATTTTAAAAGAACCAAATGGAAATTGTAGAACTCTAAGTAAAATGTTTAAAAAGAAAAATTCTTTGGATAGGCTTAATACTATTGGAGTTGGCACAAAAAAGGACAGTGAAAAAGGTTCATAGATACTATCTAATCTGAAGAACAGAAAGAAAAAATTTAAAGAACGGCTCCTCAGTGACATGTAGGACAATATCACGTTGTATAATTTGTGTACAACTGAAGATCTGTAGGTAGAAGAGACAAAGAATTGTGGAGAAAAATCTTTTTTAAAATAATGATCAAATATCCCCCAATTTTCTGAAAAATGGGACTACATATGGATATAACAGAATCAAAGAAAACCACATATGGACATGCCATAACTGAACCCTTGGAAGCCAAAGACAGAAAAAATCCCAAAATCAGTAAGAAAAGACGTATATATGATAAATATATGTACATATATGTGTATATATCATATATAGTAGATATATATAATCGATCCAAATGATATCTGACTTCTTATCAGAAGCAATGGAACTTTAAAGCACTGCATAAGAAAAAACAGAGAAAATTAAAGTCAAAAGTTGGTTCCTAGAAAAGATTAATTACATTGATAATCCCCAGAAAGAATAATCAAGAAAGAGAAAGCATAAATCACCAATATCAAAAATAAAAGAAGATACTTCCCTACATTTTTTACAAGCTTTTTTAAAAAAAATAATAAGGCAGTATTTTTTACAGCTTTACACCAATAAATTTGACAGTGTTAATGAAAGGGGAAAATATCTCGAAACATGCCATCCTACCACACTGACAAACTGAAACATAAACTCCAAATAACCCTATATCTATTAAATAACAACCATTTCACATATGAGGGACTATGCAAAGATCAATAAATATGTGGTACTAGAACTAAAAACGGTACGACAGAATGTACCCCTTGTTATTAAATGGCATGTGACTCTTGTATGCAATGAATATGGAAATGGCCCTAAGTGAAAAGTTTCTAAGTGTAAGCAGAAAGAACCCCCTGAAATGAGATTGGCTGAGTCAATAACCTGGAGAAAAGAGTGTTACCACTGTGTACAAGGGCCAGGCCTCGCTCCTGCGGAAGAGCGGGACAGGAAAGGTGAAAGGCTTTGAGGAAGAGGCAGAGGAGCAGAGGGTAGCGGAGAGAGGGAAGGAAGGAAGGAAGGAAGGAAGGAAGGAAGGAAGGAAGGAAGGAAGGAAGGAAAGTGTAAAACCTTCAGGAGCCTCATTACACTCAGACATGAATTTGAAAGGCAGAACTAGAAACCCCTGTGACAGAAATGCTCCCACACCCAGTTTTTGAGTCCTATCACGCGGCACATAATGATGCCTGTCAGGGACAAACCATATGTAGAAGCAGTGGTCTCATAATGGGGGGCTAGGGATATAGCTCAACAGCGCAGCGCCTGCCTGGCAAGTGCAAGGTCCTGAGTTCAATTCCAGGTACCAAAGTAATAAAAATAAAACTGATAATGGAGCTGGGAGATTCAGGGAGACGGTGGCTGTCCTAACTAACATCGCAGTGCCACACAGTACATGGCAAAAAGAGGGAGGGACGGTAGGTAGAGGAAAGAAAATGCAAATGTCGGGTCGTGAGTCTCAAAGTTGGATGGGACCCGAGCTAAGAATAGTTAGCAGCAGACGGAACTGGGATTGTGAACAGGGACTCTGATGCACAGAGGTGACCCTAGAGGGGACCCCAACAGAAATCACGCTGCAGTCGGCTGCGACATCTTCTGTACCCCGCAAAGGTACCAGGCGAAGAGTGGGGTTAAATATGCTGCCCTCAACTCCCAGGAAAACATTAACTCCCAGTGTAAATGTGACTAAAGAGGGAAAGTATGTAATAAAGTCTAGAAAATTTCCGTTAAAATAGTTGAGATACGGCTCTTCAGCGAAGTTTCTGAAAGCGCGCTCCTCAGTGCCCTGTGAGCTGCTCTGCAGAGAGGGCCCCGAGGCAGGCAGGGAAACCTCGCCGACTGCATTCCCTCCATCAGCCTGTGGCCCGACGGTTACAAGTCAGTCTGGCTCTCTCTATCCTGTGTTTCCCAATTTTATGGGACCACAAAATGTTCCTTTCATGGAATATATATTCCATGGAACATTAGCATTCCAAGGAACCAGGATTCCTTGGAATACATTTTGGAAAAAGAAAATCCCACTCATTCAAGGATTAGTACACAGCACGTACAGTGCTACAAATCTGTCAGTGTTAAGCCTTTCTGTAAGGTTAGAAGAGAAGTGATGATTTGATTTTATGTAAAGCTTTTATTCAAAGGAGCTTGAAACACAGAGGACTCAGAATTTTCTGATGGAGTCAGGCTGCCAAAAACCTAATGACTCCTTGCCATGATTTTTTTCTTGCTATATTGAGTAGTATTTATTTGTGGCATTCCAAGGGAAATTTTAATCTAGCAAAGTAATCACTGGAGAATAATAAGTACTGTCCATTTTACCTACTTCTCCGCTACATCTCATATTTTAAAAGATGCACATGAGAGGGAAGGAATTTAAACGGTAGACTTTCAGTTAAGAAAGGTTTTGTGAATGAGGTTATCATCTATTATAATTATTTTTGCTGTTGCTATTTGTTCCCTTATTACAGAACAGTGTGCCGGTCTCTAGGCATTTTTGTGTAAATACTGGCTGGGGTCATGAGTGAAATGAAGTTTGGTCCTCATTTACCTCATACCAGCAGTTGGGTTGGCACGCAGCTGCAGAGCTGCTGGGGCTCTTTTTATTTAATTTGGCACCCCTTCCTGAGCAGTATTGAGACTTTTACTTCAATGACTCCACTGGGCTTTGCCATAATTTCTACGCTGTATCAGGAAAGGCTGCGGAGGAGACGCCTAAGCAAACCTGAGAGGAGGGTAGCGGCGCTTGCAGTGGAGGTGTTTCTGCCAAAGTCAATGAAGGCATTAACCCCAAATGCCTACAAATTCAGTCCGTTTAGAAATGAAATGAATTTTTAAGGGACATAATTAGATCTAATATTATGTGTACATAAGAATTTTTCCTTGTTGCCCAACGTCTCTTAGAATATTTTCCCGGGTTCTGAATCCGATTGTCAAAAGAAAATATGTCTAGAGAGCTGTTAGTTATATGAGGCTGTTGTCCGTCTTAACTTCTACGATCCCGAGTTTCTGGTCTGTCAGAGGGAAGTAATATCTCTGACCTGCTTCCATGTTAAAAGTGATGACGCGCCATAGAGACGGGGACAGGAGGTGCTGAGCAGGTGCTCAAAAATACTCTGTGAAGTCCATGAAGTACAACATGAACACCTTCTGTAAATTTTATTTCTACAGTCAGAGTGGAAAATGCTTCCACCTGGTCTGCTTTTCTGTTTTACATGTCATGTGTTGGTGATGCCGAATGGGTGGGGGACACCCCCACCCCAAAAAAGGATCAGTCAGAATCACCATGATAGATGTCAGAAGCAGACAAGATTTTAGAGATGATTTGACCCAATAGCTTAAAGTTACAAACGAATAAATGAAGGCCCACGGAGCATAAGTGATTTGCCCAGAAATCATGTAGAAATTGCTAACAGATCCAGGCATGGGGCCCAAACAAACACAGACTTTTCTTAACCACATTCACACACGAGGATTGTTAAAATTGTATGAGGGTATGGTGTTTTAAAAGCCTTCTTTGAAAAAATAGCTGTCTTTTGATGGTTTTCTGATTTCTTTCTTTTTTCTCTTTAACATTGTACTTTAATTTAAGCCATCTGGAGTTTTCTTTGGTATAGGATGCAAGGTTAGGTTTTAACTTAGTGCTTTTTTTCCAAATCATTTGCCAAGTGACTTGGCACCATTCTTTTAAGAAGCCCTCCTTTCCCCGCTGATTTATAAGGTTACCTTTATTATACTCTAAGTTACTTTTTATACCATTCACCTTTCTATTCCATTGATCTGTCCTGTTAATTTTTCTATCCATGGAGGGCTATTCTAACTACTGTAATTTTATCATATGTTTTAGGAAGCAGTACTGAAAAGTTCACCTTCATTGATCTTCTTTAGGGAGAAAAAAAAATAAATGCTTCTGACCATTAGTCTTCAAGATGATAAATATTGACAAGCTGAAAATAATTAATATTTCACACAAGCCAAACAAAACTAGTAAGAATTTTCATTGGAATTACATTATGTATAAAGATTAATGTGAGAACTGGCAAACTTCTTATAAACATTTTTCATTGTCAGAAATGTGATATATTTTTCCACTTACTTAGATATTCTCAGGGGCTGCTCTTCAAACTTTTGGAATTTAATTCACACAGATCCTCTATCTTCTATTTTGGCATTATCTCAAGGTATATTTGATTGGGGGAGGGAAGAAGGAAGAATGGATCGTGCGTACAAGTATGGAAAAGAAATCCATTCAAATGTTTCTAATAATTATATCTGGGTAGAGAGACTGAGATCATATAAATGTTTATCTTTTTTACCCTTGTATTTGCTAAATGGTCCTCAATGACAGTCTGAAAAGGACCATAATCAGAAACTAGGCGTGGGGTGGACAAGGCCTCGTGTTTTCTTCCTAAATTCAGTGACAGAAGTTGTATGCAGGAATGAGGAGCGGGAGAAGGAGATGAGGAGATGGGAGAAACACTCATGACCATGCCCGAGACCAGACCTTCCCCACCCCTCACTGCTCTTCAGAAACCCTACTCTTTAAATGTTAGATTGCATTAAATCAATGATTTATTACATCCCTACTACGCACAAGAATTCTGTAGAACACCATAGCAGAGAGGATATAAAAATGAAAAGAAAGGCCTTCTGCTTTCCAGGAGGTCTAGCAAAGAAAAAAATAGAAAAGTTCTTTTCCATTCAAAATATTGCTATAAGTGCATTCTAAGCATTATGATGATCATCTGGGCAAGGGGAAATTCATCTTACCAGAAGAGATTTAGGAAGATATTTTTATGGCCCAAAAGATAAATTTTCTACAAAGTAGACAACTGAGGTACCTGTGGTCTCTCTGCTTGTATTAACCTAACACAGTCCAACTCAATCATAGAGGTCTTTAAAGAGTAGTTATTCAGAGTCATCAATCATGTGGGGTTCTGACACGAATGAATTGCAGATTTACCCTGGATTCTGACCACACTGGGCACCATGCCTGCAGACAGCAATAGGACCTCCACCTTCAAAGGGGCTGGCAATCTAGATGGGAAAGTTTCCACTTTAACAGTACCGGCTCTTCTCTTTGTTCTAGGACTTGAATTAATATAGCTTCTTTCTAGACACTTTTCTACCCTACTTCTGTCCCAGACCAGGGCAGAGAAAACCCCTCCATCAAATACTTCTACAACTAAGGAAGCAATTTCTGACTGGGGTCCAGGTCCTACCTCTCAGATACAGGGCAAAATCACCCTGCTCCAAACTGCCTGGGAGGTGGCCCAGAATAAGGGTGCCAGCTTGGAAGTTGTGTTGGTTGAGTCTGAATTATAATCCTTTTGAGTCTTAACTGCATGACTCAGGGCAAGTCTCATTGAAATGCTTTTTGCCTCAGTTTCCCCAAATGTAAAAGACAGTAGTAATAGTACTTACCTCTTGTGAGATAATCCATGTAAAGTGTACTTAATACTGTCCCCAACCCAGAGAAGCCCTCACAGATGTCAGATACTACTTACCGCGCAGTTCCCTGGTACAGGCAGGACACTTCGGTTTAAGTACAGCCTGGAGCAGAAGCATAGTTGGGTGTCCTGCACGCGTTCAGGATTAGGAAGTGGAGGTTGCAGCTGCAGGCTCTGAATTAAAATAGCCTCTTGCTAATCTCCCATTCTGCTGAAATCTAAATTGTACACTTGAACCAGGCATGGTGGTGCATGCCCGTAATAATCCCAGCACGTGGGAG
Source organism: Dolichotis patagonum (assembly GCA_004027295.1). Lineage (NCBI taxonomy): Eukaryota > Metazoa > Chordata > Mammalia > Rodentia > Caviidae > Dolichotis > Dolichotis patagonum. Next base: position 207,752 of record PVJX010000559.1, on the reverse strand, counting down.
GCTGAGGCAGGAGGATTGTTGCAAGTTTGAGACCAGCCTGGGCTACAAAATGAGCTCAAGACCAGCCTGAACTGCATAGGGAGACCCTATCTCAAAAGACTAAAAATAAATAAGGTAAATAAATAGGACTTGTACACTTGAAAACATGCATAGGTGGAATAATACCCCGAGACAGCAGGAAGATGCCCTTCCCTCAAGATTCCAATGTTTAGATGATAAGTAAGCTACAGTTTCAAAAGCCCTGGATGACAAATCTGATCGTCTCCCTTCCCCCAAATTAAAGTCACACTGAACTCCCACTTGGTATGAAAGGCGTCTTTAAGAGCAGGGAAGAGGAGGCTGGGAGAAAGCTGTCTGTGTCTGGTCTCCTGAGTCACTGGCTGTTTGCACTTTACAGCCTCTCCTGGGAACCTTCTGCATGGACTGGCCCTGTCCTGAGTTAGAAATGGAGTGGGGCATTTTGGAACTCAGAAAGAGTTTTCTTAGGAAAAATCTTCAACAAAGTGCTGGGTCCCCAGGTGTGCTCATGAGGAACGAATAAATCTGAATCTCTCACCATCCGAGCCTGGAGAAAGGACTCTTTCTTTGAGTGGCTGGTGTGGCCTGGGCTGAGGCAGCAGTTAAGAGCACAGACTCACTAGGCACAGTGGTGCACAGCGGAAATCCCCGCACTGTAGGAAGCACAGGCAGGAAGGTCACCAGCTCAAGGCCATCCTGAGCAACTTAGTGACTCAGCAAGACCCCTCTCAAAATTTAAAAATAAACAAGGGCTGGGAGTGTAGCTCAGAGCAAAGGCCCCGGACTCAATCCCTTGTTTTGCCAAACAGCAAAAACAGGATTCGAATCTGCCTTCTACCACCTACTAATTATATTAGTGCAGCAAGTGACTCCGTTTCTCTAAGCTGCAGCTTCTTTATCATTCACCACACTGGGATAAATGGATTTAAGAAGCTCGGCATAGTACAGCATAATTCACACAGTCATCCCCAAGCAGACAGTAGCAGATATTTATTATTTTTTTAAAAGTGGAATTCAAAGGAGAGACTTTCTCATCCCCATACGGCACTCGCTTTACAGGGCTGCACTCCTGTCCCTCCGGCAGGTGTGGCTTCACTGACAGGTGCATCAGTCGGCGCCGTGGAGATGGCCCGACTATCTTTTGTCAGGTTCTCTGTTCACTAAGCAGCCTGCTGGCGGCACTTTCAGTGTAGTTTTCTAATGATGCACTATGTCTCACACCAGCCGATGAGCGTTCAGGTCGGGGTGAGCACTTCAGCTCTCCTTAGGGTACATAAAGTGGCATTCTGACAATCCACTTGTATCCATGCAATGATCAACTCTGGCTAACGCAGATCCTAATGCTGTGACGTCGTGGGTCATGCCCCAAAGTGCACAAATGTGATAGCACTGTTGAGGGCTCTGAACTGCTGCCATGCTCCTATGTGGCCCTGGATAGGGCCCTACCTAAAAGCCACGCCTCATCCTCTTTCCAAACCAGGGGATATAAATTGTTGACCTGAAAGACAGGGACCCATGCAGACTACTTTCTTTGAAATACAGAGTTTTTAAAATTTCTGATCAAACATCTAAAACCCAGGAGGTTTCAGAGAAGATTATAAACATGAATTTCCAGCTTCTTTTCAAAGCTCAGTTGCAAAGGGCCCGTGCCGAGGTTGCCTGCTGTAAGGAGAGGCTACTGGATGGTTCAGCGCACCAGGAACAGAGGCCAAGCGCTTACACTCAAGACATTTCCATCCCTTGTTACCCATCTGGCGGCACGGCACCTAGGTTGTGATTCCTATTTGAAATAAGAACACTAGCCATTTTCTAAAGTTCTTTCAAGAAGGCAAAGGTTAGGGAAAGGCTTGTTCCATCAACCCCACTTTTTGTTTTTCATTTAGCACAAAAAATAATAACTTTGAAAACCCAATGCATTGTGGAAAACACTCAGATTAAGATAACCTGGCATCTCTGTGCATCAGCAGCCTGGGGAAAGGGCTGAGAATGGGACTTGGCAGTACCGTGCTCGGGAACTAGCACTGGGGAGGTGAGCGAGGGTGCGGGAGGGCAGGAACAGTTTGCGAGGAAACGCCTATCTCCATCCTTCTTCCCTGCCGCCACTACTCTTGTCCAACATGTCCTGCTTTGGCCTGGTGTTGGAGGGAGAGGAGAAATGCGATGATTAAAGATGGGGTCACAGGTAGAATCCCGGGCAGCGGCAGGGCCTGTAGCATTAGGGCAGGAAGTAAGAGGGGCTAGAGGAAACCCTGATTATCCAGCTAGATGGGCCATTCAGGGGAAAGAGACAGAGCTGTGTGGAGCAGTCAGGGAGAGCGGCTACCTGCAGACCTCTCATTAGGCAGTCTCACGAATAGCAACTAGTTCAGGAGATAATCCTATTCAGGAAAGCGCTATTGCTTTGTAGCCAGAGGGAGAGGAAATACAGTGCAATAATCATTGAGGACATCCAGGGACAGATATTGTTCAGAAGAATTTTAAACATGCCCTTCAGTTAGAGCAGCCTGAGAAGTGGTCTAATTTCAGAAATCTGCCTAAAGCGCTTTCTTTTATGATCCTGGCTAAGATCACACAATTAGATTTCAGTGGCCCATTCAAGATCATCCATCCACTGGCCCTCCACATCCATCCACGGGGCTGGTTTTACTCTTTGTACAAATCCGTGATGATTAGGTGGACTCTGAGCAGGCCTCTGCTACTCTCACCATTCTCCACCTCTGCCTTTGCTGTCTTGCTTCTAGGAGGTAAACTGCATGCAGCTTCCCATCAGCCAGGGATCAGTTCCTCCAAGGCCTGAGAAAGGCGTGCCTCCAGCTCTGTGTTTCCCTGATCACTGCTTTGTCTCCCCGGTGGTTCTACAAGGCGCCACACAAGCATTAGTCTGGGAGTTACACAGCCTGGCTATGACTCTAAAATCAGTTTGTCTCTCAGGATAAAGATAAGAAAATTAAGTTGCTACAGACTAGATGATACACTTATAACTTGGTTTCCAGCAGAGGCAGAGGGTAGGTTTGAAACCCAGTCCTTAGATTCTCAATCTATGGCTTTTTCCACTAAAGTGTGCATGACTGCTTTTGGACCTCTTAGTTGCTAACCATAAACTATCATTATTTGAGTTATAATTGCAGAGAGAGATGAAATTAACAGATTATACAAATCCAGGACTCAGAGGTCATGTTGCCCCCAACTTTATAGCCTAATGAGAGGGCTTTCCTCCCAACAGCTATGCTCTGGCTTTGCATTACTCAGAGGCGATGCTTTTAAAGAAAGCTTAAGGTGCTCACTCTAATCTACGAGTACTTACATCTATTCTACCAAAGAGGTTTGAAAAGGTCAGGAATGTATACTTGAACTCAAGTACAGTTTAAGGAACAATGGGTTAGGCTACTGGAGAATGCAGCAATAGTATTTATTCATCTCAAGTACCTCTCAGAGGGTAATTAACCTGGGCCATGATACAAAACAGTTCTATTAGGCCCATTTCTCCTGTGGCCAGTGCTGTTGTGCTGCAGTCTTTTTCTTTATCTGAACAGTGTAAACTGAACATTTACAGTAATATCTCAAAGCATCACCTCTTTGGGGGTTGTTCCATTTTCCTCCTTGCAATAGAAGTGCAGTAATAGTTAAAATTTCAAGTTGTCTAATTTTACCCATGAAGGTACAATTCTTAGGAACATCTAGGGTGGCAATCTAAGTATATCCACCTTTTCTGCACCATTGATTAAGGGAAGTATTTCATACACAATGAACACAGCATTTTGGAGATACTTCTTTGTTCGGATATATTTGCCCCACGCTGGATATGGGTGTGAAAGCAAAGGTCTATTGCAGAAAGTTAATTTGGGAAGGTCACAGACCCTTTGGCAGTCTATGGTCCCCTGCTCAGAATAATATTTTTATAAATGCATGAAATGAAATACATGAGCAATCTATTATACTGAAATACAGTTCTAGCCATGGGCCCCTTGTGCCTGGAACCTATCATAGATATAACTCAGGCCCTCTGTCTACCTCACTTTTGAAGTTAGAAACATAATCTCTTAGCAGGATCTCAAGAACTCAAGTCCAAAGCCTATGTCACAAAATCCAAAAGCACAAATTGAAGAGTGTGTCGCAAGGGAAGCAGGTCTAGTTGGGTAGCTGTAGATATGAAGGGATTTCAGAGCAGTGCAAAGCCTCCCCTCCCTGGATCCCCAACCCCACTTCTCCTTCCATATGAAATCGCTTTCATTTTAATTAAATAGAAGATTTGCTCTTGTGAAAAAGTGAATTCTCATGAGAGAGGTAAAAGTCCTTGCCCAAAATTTTCAAATTTATTTCCAATAGAAGAATGTGTTTTTCAAACACAATCTTAAATAGAATAGCAATATATAAATAAATACACGTTTTATAAGAATTTGCATAATTTTATGCCTTAAACAAACCCAAGTAGTTATAATATTATATATTTATATGTGTGTAACATATATTTATATCACGCAGTACATGTTTATATTTATTATTTTAATGTTTTATATAAGACATTTATATTCATATAAAAATAAATCATCATTGGAAACAAGGAGGCTGTTTCAATGAAGGCAAATTATAAAATCAAGAGTCATAAAAAATAACTGCGCCTTACATCCATCACAGCATACAATTTATTTATGTACTTTATTTCGCCTGCACGAGATGGAAAAAAATCTTGACGTGAAGAGATAAGTACTATCAAATAGCTAACAATTTGTTATGGTACTTATAATCTCAGCATTTTCTTCAATTAAAATGATCCAGAAGAGTAATAGGTAAAATGATCTTCAAAGAGTAGTAGGAAGTTTTGTTTCAAAATAGAGTCACTAAAGTACCTAGTTGCTGCTCATGTTCATCAGTAGCTAAGGATTAGTTGGTAAATAACCAATCAGGAGTGACTGGACAAATAGCATAATTTCAACTCTGATTCTCCTTACTGCATAATGATAGGTGAACAGCTTCATCTTAGACTCCGTTTCCTCATGTAAAGTGCTTATAAAGATGGCACCTACTGATAGGTCAAAGGACTAAATAAGCCGGTGTGAATAAAGCTCCTTCCATACCTTCTGGCATCCGTAAGAGATGCCATTGTTACTGAAAGCCTGACCAAAAAGACTTGTGTTGTGTATCTTCTAAGACAGTCCGTCAGGTCCCAGCCACTCCCTTTCAGATACCTCAGCATGCTTCTCTTCCAGACGTTCACCTAGAGTGTCAAAGTCTGAATGTGGAGATGACACTTTGTTGTTGAGTGATAACTGTAGTTGTAATCAAAGTAATAATGAAGCCCTGCACTGCAAATAGAAGATCGTATCGCTCATTTTGAACTGCATAAGAGCCAAGTTTAGCGAGCTAATGAGTCTATCTGTACTGCTGCATTATTCACGATTTAACATATATTACTATGATTGTACAGGTGATGGTTAGCGCTGTGCCCAAGTTGGGACCAGAGAGTTTGTCTGGCTTTTCATGATGGTAACACGTATGTATTCCAATCCTAATGATGCTAATGTTCACGGAATGTTTACTAGGAGGCCCGGACACTGCTTTTAAGACTGTTACATGTATCAGCTCATGTAACCTTTGTTTGTTTGTATGATTACAACAGAAATGTATATGAGCAGATCTAAATTTCAAAATATGACTAATAAAAATCTGTATCTTATTTTGCTAAAAAATATCTTCATAGAAAATTCAAATGTATACACACATACAGATAATCTAACAGAACAAATTAGCCCACTGATAGGCTAATGCTTTAAAATTCGGTATCTAACCTAAATATGCAAATATTGCTCTCTGTTACACTTTAAAATAGCCTAAATATTCATCATAAAAATGAAATGTGAATTCAGTGCTTGTAGCTCCTTTGAAACTCACTGGAGTTCTCTGCAACAAATTAAAACGTAGAGCACTAAGCCTTAGTCCTCATTTGCACTAACGCGTGAAAAGGGTTGAATTGGATTCTTTTCTTGAAGAAAACAGAAGGAAATAAGAGAGTTTTTAAAATGCTAAGTTGTTTTCCAGAAAAGACAAGAGCCTTGATGAGCATTTCTTATGCGCTAATAATATATTATCTGTAACCCCCAGAGTACCTCTGCCGGTGGGCGGCGTTATCCTGACTACAGGGGAGGAAACTGAGGGCACCGGTTCTAGCCCCTCCCACAAGTTGCCTCCCATTTAACTGCTGCTTTTTATAAAGCAGAATAGTGAGAACTAGTGAGCAAGAGGAACCTGCTCCTGGAGACAGCTCATTAGTAGTGAGGCTGCATCCGGAGTCCAGGCGCAAGTCCGTTTCCCTGGGTAAACCCTCTCCTACAGCCCACGGGTAACGCCTCGGCAACCAGGCCAAGCACGGGTCAGAACTTCACTACTTCACTTCCAGACTGCATCAGACTGTACAGTCTCAAAGCAGAGACTCCACAGACGAGAGGACAAATTGGTCTTCTCCACAGTACTGCTTGGTGCTGCGGAGGGTTTGGAAAACAGGTAAACAGGATAAGAATGCAGCCCCTGTCCACGTAGCTGTGTGGGAAAGAAGGCATCATCCTATGAAATATTAAATAGCATCCCCAGGAGGCATCTCAGCAGTATTCTGGTTCCCTCCCCTGGCCCCTGCAACCATGTAAGTTGTTAAATGACAGAGTAAAACAATGACACGGTACAATATGGGAGCACCGCCAATTGTGATGAATATTTTCAGAGCACTTCTTTGTACCAGGACCTTTGCAAGTGCTCTGGTTTAACTCCCTTCAATCTCAATGCCATCCTGAGATGCACTCCTGCTACGGACGTTTTATGCAGGTGGAAATGGAGGCTGTTTCTAAGGGGCCTCCCATGCAGTGGCAACGTGACTCAGAATCACTACCCTAAGCGCTAAAAAGTGCTTCCAGTTCACTATCAGGACGGTTTGAGGCTGTCTGCAGGACCTTGGCCCAGAAGCTTAAGAACCACCTTGTTTGGAGGAAGTTAGAGACTCACCACAGCTAGGAATGTTATCTAAGGAGGTTGTAACCTTCAGTTGCTTCTTCCGGCCCCTAGCGGTAGGCTTTTGTGAGACAGCCTCACACCAGCCACTGTCACATTGCTTTCTTCTCTCCCACAACTCTAAAAATAATAGCATACAAAGGCAACATACACTGCTACTGCTACCACACTGATAGGATACATTTTGTGGGGTGTGGAGTGGGCAGAGCACAAACAATCACCGTGCTTTCAAAAACTCTTTCTGAGCCACCAGTGGCGGGAATTGGGGGTGCTGTGCACGCCATCGCAGTCCTTGGGTAATGACTGTGTGTCATAAATGGGATATGGCATTTCAGAGCATTTTTAAAGCTATTTCCTTTTGTTCGACTAATTTAATTTACCAAATGCTCCTGGGAAAAGGGAGGGGGACCAAGATGCTGACTCCACACTTCCTGAAAAATCAACATTTTCTTTTTAAATGGCTCTCAAAGAAATTACATCTGATTGTTGTCTGCTGGCTCCCTCCAACTCTACCTCTGTCAAAATCCTGCCCTGGCAGGTGTAAGGAAGAATAGATGCAGAACTTGAGTGAATACCCACATCTGTTTTTGGAAAAAGGGAACAGAAGCAGCACAGAAGGAAGGAAAGGAGTTAATTGCTGGCTTGAACTACAATACATTTTACTTGCGGGCAGAGGGCCAGCTTACAGCAGGCGGAATATGCAGGCCCATCTTATTGGGATTCAGGGGTGGGCCTCCGTTCTTGTCCGGAGACAGCTGTAAACCAGCAGCCCATAGCAGCACAATCAGGCACAGGGTTTTGTCAAGGAATGCTGATTTGTACAGAAGCAGCTTTGTCTGCTTCCCCTGCGCCCCTGCCTAGTGAGATGACAGTCAATCTCTGATTCCAGATGACAAGAACTGGATAAAAACTTAAAACAAATGGCGACCTTTCAAAAGATTAATTTGTTTACCAACACCATGTTCCCTCTTTGTCATCTGAGATGGAGGTGACCTTCACTTTCCCGTATCTAGGCCGAAAGGGTGCTGACTATAGTCATCTGTTAAGTTAACTCCATCTCAGCAATTATTCCCTTTTTTATTTTTAGTGACAAGAAGGGTTTATTAATTCACTCTGCTTCTTGTTATGGTTTATAAATGCAACGAGCTCATTCTGAATTACTGCAGTGTAACATCAATTTGTTTAAATCTAATTCTGCTACTGTTGCCAAATTATGTTGTGACTGTAATTGTGGCCATATGCATGGGCTTAGAACACAATCATGTTTTGAAATCGTCCTTCTATCCACCACCCCACACCCCCGCCCTTTACTTCTGATATTTCTTCTAATCATTTGACATTAACACAATTGCCTCGCTTCCATAACTTTATCATCTCAGAAATGAATGCGCTTTCCGTGAGAGGAAGATTACTATGCACACCCCAAGTGAAACAGTAAAGAATGAAACTATGATTTGTGAAGTGTGGTTGCTACCCAACTAAGTTAGTGAAAAACACTGCATAACATATGACTCATAAAATCTAGAAATCATAATAGTATTAAATTCCACCTCATGAATAAATAAAAGATTCTAAGTTTACATTGCATTATATATTTATTTATTTAGAAAGTGGGACCAAAGAACTGGTATAATTCTACAGCAACTCATATCTTGCCAAAAAGAAAAATGTTTTTATGATTCTTTTCTAGGTCATAACAGTTATAATCAGAGTTATTTGTGCAGCAATTCAAAGCAATGTTTTGTTTGGCTATTTTGTTACACATTCATAATCGTTCTTTTAAAATTCATGTTAACAGATACATGTTTCAAGCCTTTTAAGAAACCCTTTCTATTTAAAAAAAATAAATCAAAGTCAAATTTTCTGTACATTTTTAGTGGCTCGCATTATAAAGTCTAACTAGAACTAGATGCCAGTGCATAAATACAGATAGTACCAGGGCTTTCTTCCTAGTTCCTCATATAAATAAGGACCCACTCAACAACATGTTAGGGGGTTGTTTGGTTTTTATTTGACAGATTTAAGATTTGAAAAAAAATCATTGGTGAGTTTCACTTCTAATGCTTTATTTTTTTGAAATTATTTTTCATAACAGAGTCACAGAATATAAAATTCCAAAGGTGGCTTGTGATATCCGCCTGTCTATATAAGAATATGCATTTTTTAAACCCTGAAATCTTCCAGCAGTACCTCATTATCAGGAGGAAAGCACCTCTTCATGAGAAGACAATAATACTCCCAGCTCCTAGGAACTAATAATGTAAACTAGCCACCTATTCAAATTTGCTTTGTCCAAAGTTGCCTGAGATTATTGATAGGCTTTTGACAAGCTGTTCAAATGTCATAAGAAGTAAAGAAACACATGACCCTTAGTTGCCAAACAACAATCCCCTTTGAGTATTGACATTATTCTGAAAGACGCTGCTTTTCTAATCAACTACACCTCTCGAGGCTAAACACATTGCTTCAGCATAGATAAGTGCTTTTAAAGAACACTTTTGTAAGTGGTAAGCCATGGCTACGTTTGCCCTCAAATGCTTTACATGATTGTGTAAAACCAAATGCCCTAACACTTCTTCTTTTTTTTTTTTTTTTGGTACCGGGGATCGAACTGACGACATTGCGCTTGCCAGGCAGGTGCTTAAGCCACTGAGCTAAATCCCTGGACTTTCTGAACAATTCTGCTTTATAATCCCAAACTAGGAATGCTGTTTTTCCAGGTAGTGTCATCATATATTTCTATCAATATAAAATGATAGAGTCAACAAACCATTTTGATCAAAATGCCAGTAGTTCAAGCAAAATACACATAATATATGTCCAATTTTAAAATGCTCTGGTATAGATTTTTATGGAGTTAAATTTTATGAAACAAAGGGATCCTTGATAAGGAAAATGAATTATACATGATCAATATTCACACAGGAAAAAGTGCTCCCCCAAATTCTGTTTGTACATGGAAACAATAAGCATGACACACATTCTACTTAGAAATGAAAAAAAGAAAAACAGTAAATAACAAAGATACTGGCCCAAATTTTGGGTATAATTTTGAATCCCCTATTTAAGTCTGAATCTTCTATCAGATTCCTAAAGCAAAGCTCAATTCTCCCTACAACTAGAGGTCTGCCTTTAAGAACTCAACACGCAGCGCAGAAAGTTTGCAGGAAATGCTGCCGTTGCCCTAGGCTACAAAGCCTCAGCACTCCACCAGCTAAGCCAATATTAATTCTAGATGGAAGAGGAAAACCAACAATGACAAAAGAGAAATCTGCTTCTGTCTGTACAGCCAGAGAAATAATATTTTTATTTCAAGGCCTTTTGGGCTCATGGGAAGCAGATAAAAACCCTTTCACATTATTCACAGTGACATTTTAAATAAAGTTTCAGCAGGAATAAAAATATCTAACTTTCTGGTTATTTCTTAGGCTATAAAAGTATTTCTATGATAAAGTGCTCTTAAAGCAAACCTGTTAGGATAACATAAAGCACATATAAAGAGACTGAAAATATATTTCTAAGTTACATGAATGAAGTAGGCAGTTGAAAACGTCTATAAAGGAAATTTGGAAGATTAATCTCCAAAACTATTATGCCAGTTAGAAATGGCTTTGCAATTTAATCCTACAGTTAATCTTGTTTTTAGTTTTAATTTCACCAACATATACATTTAAGAGTTTTTGAGTGACACGAAGGTTAAAAAAACATGTTTTAAAAAATGTATAGATTCCACCTCAGTAATTGTTTGTAATATTAGAAAAATCTCGAATTAAATAATTTCAGTGTTAAAATGCAGCACTGCTCTTAATTCTCCTAAGAAAACCTCACAGCACAGAATGAGTACAATCCTTGTTTTAGGACACTTTAGTAGCAAGTCAGTGGCAAAAAATAAGAATAGACTCAGAGATTCCTTCGTGCAAATCTACATTTGATTATTTTCCTCTCTCATTATTTTGCTGCTTCAGACTTAGAATATTCTTAAATCCTTCCATTATAGGAATACACACAATTTGAAGTAGAAACTTGGCTGTTTTGATTTTTCCAGTGGTAAACCTACTATCCAAGACATACAACAATTAGAATTTCTCTATTCTTTTTGTCATGAAATTACTTTTCCTTGTTATGATTATGGAACTGTTTAGGAATATCAAATAAAACAGAGAGGTCTGAATGAGCTACAAACAGATTTTTAAAACTAGCTTTACATTTTCTTAATCATTACTAATTACAAACAGAATGAAAACCACTTGGTTTCATCTCCAAAAAATTCATAGGACAAAAGAATCCCAATTTCACTTCAAATCCACATTATCCCTTCTGCTACGAATAAACAACCACTAATTCTTAAAAAATTAATTGTTCATTAAAATGACTCGTTACTTACACGTGCTTTTCTCTGATTAATGTATGGCAAACTGATTCCATAGTTCGCATTTACAGCAGCTCGGTGGTGTGTGTTTTCAGGATCTTGCATGATTTTTACATTCAACCCTATCTTTTGCTGAAACAAAGAAACAATGAAACTTTCATGCCAGCTGAACAAAAATGCTAACATCTTATATTCTCACAGGAATACTAATTTCTTTGAAAACAATTATTTTAATGTAATTATCGCCGGAAAATATATTTAGGTCTTTTATTTAGGCTGTTAATTGGTTCTTTTAATTCATAGAAAAGGAACTTTCTGCCAGTTTCCCTTTATGTTTCAAACTGCTCATGCAAATACATCCCGAGACACTATTCCTTCTCTGAAATCACGCTCAAAGTCACCCGAGGTGGACAAAGGGCAAGAATACCTGGCCTCAATTTATTTTTAGCTCTCTAGGTTGAGGATTTTGTCAATGAAATCTATACTACACATATGCAGGTAGAGGGCTCCCTCGATCTGTTCATGCGGCCACTTTCCCCCAGGGACTCCTGCAGGTAGATCTCGGTTTGGACCTGATCAGTTTACCACTATAGATTTGTCCACTCCTTCACAGAGATTTTTCTGCCTATCAGGATAATTTTTGCTCTCACTAGAGAAAATACAAGCATCTTCCTCACACAGATCCATTACTGTTGATGCTTAAAAAGAAACCACGGCTGGGCAGCACAGTGGTGGTGGGAGGGGCCCTGGACAGGGGCCAGAAGACGGGGGGGGGGGGGTGCCAGCTCCACCCTGGACTGCTGAGTGGGGTCCTGGGTAAGTCACTTCGCCTCTCTGGACGTCAGTTTCTTTACTTGTAAAATGTGACAATTAGACCCAAACTCTCCCCCAACTGTGGCATTCTATGACTTGAAGCTAGGCATGCCGTATCAGCACCAATTTTGAAAGTCTTTTGTAAGTTTTTTATTGTAATATAATTCACAGTCCATAAAATACAACCCCTTTGAATATGTAACCCAACAATATTCACAAAGTTGTGCAAGCATTGAAGCTAATTCCACAGCATTCTCATTACTCCCAAATAAGACCTCCTACCTATTAGCAGTCCCTTCCTCTTTCTTCCTCTCCTTAGCCCCAGGTAGCCACTAATCCACTTCCTGTCTCTATTGATGTATGTATTCTGGACATTCCAAGTGAATGAAATCACAGAATATGCACCTTTGTGACTTACAGTATTTTTTTAAAAAGAGGCTGGAGGTACTACAAACAACTTTAAAAGCTGATTTTAGTTCAATTAAGTAACACAGTTCTGGAGCAGAGGGTACATAGCTCAGTGGTAGAGCACTTACCTAACATGTGTGAGGCCCTGGGTTCAATCCCCAGCACCAAAATATATATATATATATATATATATATATATATATATATATATATATATACTACTTATATACGTTAAGATACTATATAGCATCTTGGTTCTGAGATATCTGATGCAATGTAAAAACTATTGTAGGAACCAGGTAGATTAGATCATGATTCAGTTATTTCTTTAATCATAAGCATTCATAAATGGCCTAAGGTCAAAGTGTAGGCAAAGGCTATAAAATATCTTTGGAAAGTAATGCCATCTAGATAGAAGCTACTTCTTAACACATGCTCCAAGCCCTCCTTGTATTTTTTAAATAGCATTTTAGTGACCAAATGATGTGACACAGGTTGCAAACATGGCATTACCTGCAACTCTCTCCTTCAGGTAGAAGTGATGGCAAAGGCAATTACAAATGGCTTCCTTTCTGTGGCCAACCCACACACACGACATTACTCCAGGGTTTCTGCACGGGAGCCTAGGGCCTCTTTTATTGAAATTAATACCTGAACATAATTTTTTCCTTCTTAATTAAACTTTCAGAATAATTTCCATTCTTCCAAGGATCAGGAAATTGCTAATATGTATTATATTGACTGGATGTGGTTTCTGTAATTAGGTTGTCTTAAAAATGTGTATTCTGGATACGGTTGATGGTAATAGCTTCATCTATCATGTCTAAGCCTTTGTTAGAACTTCTTAATTCTGGGATCATGTCTCAGTGGACCACAGCAGTTTTCTTGTGCTCCGTCAACTCTGTGTGGTTATGGGATTGGTGCGGGAGGAAATGACCAAATACGGAATCATTGCTAAGCCTGACATTAAAACCATTGTTGTCTGGCCATTTTGCATTTCTGTGCCACTGGACAGAGTTATTTCTAAAAAAAGAATCTAAAAATCTAAAAATAAATCAGTATATAAATAGAAATGTTTATACTTCTAAAAATAAATCAGTATATAAATAAAAATCTGACAAAATGATAGGTTGTTTTTTATTGTTTATTGTTATTGTTATTGTTTTACTGCTTATGGTTGGCTTCTAAAGCAACAGGAAAGGTTGCTTAAAATTATTAATAGCCCAATATTTACTCTTTTGAACCAAAGTTTGTATACATCAAAATAATATGTAGCATGCAAATTTAATTTCCCTATAAAACTTATTAAATGAATACATATTTAGATAATATTAATGTATCAAACAACTTTACTGAAAACCACTACCAAAAACATCCAAAACCTAAATTTGTCTTACAAACCATCTATCAGAATGTATAGGAAAATACTTATAACCATTAGCCATATTATTAGATCCAATAATAAGGTTTTTTCCAACAAAAAACAATTATAGATTTTTAAAAACAAAAATAAAATTAAGCATTCCATTAAGCAGAAAAACATGCTCTGGAAGATGATCATTTGTTACCAACAGTATGATAAATATCAGAATTAATTTCGAAAATTTTTTCTTAAATTGGTCAAGAAAAGACAGCAATTTATTTAATCTATCTTGAGTCACCGAACAATCTAAACTTTGTCTTCTCTTCTTTTGATAGTAATTACAAGCAGATATATCAAATGCGACTCTCATTTAGACTTCGGTTTGTAAGAACAAAAGTTATTATCAGAGCCAATTACTGTTTTACCTACATGGCTGCACAGAAGCGGGGAGCTCAATTTTCATCTCATCAGTGATTTTGTGGTATTTATTTTATTACTATGCCCACAAAGCTATATAAGAAGGAAATAGCTTATGCTATTAAAACTAGGGTTGGAATATAAGAGGCTGAGGTTTCTTCTAGAAGAACTTCTGAATTAAAAACACTAGGCAGCTTTGTAATACCAGCTCCCCAGACATGGGCAGACCATAAAATGACACTCATCTGAGCAGTATCTCCACACAGAGTAATCAAAATTGAAATGCTTCACAAACAAAGTTGAGAGAGCCTATTTACCAAGTTACAGTATTATCAGCATAACATCATTCTCAACAGTGTTTGCCACAAGTAATGTCTTCTAAGTGGATATTGCTTAATGTCCTATTCCCACTGGTAAAAGGCATCTGCCATTTAATCTCAGAGCCAGAGGAAGACAAATAGGGAAATAATTCTCCCACCTTTCACTCATTCTCCCAACCACTGTTCTATATAATGGAAAGAATAATAGACATTAAGTCCTGGTTCAAGTCCTATGATCTAGACTTCTCATCTGAAAAACTGGGTAATAATACCCAGGTTGCAATGTTATTTGTGAGGTTTAGATGCCTAATGCATGTTAAGTATCTTGTACGTTATAAAGTACTGTTCAGGGGCCAACTTTAAAGGAGTTCCTGCTAGCCAAAAAATAATGACTGTAATAGACTGAAACACTGCAAATACACAAAATCCATGAGTTCTTAATATTTCCCTCAAAAATTTAATGGCAAAATTGATAAATTAATCAAAAGTGATAAATTAAAAAGGAATCAAGCCTTTATCCTACTTTTCCTCAAAAACTGTTACACCAAAGACTCACTAAGGAATGGGTTTTTGTAGAAGCTAATAAAGGCTAAGGAAATGAAAGAATTATAAAATCATTAGTTCACAATTCCCAATGAAATAATATATTTAAGTAAACATCAAAGTTTACTCATGCTACTAGGTAAAAAGTCATGGAGGTAAAAAGTCATGGAGTTAAAAAGTTATGGAGGGTTTTGTAGTAGAGCAAACTGATAATAACTGGAGTCACTGATAAACCTCAGTATCACTGAAAGAGAAAAAAAGAAATTGCCTCCTGATAAACTGTAAAAGCAAGTACACAGCACACCCTATGAAGCGTTCCTGCCAAGAAGATGGAACCTGAAACTCATAAGCTTATAGATAAAACTATCATTTTATTTTAAAGAGAAAAAAAGCACTGAAAAATTAGAATGCAATCAAGCAAGCAAACAAAAAACCCCAACAAAAGCCAAATGATGACGACGACAACAACAACAACACAACAACAAAATAGTGATACTGGATTTCAAAAGAAGATGATAGGAATTTAACAAGGGTTGCTATATTACATATGGTTATCTTCAAAATAGTTGCTCAGGTTACCAGATACAGGCATGCAAAATTGATCAAACAATATGGTTTCCCCTTTCCCTTTCACTATATTTATTGTAACCTTTGGATCTTATTTACTTTGTTTCTTACACTAGCAAGACAATATGGTGTTTACACATGTGAGTCTGATTTATTTCACGTATGAGTATGGTCTCTAGTTGTATCCATTTACCTATAAAAGCCTCGAGTATATCGTTCTTTATAGCTGAGTAGTACTTCATTGTATAAAAATGACACATCTTTTAATCCTCTCCTCAGTTGATGGGCATTTGGACTGTTTCCAAGTTCTGGCTATTAAAAGTTGTGCACCTATGGCCCTGAAGCCATAGGACATAGCCAAGGCCAGCAGATTGCTATAGCTGCTGGTTTCAAATAGGAGCCTAAAGAGAATTCTTTCTATGGTCTGTTGGCCATTTCAGAACTTTGGAAATGTAATGGTCAGTTCATCAGAAAGAAATAGCAGGTGAGTGTGGCAGACTTTTAGCGGCTGAAGGAGAGAGACCCTGGCGCGTTGGGACCTGCACCATGAGGTTGACTCAGGGTGCCAGGAGAACAAGGAGCTCCTCCCCTCTCTGGGGGTGGCTGTGAGCCTGCCGGCGCTCGGGCTGAGAATCAAATATCTCATGTCGTCCTGTCCCCTGTCCCATGTCCCCCCCCCCTTAGCAAGTGGGAGCCAGTGAATGACACATCTTGTGAAAAGATTGGCTATGTTATTTAGTATGAGCTCCACGTATGCAAAGATATGGACAACCATTTGGAAGAAAACAAGAGACACTATGACAGATAGTAAAGATCTCTGGTTGTCTAGCTTTGAAATTTATGCTTTCTTATGTCCTGTTCTGTTCTGTTTTGTTGCGCTTAATTTTACCCTCCTTAAAATAAAATTTAAAAAAAAAAGTGCACCTATAAACATAGGTGCACATACATTGCTGTGGTGTGATGTCTTCACTCTGTTGATTTCTTTTGATGTGAAAAAACTTTTTACTAAGACAAGATCCCAGTTGTTGATTCTTTGAAGTATTTCCCATGAAGCTTAGTTTTTGTTTATGAACTCTCTGCCTACCTGTATGTCCTCAAGATTTCTACCTACTTTGTCTTTCAGTAGATTTAGTGATTCTGTCATAATAGTTAGATCTTTTATTCATTTTGACTTTCAAGATTAGTGCATAGTGATAGGCATGGGACTTGTTTAAGTCTTTGGCATGTGGAAAGCCAGTTTTTCCAGCACCACTTAATAAACAGGCTATCTTTCTTCCAGTGAACTTGTTTGGCCCCTTTGTCAAAGATAAGGTAGGTGAGTGTGTTTGTACTTGTGTCTGTACTCTCTATTCTGTTCCATTGATCCTCAGGTCTGTTTATTTGCCAGTACTATGCTGATTTTATTATAGCAGATTTGTAGTACAATTTCAGGTCAGGGATTGTGATGCCTCCTGCCTCGTGTTTGTTGCTCAGAATTGCCTTTGCTATTATAGGTCTCTTCTGATTCTAGATGAATTTTAGGAATGATTTCTCTAGATCTGTGGGACATACTAATAGTATTTTGATCAGGATTGCATTAAATTTGTATAACAGTTTTGGCAGTATTACTATTTTTACTACGTTGGTTCTTTCTATCCAAAAGCAAGGGATTTTCTGAAATCCTCTTTGATTTCTTTCTTCAGAGTACTGTAACTTTCAATGTATAAATCTTTTACTTCCTTTGTTAGATTGATTCACTTTTTTTGGATGTTGTGAAGAGTGTAATTTCCCTAATTTCTCTCTCAGTGACTTCGTTGTATACAGGAATGCTATTGACTTTTGAGTGTTGATTTTGTACCCAGATGCATAGCTGAATTTGCTTATTAAGTCTAGAGGCCTATTGGTGGAGTTTTTGGGGTCTTCTATGTATAGTATCAAGTCACTGCAAATAATGATAATTTAACTTCTTCCTTTCCTCTCTCTCTCTCTCTCTCTCTCTCTCTCTCTCTCTCTCTCTCTCTCTCTCATCTAACTGCTCTGGCTAATGTTTCCAGAACTATATTGAATAAGAGTGGTGATAGTGGACATCTTTGTCTCATTCCTGATTTTACAGTGAAAGCTTTTAGTTTTTGTCTGTTTAGTATGATGTTGGCTGTTCGTTTCTCATAAATAGCTGTTATCAGATTGAGGTAAAGACAATCTATTTTGATTTTCTCTAAGGCTTTTACCATAAATGAGTGTTGGATTTTTATCAAAATCTTTTTCTGTATCTATTGAGATGATCATGTGATTTTTGTCTTTTGCTCTGTTGATGTCTTTGTTGATGTCTTTTACTCTGTATTATGTTTATTGATATGCCTATGTTGAACCATCCCTGATTCCTGGGATGAATTCCATTTGCTGTACAATCTTCTTGATGATTTGCTGCATTGTATTTACTAGTATTTTCTTGAGGATTTTTGCATCTATGTTCCTTAGGGTGATTGGCCTATAGTTCTCTTTTTTGGTTGGATCTTTCTCTGATTTTGGTATCAGGGTAATTCTTGCCTCCAGGAATGAGTTAGAGTGAATTGCTTCCTTTTCAATTTCATTAAAGAGTTTGAGGAGTATTGGTGTTAGATCTCTAAATTTGCTGTAGAATTCAGCTGTGAATCCATCAGGACCTGGGATTTTTGTTGTTGTTAGTAAGTTTTTAGTTATGTTTTCAATTTCATTAACTGATATTGAGTTATTCAGGACTTTTATATCTTTTTGATCCAGTTTTAGTAATTCATATGTTTCCAGGAATCTGTCCATTTCTTCTGTGGTTTCCATCCTATGAGAGTATAGATTTTCAAAACAGGTATTGATGATCTTCTGAATTTCCACAGGATCTGTAGTGATTTCACCCTTTTCATTTCTTATTGCATGGATTTGAGTTTTTCCTTTCTTTTTCTTGATAAGGTTAGCCAGGGTTTATCAATTTTATTTATTCTTACAAAGAACCAACTCTTTGATTCATTAATTCTTCATATTGTTTTCTCGGTCTCAATTGCATTAATTTCTGCTCTAATTTTATAGTTTCCTCCTTTCTTTGAGCTTTGGGCTTGATTCGATCTTCTTTTTCTAGAAGTTTGAGGTGCAGCATTAGGTTATTTGTGTTCATTCCATTTTCCTGATGTGAAGATTCACCGCTATAAATTTCCCTCTGAGGACTGCTTTCATTGTGTCCCATAGGTTCTAGTGAGTTGTATTTGCATTTTCATTCAATTGTAGATATTGTATAATTTCTTCTGTAACCCATTGGTTGTTTAGAAGAATGTTATTTAATTTCCATGTGTTTATGGAGTTTTTGTGGCTTCTTTTATCATTAATTTCTAGTTTTATTGCACTATGGTCAGATAATATGCATTGGATAATTTCAATTCCTTTGCATGTTCTGTGAGCTAGTATATGGTCTATTTTAAAGAATGACCCATGTGCAGCTGATAGAATGTGTATTCTGATGTTGTTGGGTGGAAGCCTCTGTACACATCTATTGAGTCTGTTTACAAATTTGGTTGAATTCTGCTATTTCTTTGTTGATTTTTGTCTAGTTGATCTATTTCTTTTTGACAATGGAATGTTTAGGTCTCTTGTTATAATTGTGTTATTGCTGATTTGATTTTTCATGCCTATTAATATTTGTCTGATATAGATGAGTGCTCCCATATATGGTGCATAGATATTTATGATTGTTATCTCTTCCTCTTAAAGTCTCCCCCTGACAAGTATGTCATGAGCTTACCACTTTTGATCATTCATGGTTTGAAGTTCACATTATCTACAAATAGAATAGTTACCCCTGCTTTTTTCTGGGTTCCTGTCACATGGGGTATTGTTTTCCATGCTTTGACTTTCAGTCTATGAATTTTTCTTTTGAGTTAAATGTGTTTCTTGAATCCAGCATATTGTTGGATTTTGTTTCTTAATCCACTTGGCCAGTCTGTTTCTTTTGACTGGTGAATTGAGACCATTTACATTGCTAGTCATAACTGATACATACTGACTTATCTTTGTCATATTATATTTCTGTCATTGATTCTCTTCTTTTTCTCTCTGCCTAAATGCTTTCCCTGCTTGATGGTTTCTTTCTGTTGCTGTTGTTGGAACTGTTTTCATTTTTATCTCTTCCTATAGTGTCTTTCAGTACTCTTTGTAGTGTTGGTTTGGTGGTCATGAATTTCTTCAGTTCTTTTTCATGGAAGTATCTCATTTCTCCATTGATTTTGAAAGATAGTTTTGCAGGGTACATCAATCTGGGTTGGAAGTTGTTTTCTTTCAGGACCTCAAACACTTCACTTGAAGCTCTTCTTGACTTGATGGTTTGTGCTGAGAAGTCTGCCATGGTTTTGATGGGCTTCTTGTGCTGAATTTCTTGGATCTTAATTATTCTATGTCTGGGTTAGATTTACTTTGGTTATGGCTAATTGGAGTTCTATATATCTCACTTAGCTGTATGTCAGATTCTTTCCCCATGGTTGGAAAATTTTCTGCTATTATTTCTGCAAATAGTCTTTTTATGTCATTTGGGTTGATGCCTGATTTTTTCATTGATACTTATCAGTCTTATATCATTTTTCTCTGCATCATCTTGCAGCTGTTGAATTGTTGTTTCCTGGTTCCTTGCTATTTTTAAGAGATCTTTTCTTTTGTGATCATTAGCTTTCATCCTGTCTCCAAAGTCAGAGTCTATCTTTATCGTCATTCAAGAGGTTTTGCCAGTTTTCAATAGAATTTTTAATTTCCTAAACATCTCTTTGAAAGTGTTTCATGTATTCTAATTCTTTCCTATATTGTTAATTCAAGGTTTCCATCATTTTCTTATATTCCCTCTATTTTTTAAAATCTATGTCTTCTTTAGATATGCTCAACATTTCTTTCATTACGTTTGCCATTTCTTTTTTTAGTTGAGAGATTATTTCTGATATAATTTCTTCCATAGCCACATGGAGTTGTTTTCTTACTTCAGTTGCTGTCATTTCATAAATTTCAGTTGTGGAATTTCTAGGATCTTCCATGTCAGTTTCTCCTGGGCTTATTCTCAGTGGGCTGTGCTGACACTACATTTTGTAGTGTCATGTGTGACACTACATTTTGTAGTGTCATGTGTGACACTACATTTTGATCTTTTGTTTTGTCATTTTTCTAGGTTCCTCCAAACAAGCTGTTAAGTCCAAGGTGCTTCCCACACTGACTTCCCATGGTGTAAAGGGGTGAGCCAGGCACCTGGGCTCCTCTGAGTCAAGGTTCCTGGGGTGACAGAAAAATGACAGGTGGGGCTTCTGCCAACCCTCGGCTCACTGAGACTCCTCCCAGATGGCAGAGGGTCTCTGAACAAGACTCTACTGGACCATTCTTGTCCCTGGGGTGCTCCATGGATGGTGTCTGGGAGCTGTGCTGGGCAGGGCTTAGCTCCTCCAAGTCCTATGAGGTTTGCTCCAATGGATGGCACTGGGGTGTTGTACTGGGCTGAATAGCAGAATTCAGCTTATCAGAGACCAGCAGGGCTGTCCAAGGTGCATCCCCAAAGTATGCCACCAGAGCCTTGTACTGGGATAAGTAGGACTTGGATCCTCTAAGACCCATGCCACTAGATGGGGTGTACCACCGAAGTATGGCACTGGGCTAAGCAGAGTTTGGAACCTCAGGGAACTATGTGGCTACCTGGGGTGCTCCCCTGATGGACTCCAGAGCTCTGAGCTGGGCTGGGAGGAGTTCGGCACCTCTGGGACCAGTGAAGCTGGCCAGGTATGCCCCCCGTGGATTGCGCCGGGACACTGCGCTTGGCAGAGCTTGGATCCTCCAGGACCCAGGCGGCTGGCTGTGGAACACTCCCGAAGTATGGCACCAGGGCCTTGAGCTGGGCTGGACAGGACTCAGCTCTTCTGGGACCCACATGGCCAGCCAGGGTGCAGCTCTGAATGACACCAGGGAAAACTACCACTTTAGAAGAAATACAAGGGACAGAGGAACACAGAAAATGACACCATGAGATTGCAATCAACAAATGCAGATCATAGAAAGAATTTATATGAAAAATGACCTGGTTTCTTCAACAAATAAATGCCTTTTTTAAAAATGAGGGCAACTGTCATAGATAGGATACCACCTGCAATGCATGAGTCTTATTTGCATCCTGGGTCAAACAAGCAATAGAAAGACAATTTTAATACAACTCAGGGAAACTGAGCACAGACTGGGAATTATATAATATTAAAGAATTGTTAGATTTGTTAGATGTGATAATAGTTATGTTTCTTAATCTAGTTATGTTTTAAAAATAGTTGTGTTTTCTCAGCCATGTATGGTGGCACACACCTGTAGTCCCAGCAGTTGGTAGATTAGGGCAGAAGGACTGCCACAAGTCCATGGCTTGGGCTACACAGTGAGTTCAGGGCCTGAACTATACAGTGAGATTCTGTCTCAAAAAACAAATAAACAAACAAAGACTTCTCAAAGCACATACAATAAGGTAAAAATGATCTGACATTGCCAAAAACATGGAGTAAAGAGATGATATAAGAATGATAAAATTATGCAAACTGTTTCATTTTTGTTTTTTTCAGCTCTAATATTCTATGTACTATGACTTTCCCTCTTACTTCCCTACTCGGGTTAGGATCAACAAATGGAAGCCTCCCGCTACCACAGCATCCTCAGCTCCATGCAGCATCTCAATAGCCTAGCTGCAGTCCAACTCCTTCAGGTCAGAACCTCAGAACCACGCTACTTCTATTCAGATGTGCCCTTTCTGCTTTCTAATTCCTGTAGGAGTTGAACTGGGGAATAAAAGAAAGGCAGGTGAGAGAGCTAACATTTACTTAGCTCCCATTTTGTGCCAGGCACAAATAAGTGGGCATTGTTGTAGCCAACTAATTTAATTTAGTCCCTACATTGGCAAGAGAAGAGTGTGTGACATTATCAATACTTACAATGAGGATAACTAAGTGACCTCATGGTTGCACAACCCATAAAAGAGGAGGCAGAATTCGATTTGTCTCTGAGTCCAAAGCCTCCTTCCATCACCACATGCTGCCCTATTATAAAGAAACGTTGGTTGATGCATTCCTGAATGCACTTCCTGAGACAGGAAGCGACCACCATGGGGACACAGGGCAGCTGCATCCCTGGGACCTCAACTTAGAGCCTGCTACTCACTAAAAGTATGGTGGGTGTTCTTCCCGGCCCCTCACTCTTCCCATCAGCCTGCCTGACCTCAAAAACTAGGTGCAACATTAAAGTCAAGATGCCTGCACCATAGCATCTCCAAGAATAAACCAGACGAGAGGCTAAAACTATTGGGGTCATCATGGAGGGACAGAGGACAGACTAACACCTGGGCTCTTAACCTGTTAGCCATCAAAAGCATGATACATGTTTTCTTCTGAGGCGGTCAGGACATAAAGGCTGCTTTTGCAGCCTTTACTGTGAAAAGCAGTAACTTTTCACTTGACCCTGCAGATCTCCAATGAGTAACAAGCACCAGGAAAAAGCTTAGCATCTCTTTCTTCATTTTGTATCAGTCTCCTTCATTACTTTAACTTTGGGGTCAGATCCCTGCTCAGCTCTGCATGTAATCATGCTAATCACTTAAGAAGCATCTGTCAAAAAGCTAGTCACAAGGTTAGCCCTAAGTTTACCTAACCTATCTCATCCGTCTTCAAGGCTGAGGACACCGAGAGTAACTATAGTATTCTCGTGGTCTGCAGGGACATTCAAGTGCCAGCGTTAACAATGTCCTATGCCAGACCCCTGGAAAGGTGCCTGCAACTCTGGCCATTTCTCTAAACCTGCGGTCACTTTGCCAGCACAGTCTCTGAAAAATCAAGGCTACCCCCATCCCAGCAGAAGCAGTTATTTCATGGGGACCACACTGCCTCCTTCAAGTCCAGAATTATCTGGTGCCATGTTGTAGAAATGGGATGGAGATCATGGTCAAACAGACACTGGTCTACCCAAGAGACCCCATAGAATCCGGTCCCTTTCCTTTGTTAACATCCAGTCCGATCCTCTTCACCAGTGCCATGTATCCAGCCCCCTCCAGCTCATCCGCTCCATTCTCTGCTACTTCCCTATGAAAGCTTTGCCTGCCTTCTCATCCCCATGGCCTGGTTTTTAATTCCCATTCTCTCTGAGTCAAAGGGTACCATGTCTGATATCCTCCCTAGCTGTCTATCCTACACTTTAATATCTCCTGTCTTCACGGGGACTGCCTAGGAGCATGCCATTAGGGACTGCTGCATAGGCCTCTGTAATATTCCTTAAGGATGGATCTCTCTGCTTCCAAGCCATCCTCTGCAGACCCAAACTATGCCCAGTAGTTTCCCTTTGGGTGCCTGGGTGTGACTGCTCCCTAATCCCAGTCCCCTTCCTGCCTCTCCATCCTTACAGCAGCGCTCATTTGTGCTGACATCGTGGGCTCCCCACCTCTGTGATTGAGCACGCCCAGCCCCTCTTCTGGGGATGCTTTCTCTGCTCTCGAGGGCCCTTCAGGGCACACTTCTACTCAACTTCCTCTTGAACTCCACCTCCACTTTTCTATTCCGAACAACATTCGTTGATTCATTCAAACATTTATTGAGAGCACACTAGGTATTACAGAAAAAAAAAGTTCCTGCCACATGGGTCTCACATTCTTAAAGGGATGTAAATCATTGGCCAACAAATACAGAAATGTTTATAAAGATCCAGGAATATTTTTTGGTTATTATTATCTTTGTTGTTTTATTCCTCTTTTTATTGGCACATGCTGGCAGTACATAATGGTTACATTCATTGTGAAGCATTATTTTATGTATATAACACATCTTAATTGTTTTTATCCCCTCTTTTCCCCTACCCTCTCTCCTCTTTTTCCTTGATCTCTTCGTCGTCTTCCTTTTTGCAAAAGTCCCATCTTCATTTCCTATTTCCTATTATTTTATTTTACTCTTTATACTTGGTGTTTCTCATATAAGAGAAACCACATGATATTTAAGTTTGTGTCTCATTTATTTCACTTAACCTTGTGATCTCAAGGTGCATCTATTTTCCTATAAGTGACTTCAATTCATTTTTCTGTATAGTGCTCCATTATGTATACATAGCCCATAGTTTAATCCATGCATCTGTTGATAGACACATTGGCCACTGTTCTATTATGAATTGTGCTGCTATAAATGTGGGCATGCATGCATCACTGTAAGATAACATCTTTAACTCCTTCACAAAGATACCTAGAAAGTGAGGAGCTGGGTTTAATGGAAATTAAATTTTTAGTTTTTTGAGGAATCTCCACATTGATTTTCATAGTGATTGTAGTAGTTTACACTCCCACCAACAATGAAGGGTGCTTTTTCCCCACAGCTACTAGCATTTGTTATTATTTGATTTCTTGATGATGGAATCTCAATGTTGTTTTAATTTGCATTTCTCTAATGGCCAGAAATGTTGAACATTTTTTCATGTATTTCTTGGCCATTTGTACTTCTTTGTCAAAGATTAGACAGCTAAATGTGCCTGGAGTTATGCATCCTCTAGTCTGTTTCACTGAAACTTGAGTCTGTTTTGTGCCAGTACCATGCTGATTTTATCACTATAGCTTTGTAATATAACCTAACATCTGGGAGTGTCACACTCCTGCTTTGCTCTTCTTGCCCAAGACTCCTTTTGCTATTCTGGGTGTCTTCTGGTTCCATATGAATTTTAGGATTGTTTTCTCTAGCTCTGTGAGGAGTGCTTCTGGTGATTGATGTCTTAGTTACTTTCTCTTGTTGCTAAGACAAAATACCTGACACTCAAAGTTAAAGGAGGAAAGGTTTATTGTAGCCTCCAGTTTGTAGAGGTTTCAGTTCATAGTTGGTTGGCTCTAAGACAGGGTGGCATTGCAGACAGGCACCCACAGAGAAGAAACAGATTATGGAAGGCAAAAGGCAGCAAAGCAGCAAGCAACAAGTGACAACCCTCTTTCTTTGCCTTATTTTTTATCCAGGCTACTCACCCTTAGGGGGGTAGCACTCAAATTGAGGGAGAGCCTCCCCATTATCCACTTTTAGAACTGTGCCAAACTCATCAGTGGATTAATTTAGTAATCACACACTGTTTTGGTTATTTTTATCATTGTTGAGACAATACCCAGCACACGAAGTTAAAGGAGGAAAGGTTTATTTTGGCTCATAGCTTACAGAGGTTTCAGTCCATAATTAGCTGGCTCCAAGGCAGAGCAGCATTGCAGTGGAGAAACAGTTCAAGGCAGGCAGACAGAAGATAGAAGACGTCAAGCTACAAGTGACAATAGCAGCTTCTTTCTGCCAACTTTATATTCTATCTAAGCTATCTGGTTTGGGGCAGGTGCCAAACCATCAGTAAACTAATTTAGTAATCACACACCCTTGGTCCCAGCATTGCATACTCCAGATCCAGCCACCTCTGACAAGCCCCACCTATGACTGCATGAGGCTTTGGAGGGACGTCCAGATACAAGCCATAACACTTGGGGTTGTGTTAAATTCACATATTAGTTTTGGGAGTGTGGCCATTTTGACAATACTCCTAGCCAGGAACAGGTGTATCTTTCTATTCTCTGATGTCCTTTTTGATCTCCCTTTTCAGAGTGCTATTGAGGTCTTTTACTTCCTTGGTTAGGTTAATTCCTGAGTATTTAATTTTTCTTGATGTTCTTATAAATGGTATTGCTCCCTTAATTTATTTCTCAATGAGTTCATTATTACTGTACAGAAGTGCTGTTGAGTTTTGTGGATTGATTTTGTACACTGGTGAATTTGGTTATTAATTCCAGCAAACTTTTTGTGGGATTTTGGGGTTCTTCTATGTAAAGGGCCATGTCCTCTGAAAATCATGCCAAATTGACTTATTTTTTTCCTACAGGAATGATTAAAGGAATGAGAACTTGATGATTAGTGAGAAGGAATAATTTCAGAAGATAAGGCCTTAACAAAATATTGGCCTTGATAGCAGAGGATGAGAGAAGGGACACTTCTTTCAATATGACAAGAAGGAAGACATGTATATGAAGTCCCGAGGCTGGTGGCAAGGGTTGGTATAAAAGTCTGTTACATAGCTAAAGACACTTCCAGCTCAGCACTCTGCTGTTCCTAATGTGTGGGCCTTCCCTTCCTGGTCTAAGATTACTGCTAGGGTTCCAGTCATCATGTCTCCCTCCAGGCAGCAGACAATACAAAGGAGAAAGAAAGATAAAAGAGCAGAAGCCAGTTATTTTTTAAGGAGGCTTCCAGAAAAATAAAATACTGTGAGACAGCAATGGCAGAGACCTGACATTAAATAACATAAATTCCTGTTGGGGTCTACTAGCAAATATCAGCAGAAGACCGTTGTTGGTAAGGTATTGGTTCAGCTGCTCAGAGAAGCCGTCAAAGATCCAGTTCCTTTCCGTCTTTCTGCTCCAGCACCCTCAGAGTGTGGCCTCCTTTTGTCAATGCTTGGCACAAGGCAATTGCTTCAGCTCCAAATGTCACGTTTGTGTTCAAGGGAGAAAGAAAGGGGAAAATGGAGAAGGAGCAGGCAGATATGCCAGCTGTGACTGTTGCCTTTACCAGGAAAGCAAAGTATTCCAGAACCAACCTGCAGTCATCCGCTGCCGCTCAGGGCTCACTGGACAGAACGGGGACACACGGTCACACTTCACCGCCAGGCAGGCTCGGAAATGAGGACTCGTGCTCTTCATGGCCTGGTGCCATCCCAGGCAGAGTCTGGTTCTGCTTGCAGTGCAGATGGGGGAGTGGGCACTGGGAAGAAGAGCACTAACTTCCAGAGCGTGATACAGCTGAGGAAGACGAGGGCAAGACAAAGGGACACACGGTGGAATGAGAGGCCAGCGGGCTGCAAGGCCTCTCAGCGTGGAAGCACGGTCAGGAGAACGCTCCGGACATGAACTAGAGGCGAACGGCTGTGCCCGCAGCAGACTTCAGCGACGCTGCACTTGATGCTCACGGCCAAGCCCAGGCATCAGGCACAGCCCTAGCTCTGCTGGAGCTTAGTTCCAGGCCTCTGTCGGTCGCCCTCACCACGCTGCCGGTAGAACAAGGTCTGCGTCTCCTGCGTGTAGCATGCGGCAGCATTAAACCAAAACAGTCAAGGTGATGAAACAGCACATGCATGAGAAAAGACTTAAAACGTTTTACTATATTTGCGCTCTTACAATCTGCCACAGTGCTGTAAGCACCAGCTAAAAGCAGTGCTCTGCCAAGGAGGATTTTCTGTCCAATTTTAGTGGCACTCAGCCAGCTGCCAACCCCTCAGCCTTCCTTCCTTGCCGCAACTGATCTGTGAGATGGTGGCCAGGGAAAGATGGCTCTCTGCACGCCAGGGGTCAGCGTGTCCTAGTATGCCAGGGACAAAGGCATTCAAGATTTGAGATGCCACCTTTGGGATGTTATTGAGCCATGGACCACCCCAAGTACTGACATTACTGGCGTGTGCTACCACACCTGGCTTACATTTTTGTATTTTTAACAGTGGTGAGGAGAAGCCAAAATCTGAGGTCAAAACAGACCTATGTTTGAAACCCGGCTCTGTCATTTCTTAGCTTTAAACCACTGTCTCATCTTCAGTCTTTTCCGCTGTAGAATGATCATAATAATTCCCTCCTCAAAAGCCTGTGACTTCGGGCCGGGGATTTAGCTCAGTGGCTTAAGCGCCTGCCTGGCAAACGTAAGGTCATGAGTTCGATCCCCGGTACCAAAAAAAAAAAAAAAAAAAAAGCCTGTGACTTCAGGTGCAATTGCATCCTCCTGGCTAACACAGGCTCCGATGTCTCCTGCCTTTCCCTTCTGACATCACTTTCTTACCCAGCAGCCACAGCGCACACAGAGAACCAGTCCTCTGACGAGGGCCTCACTAGCTCTGCATCGCCCTTGTGACACCACAGTGCTCACAAGATCTGGCCTCTGCTCGCTTCTCTGTACCTTTCTCTTGTTAGGCCCACACCCCTAACTTACATCCTCAGAAGGTACCGCCTCCACTGTCTGGAATGCGCGAGGCTGGCTCTTCACATTCACCTGCTCTCTGCTCCAGTGAGACCCCGCCCCCCAACTCTCCTCCTCCTCCGGCTGTTCCCTGGCCAGCTGACATGCTGTATACCACTTTTCAAATTATTTGTGTTGTTTTTTTCCTAATGTCCACTCCATCTGAACTAGAACACAAACTCCATGAGCACAGCGAGATTTGACTGATGCCTGAAAAGCAGCATGTGGTACATACTCAGTCAATAACCGATGCTGACTAGAGTTTACTAATAAATAGTAAGATGAAGGACTAACACTGATGTAGCCCTCACTGTATAGGGGCACTGCTAACAACATTCACATGCATTCATTCATAGTTTCCCTACAATGGCCCAGAGCTTAAGGCCCTGGGTACTAGCTTAAGGCCCATTTTGCAGATGAGAAGCATCTGCAGTTGAGGCGCTGCAGCACAGAGTAATGATTTGCCAGGGGACAGCTAGTGACTGATGGAGCCTGGCTATGAACTTGTAGTTCCAACCACGGTGTCGCCCTAATGCAAGCCTGCAGCAGGCTACAGATGTCTAGGTGCTGGTTACAGCAGTGTACTAAATACAGTCCCTCTGCTTTAGAAATAAAATAATCCAATGCAAGCCTCAACCAGGTTTAGATAAAAGAGCACCAAAAGTCATGTTGGGGATAATTGGAGCAATCTAAATTGAACTGGGTATTTATTATATTCAAGAATTATTGTTGATTTTATTAGGGGCAGTAATGGTACTGCAAGTGGGAAAATAATTCATTTTTAAAGATGCATGTTAAAAGCAATCAGAGGTGAAATGCCATTAGATCTGTACTTTAAAACACTTCAATAAAAACAAGTGGAGCAAAAATGGCCAAGGTTAACAACTGTTAAATCCGACTGATGGAGAAGCGTCATGCACAAACTATTTTGGGCATTATGTAAGTCGATTAGGATGCTGTAACACAGCGCCAGAGACGCTGCCTTAGAGACAACAGAAATTTATTTCCCATAGCTGTGGCTTCTAGGGAGTCTGCGATCAAATCCTTGGTGGGGTCGGTGTCCGGCGAGGCCTCACACACTTCCTGGATCACAGGCACTAGTTTTCTCACTGCATCTGCATAGAGAGCAGCCTCAGCCTCAGGACCCTCCGCACCTGGGCATCTCCAAATGCATCACACCTGATTTAGGATTTAAACCGCAGGGAGGTGGGGGAGGAAACACAAGCATTCAGCATATACATGAAAACAGGGTATTATAATTTCCCCCCGCACCCAGCTGGCTTTGAACTCTTGGGCTGAAGTCCTTCTCCTTTCTCATCCACTCTAGAAGCTTAGGATACAGGGAGTGCCACTCTGTTGGCTAGAAGTACTGTGCATTTGAGTGATTTTGTAATAAAAAGGTTGATTTGAGTTTTGTTGTTGTTGTTATTGTTGTTGTTTTTGAGATGGGGTCTCACAGGGTAGTTTGGGCTGGTCTTGAAATCACTATGTAGCCCAGGCCAGCCTTTCAGTCATCTTCCTGCCTCCGCCTCCCGAGTGCTGGGATTACAGGTGTATTTCTCCATGCCCAGCTCCAGAAAGGCTTTTAAAAAGCCATGGAAAAAGAAAAAGAAATCTTTTCAAAAAGTGGCTGGTCTCCTGGAGTTTGCATGGTGACAAGGGGACGGAGCCCACAGTACCTCGCTCCGTGCAGTCATCCTCTCCACAGTCCTTACATGCGTCCCACTATCCTCACATCCCACAAGAAAACTGTGTCACTCTGCTGTGAGGAGTAACTCACACCGAGAAACACAGGAAGGAACTCACCCATGCTCATTCTCTCTCTGTCTCTGTGTCTCTCTTTCTCTCTGTCTCTCTCTCTTACCCCCTTCTCTCCTTCCTCCTTCCCTCCATCCATCTGTCTCTCTCTTTTTCTCTTCTGGTCGCTCTAATATTGAGGATCAAACCCAAGAGTGCTCCACCTGTGAACTACATCCCCAGCCCTTTTTAATTTTTGTTTTGAGACAAGCTTTCATTAAGTTAGCCAGGGTGGACTTGATTTTGACCCTCCTGCTTCTGCTTCATGAATAGCTGGGATTACAGGTATGCACCACCATACCCAGGCTCCTTTTTCCTTTTAATCATCTCTCATTGTATTATTCTGCATAATGTCAAAAACTTTCAAAACTTTATTTCTGACAAAATGTTGAAAATCACAGTTAGATCTAAATTTACAAAGTAAGATTCTTGCCGTCTTAGACAGACATGCTGCATGTTGCATATTATACTGCAGTACAGTATGTATTTTTATGTTTCATTGTAAAACCATCTATTTCAAGGCATTCAGGGAGTAACTCTCAAGTACAGTAATTGGGTGAGTTTATTTTTGATGATCCGCAAACATACCAAATGTATCATGCTTCTCAGTAGGTTCTCTGATTTAAACAGTTTCAGAGTTTCTATTTTGAAATTGCCTCAGGCTCAGTTTGCCAGATACAAAAAGAAAATCAAATACCCTTGGCCTATGAACATTTCCTTGTCTTCCTCCCTATCTTTTGTTGTTATTTTCCTTCCTTGGCTATTAGGAGCATATTTGTGCCCACGACCCATCCGTGGCTCTGGAAGCAGGTTAGGCTGGTGTTGATAGTGGGCTGATGATTGTTGAGTTCCCTTCAAAAGCTGAGCTTTTAGAATTAGATTAATAATTATGATGAAACCTGAAATTGTGTGCTTTACTATATGACAGGCTTTGTGCTATTTGGAAAACGGTGCACTTGTTCTAGCTTTTGGAACACTATCACATCATCTGGAATAGCTTCACTTTCAGCTTTGGCCAAAAATTACTCTGAGTTATGTCTGGTAAACAAGGTAGGTAACCAAGCTGGGCAGTAGGCCCAGAAATACTGTGTTCCTTCTCTGGAGTGCGGCTTTTGAACGAGTAATGACCACGTGCCTGTTCTCTGCCGTGTTTGATGTTGTGGATTCTATTGGTAATGTGGGCAATATAGCTCTTTATGTGCATCGTAGAAAGTTGAGCCTTCCTGGCCAGGCAAACAGCCAAGAGTGTTCTGAGAGGACTGTGACAGCAAGCCCCTACTTTTCCCAGAGCTCCAGAGGAGGCCTGTGGGGTTAGGTTCCCCGTGGAAAGGATCCATGATGGTCATGGGCATCTGTACATCCTAATGCCTGACGAGTAAAGGGCACAAGATTGACACAGAATTTGCTGACTGTACTGAGCCAGTGTCTACAAACTGCCTGTGAAGGCAATTGCCAAAGAAAGCCTCTAAAAATGCTTTCAACATGAAAATCATCAGATTAAGTATAAAGCCACTTATGACCTTTGCTGTGCCTCTTCTCTTCAAAGATAAATGTGTTTTCAAACTTTAACAATTCTGATATCAGTCTTTCTTATACTTGGTGTCAGGAGAAACTTGCCTGTCATACTCCCAGGAGCAAGCTGTGATACGATCGTGTGGCTCAGAATAATTGAGCCTTGCACAGAATCTGTTCCTGTTATCCTGACTGCAACCGAGCTTTGTGCCCCCGAAGGTCCTAAATTTGAAGCTAAATTGGGATCTCTAACTTTTGCTTGCAATTTCTTTTCATAGACTACACTTTGATACTTTAAGACAGTAAGTTATACCAGCATAGAAAATCTCGTGAAATAGATTCAGGGATTTCCAAAGCTACAGAGAGCTGGTGTCACCAATTCATGTAGTCATCAGGTAGGGAAGCATTTCCTGAAAGGACCCATACCCTGATTTTTAAGAGAGGGTGTTTGACTTTCAGGAATAGATAATTCAGTTAAAGAAAATATGAAATTATGAGTTTGGCCAGGTAAAGCAATGAAAATAAACTATTATTTTTAATTATGTCCCCTACCAAATTATATTACAAACCAAAAGAGGCAAAAAGATTCCACTTCGCAAATCATGATTTTAAAAAAAGTTCATGTGAGGGTGCTACCATTAATGTCAAACAGCCAAAAGTGAATTGGAAGAATCTTTAAGCTGTGACAAAAAAAGGCTTAGACACCATCTTTGTGGTGCAATATAGATTGTTGTTGGCCTAATGCATCTTAAATCTGAAAACCTCTTATTAATTGATTTGACTCAAGATTTGTGGTATTTTACAATCCAAGAAAAATGGAATTTCAACCTCAACACATCTAATCATTTTCCTTTGGTGCTTTCTTTGGTCTTAGATGTTAATGACAGCAAATTCAAGGATGATTCTCAGGTATTTCTTCTGCTCTGCTTTCTATAGATAGGTATATCCATCTAGGTATATCTTTCTATAGATAGGTATATCCATAAACAAGAAGCAATGTTGGGCACTTCTTCTTGGATCCTAGATTCAACACTGAAATGAAATCATTCTTGTTCTAATCCTTCTCCTGTGTTCCTCATCTCAGCCAATAGTATCACAGCACCCAGGCCCCAAGCATACCACTGAGTTATCATTGACTCCCTTGCTCTTTTATCCCCAAACCAATCTCCAAGTCTTCTCAGTCCTACCTGTAATCACAAGAAGACTACTCTTATGTCTCAGATGATCCATGAAATCTCCTGAGTATTTGTCTCTCTCCCTCAAAATATTCTCAAGGACAAGCTTAGGACTTGAGCACAAGTCCTCTTGTGCTTAGGACTCTAGTGCTTAGTGGCTCCTAGGCAGTAGACTTGCTGATCCACTGAATGACTTAATAAGTGGATGAATGTTTTGGGCATCTGAAGGAAGTTGGTTTGAAGCCATTATTAATAGCGTTCCCCTTTCTTCTTAAAAGTGCCATAGTTTGAACAGTAGATTATGTGTTTGCACTGTTCATGTATGCCTTTTGGAAAGGGTTAGTTCTAAAAAATAATATTCCCCGTGCTGGTATCTCCATTTGTCATTGAGAAGCAGGAGCAGGAGATCAGAAGGAAGGAGGACCATGAGGCTGGGGTACTTATTCAGGCTCCCTGCCATGGGATCTCCTCAGGTGGCTGTCCCACTAAGCGCTGTACACCTTGACAATCACAGTCGCTGTTAGGCGATACTCTCGCATGGTACTGGGTAGCACTCTTAGAACCAACACCTGCGAGGAGCAGGAGACGTAGGAATGGACAGAGGGAGAAGGTGAATCGTGAAGCACAGTTCTAGAGCTGAGATGGCCCCTATTCTTGTCCCAAATCAAGAGGAAGGAGTGAGACTTTGTACCCTGTGTAGCTGGGACTATGAGCATCGGGCCACCACACCCAGCTTTGGGAGGAGAATTCTTTTCCATGCATGACAACACATGAGATAGCAAAGGTATTTCCCACTTGCTCTGGGCTTGTCAGACTCAACCCTGGAACAAACAGGAAAAGGAGAATTTTCTCTTCTTACTTTTAAAGAAATTCAATAGTAAAAAGTAACAAATATGATCCCTGGTACAAAAAAAAAAGACAAATATGGCACCATATTGATATTTTATCCCAAAGTTTCTTGATTTTGAAATATATATATTTTATGCAATAACTATATGAACATAGCTTCACCTGTAGTATTTTATAAACAAAAGATGGTTTTTATTTTTAGCAACTCAAAATATAATGTTTCAGTAAACACAAAAATTTACAACTACCCTAAACCCTATATACAGTATCTATACATGTGCTTGTATTATATGTTTTATTATAAAACAAGAAATGTATGGAAGACTACAAGCTATTTAATATTGGCTACCTTATGAGATCGGGCAGGTCAGAGGATGAGTGTGAAACAATTAGCCTCGTCTCATGTTCTCATGCATCACTGATAAACTAGGAGGAAAAATAAAATCACAAGTATTTTAGTAAGTAAAAATAGAGACTATGTAGATTTACACGCAATTATCTGCAAATGCCAAAGGTAAGATTTCATCCTCCAATCTTACTTTATTTTTCAGTTTTACTTTTTTAAGGGTAATCTTCAGAAAGTGAAAGATTTATGTCAACTAAGACAAAGTTAACTGCTTCCCCCTTATACTCTACCAACCTGCCCAACTCCATAAAGTAGCCAATGATGACATTAACTTGTAGTATTCCATACATTTCTTTTTTATTTTGTAATAAAATGTACAATACAAGCACATATACACATAAACATTTTCTTTTTCAATTATATAGTTTATGGGTGTGCTTTGTCAAATAAAGAAGCTTAATAAACAATTCTTAATCACAATTCTTAATTACAACTGAGTGACTCCTAATGGTTTTGTCCTCTAAGTTTTTTGGTGTGAATTGGAATTCCAAAGACAGCTATCTGTTTTTGAGGAAGGAGAATTTAAAGAAGTAACTGGGGTTTACATGGTTTAAAAGGTTGAAAATGAGCAATTAAAGGTAGTAATATCCCAGTTGGATTTCACAACTACTAATAATACAAGCTTTCATGTTGGTGCAGTAGGCATGTGTAACAGCTGGCAAAACAGCACTGTTCGTCATTGACTTTACAATAAAAATTAGAGCTGTCTTTTGTGTCATCGGATATGCATTTTTAATATTAGGGGTAAAGTAACAATAGGAATACAGGCCCTAGAATGAAGTCCAGGTGGGAAATGGTCCATGCCCCTTCCTAAATGGAGCTGACCCACATTCATGGCATGTGATAGAGCACAGGGTCACCTCAGCAGCATGGGTGTTTCCTTAGTATTATGACCATTTGCCAGGATTCAAAACTCTTGAGAAAATAAATTGCTGGCCAAAGTTTAATGGGGGAGGGGGATAGTGGTAACAATAACTATATGTTCTACAATGGTCCTAATTTCAGATATTCTTTATTTTTTATTTTATTTTAAAAGGGGGTAAAATTAAACACAACAAAACAGAATGGGACATAAGAAAGCATAAATTTCAAAGATAGACAACCAGAGATCTTCACTACCTGTCATATTGTCTCTTGTTTTCCTCCAAATGGTTGTCCATATCTTTGCATACGGGGAGCTCATACTAAATAACATAGCCAATCTTTTCACAAGATGTGTAGTTCACTGGCTCCCACTTGCTAAGCGGGGAGGGACACACGGGGGACAGGACGACATGAGATGTTTGATTCTTAGCCTGCGCTCTGGCAGGCTCACAGCCACTCCCCAGAGAGGGGAGGAGCTCCTTGTTCTCCTGGCACCCAAAGTCAACCACTTGGTGCAGGTCCCAACGAACCAGGGTCTCTCTCCTTTGGGCTGCCAAAAGTCTGCCACACTCATCTGCTATTTCTTTCTGATGAATTGACCCTTACATTTCCAAAGTTCTGAAATGGCCAACAGACCACAGAAAGAATTCTCTTTAGGCTCCTGTTTGAAACCAGCAGCTATAGCAATCTGCTGGCCTTGCTTCAGGGCCATTAATTTCAGATATTCTATTTCCCTGTTCCTCCAATTCTTGGTCTTGTGGACCAAGTATGACCCTCTTGAGATTCTTGGTGAAAAAACAAAAAAGTAGTTGAAAAAGCTGCTTAATAGTAAGAGAGACGGTAAGCTCCTTCGTCACAGCACCCTGTCTTATTTTCATCAGAGCCTTAGATATGAGTGACTATTTTCTTGTCGGTGGCTGGTCTTCCTGCTCCCTCCACTACAGTAGACTGTGAGCGCCGTGAGGGCGGGAGCCTAGCTGCCTTGTCGCTCTTTGCACACTTCTGATAACCTCTGGTACACATAAGCTCCCCACAGATAATGGCTGGACCCACCCAAGATGGCAAGAGCAATGGCAGGCAGGAGCAGGCTGCTTGTGTGTCTGGAGGAACCAGACTGATCTTTTATACGGGGATGAACACACTCTTCCAGGTCACGGGGGTAGTATCATTTACTCATTTAAAATATTTATTGTGGGTCCCTAGCAGTACTATAGCAATGAATGCACTGACTTTGATCCTACTCTCCTTAAGCTTCTAATCTCATGACAGACTTACTTTTTTTACGTCACACAACACACTAATTACAAACCGTGGCAAGTGTGATGAAGGAAAAATACAGGGCAGTACAAACAACTATAAAAAAGAGTACCACATGGTGGCCATAAGACTCTGTGACTGTACAGAAATGCACCGTGCTTTTTTTTTATTTTTTATTTTTTTTTTAAGAAATGCACCACTTTAAAAGGTGAATTTCAAGATAGGTATATTTATATCTCAAGACAGCTATTATTGAAAGAGAATACGACAATGGACTAAGAATACAGTTTTAGATCTCTGTATTTCTGGATTCATAATCCTGGCTTGGATATTTACTAGCTGCATTCTCTTGGACAACTTATTTAATACCTTGCAAGTACTCCGGTCTCTTCACCAATAAAAATAATAACACCTCCTTGTAGGATTGTTCTGAAGATTGAACAAGCAATGGCAATGGTACCTGGTCTTAAAGAAGTGAG
The DNA here is from genome assembly GCA_004027295.1 of Dolichotis patagonum. NCBI lineage: Eukaryota > Metazoa > Chordata > Mammalia > Rodentia > Caviidae > Dolichotis > Dolichotis patagonum. The sequence goes on along the minus strand of PVJX010000559.1, from coordinate 170,616 downwards.
CTATTATTTACTTTGGAGAAGTCAAGAGGTTTATGTACCAAATATATCTCCCTAAAAGTCATGTTGAAATCTTAAACCCTGATGTGGTGGTATTAGGAGGTGAGGCCTTTAGGAGGTAATTAGGTTATGAGGTTGTAATTCTCATGTGTGAGATCAGTGTCCTTATAAAACGACAAAAGATTCTCTGTCTGTCTTCCCTTTTCCTTTTTCCCCCTCTCCCTGTCTCTCCCAGATAGAAGAATAAGGTTTTCACAAATAAGGAAGAGCACCCTCGTCAGATACAAGATCTGCCAGCACCCTGATCACAGACTGGTAGCTGCCAGAGCTGTGGGGAGCTGTGACGCCCCATCTGTGGTATTCTGTGAGAGTAGCTCAACTACGACTGACTGAGACAGGGAGCAAGAGTCAAGATGAGAGAACACAAAACAGAGGCAGAGTCAGAAACGTCTTGAGCTCTTTCATGCCATTTGGAACCCTAGGGGACTCTGTTCAAAAATTTCGAGGTATTATGTTTTGGTTAATTTTGCTCTTGAAACAAAACTGCTGTGAACATATTGGATCAATAAGAACATGAAATTGTAGAAACATACCTATGTACATATATCATTACGTGTTCTACTGTAGAACACAATGTAAATATCCTACCTTCATTCTTTACACATTTTTAAGTGTTTTTTATGGTTTAGATCTCAAATATACACCCAAAGTCTCACATACTTGGAAGATGATTAGATCACGGGGGCACTATACTCACCATGCGTTAGTCCACTGGTGAGGTCGGAGCTAACTGTGCTATTTGGAGGTGGCTCCTAGCTGACAGCAGTGGGTTACTGGGGTATGACCTCAAAGGACGCACCCGTGTCCTTGGTTCCTCTCCTTTCTCTCTGCTTCCTGGCTGCCAGGATGTGAGCAGCTGCCAGACCCGTCTACCATGCTGTTTATGACTCGGAGCTGGCTGACCGTGGACTGAACCCACTGAAACTGTGAGCCAGACAAACTTGTCCTCCTTTAACTTGCAGGGGACAAATGTTTTGCCCCAGAGACAGGAAAGCTAATAGAGTTTTATATAGATATAAGCCATATGCAATAAAGTTCACCTTTTAAACGTGTACAAGTCAGTGGTATTTAGCCTATTCATAAAGTTGTACAACCACCACCACTATGCAATTCTAGAACATTTTATCATCCCCAAAAGAAACTTCCTGTCCAGTACAAGGCACTCCTCATCTCCCCTCCTCCAAGGCCCCAGAATTCACTATTTTTGTCACCATGGGTTTCTCAGTTCCTACCTTTGCTCTGGAAACGATATGTGGAAGTGAGCTATGCTGTTTTGGGAGTTGCCAAAGTTTATGCTCAGATTCCAGGGGAAAAACAAATAACTTCTGGTCAATTACAGTTGGAAACAACCTAAGTAAAATGATACAGAATTTAAAATCAAACAATGTCTTCAAAGCTCCTCAAATTATAATTTTAAAACACTGCTTCTTAGTTATTATTAAATTTTATAGAAAACATACTATTGGTGGTTATCATAAATTAGACTAATTTTTAGCATTTTTACCAATGTAAAACTGTAGTTGTTTTATTAGGCATAAGAACTTCTAAACCTGATAAAGATCATTATATCATGAATAAAAAACAAGACAGTAAGGAAACTGAAGCCTCTAGACTTCACACATAACTCCTAGCCAGATAAACATCCGCAATAAAAGGTCTACTTTGCTACCTTTCAACAAAAAGAAAGTTATGAGACATGTTTAAATGGCAAGGAAAAAAAGGTCTGAGGAGACAAAACAAGCATCAAAACCAGAGCTGGCTATGACAGAACTTCTCAAAACATGACAACAGGAATTTGATATAATTATGATTAATATGTTAAGGAATCTAAGGGAAAAAAAGAGGCAGATACCAGGATAGATGGGGAATATAAGCACATATTCTTATAATCTAAGAATCCAAAAGAAATGCTAGCAATCAAAAACATTGTAAGAAATGAAGAATGCCTTTGGGACATGGGCAATAAAGGAGTCAGTGTGCTTGAAGAAATACCAGCAGAAAACCTCCAAACTGTAATGTAAAGAGAATACCCAGGAACTACAGGATAATTACAAACGGTATAACATACACATGATGAGAACACCAGAAAAAGAAGAAAGGGATGGAGAAGCAGAAAAAAAGTCAAATAATAATGGCTGAGAAGTGGAAGTCTCCTAGTATTGTACTCAAGCCCATGGATTATGTTTCAAGGTGAATTCAGATGTTGAGAATTGAATTGACATATAACTGAGTATCCTACTCCTCCCATATAAGTGATTATATTCCAAGGCCCTCAGAATTTCTTCAACAGTGCCAGTTTCAGTAGCAATATTATATATGTATAGGTGAGTTAAAATGGGCTTTATCATTTTACTGTTGCCACTCAAGGTTTTTGCAAATTTACTGCTGTTAGATGTATTGCTAAAATGAACATATTTACAGAGATTCACATATCCCTGTCTTTGTTTCCTAGAATAATTCCCAGAGCCACAAATTGCTAAATTAAAAAATAATTTTAAAATCTTCTCATGTTGAAAAGTTGCTTTTATGAACTTTGTGCTACACTATTTCACAAATAGGATAAAAGTACACCCTCCCCTTAGCTGTTCTCATCAGCACTAATTAGCACGGCAGCTTAAATGACCTGTTTTGCTCATTTGTAAACAGAAAAGCAGAAATATGTCATTTAATTGCAATTCTTCTGATTTACCAGTGAAAGTAAACATTTCTCTGTTTCATATGTGCCACCGGTTACTGGTAATATTAAACATTTTTCACCTATTTATTAATTTTATTTGCATTTCTCTGTGAATAGCCTGGTGCCTTTTTGCCTATGTCAAAATTTTGTTCTTTTTATTGAAGGAGGCAGTGTTTACGATTTCCGTGACACAGTGGGTTTTCTCTAGTCTGTGAGTTTTTAATTGTCATGGCACAGCCTTAAGAATTATTTTGTTATAATAAAATATTTTACATATTTTATTATATATTAAATTTATTATATATTAAATATATTTTTATTATATATTAAATATTAAATATAATATTTTTGTTATTATAAAAAAGTTCAAGCCATAGGAAAATAGTGAGAATCCAAGTGCTCTTTACGTAGCGTAGCAAGGCTACCCTTGTCTTTCTTTACCACTGCTTGTGTGTGTGTGTGTATGTGTGTGTGCGTGAAGCCTAGGACGAAGTCAGGTTCTATGCTGCTGACATTTACGTACCACATGGGACAATCCTGAATAGACTGGACCCAAGGTGCTTTAATAATTAAATGACTATGTACTGTACCTTCTAATCTACTCTCGCCAATTAACAGAACCACTCTTCCGCTCACTGTTTCTCACCATCGTTTATTCGCTTTGTTACACACACACACACACACACACACACACACACACACACACACACACACAGCACACTGAGTACAAAGCGAAGATTTCTGCACAGCTCTGATAGTGCTGATACAGATGGCAGTCAGCCTCCTAGTGTCAATAAGCCGGGGCATGGTCATTAAGAACAGTGTGAGCAGATATCACAAGCAGTACAATCTGTGAAAGCCAGCAAGGACAAAAGAAAGAGCCACATTTGCCACAGAAGAGGAGCCATTGCCAAACCGGGGATAACAGTGACACCTATTTTGAAAACAATACAAAAGCACTTTTAGCTGCTTGGAAAAAGTATGCTACTTTGGGTAATATCTTTATCAGTGTTTTGGGGGTGACTGCTAGGAAAATCTCGCATAGGCCTGGCAACCGTTATTGTCACTTTATGTACCTACTGGTTTTTATCGCTGCCCATCAACCTACCAGATTGTCCCTTGAGCACTACTTGCCAGGAAGGAAAACCTCTTTTGTGAAAAGCAGGCTTCATGGTTTTCAGGTGGCCACGGACTAAGGGCAGGGTACCAGGTCACAGATATCTGACCTGGATTTGAGTCTGGGTCCCACCATTGACCACCTGTGTGACCTGGGACTGATGTACTTAAGCTTTAGTTTCCTCATTAGGTAGCTATTGATCTCATAGCTTTACAAAAGTCTTTTGCTAACTGATGTTACCAAAATACTGATAGCAGTGCTGCTGCTGGCAACGCTTACACATGGCTCTGAATCACTCTGGAGGGTACCTGGGGATAGTAGTCACTTGGAATGAACTCTTCTGATGTCCTTGGAATCCAAGGTAGAGGGAAGGCTCCTACATCTGAGCATTCTCAGTCACTCAGAACTGTGCTCTGCTGCCAGAGGAGCAACAGAAATCTAGTCCTTACTACAATGCCTCCTCTTTCTGAAGGAGTTGCTACCCTAGGATAGCAGACATTGGCAGTTCCTGCCGTCCTGATTGCTAACTTCCGGTCCTGGTTCAGTCTCAATGCAAAAAGCTTTCTCTAACCTGACATAGCAATAGGGCGGCAGAATTTTCCTTGTCTGTGTAGAGGCAGACTGTTTATATGGCCAAAAGAATACCGATTACAGTCATGCACATCTCAGGAATTTCAGCACTAATCATTTTGTATTGTTTTGTATTGTTTTCAGGAATTTCAGCACTAATCATTTAATTAGTATAGACTAGCACAATTTTTCTCACTAAATTGCTCAAGTCAAGAGGATACTTTTCAAATTTGAGTTAGACTTATTCTGATTTCTTTAAGAATTTAAAAATGTTAAAAATAATTTGCAAACATCAATATACTATCTTTCATTAGCGTGACAGGACGTATGCTAAATTTAGAATGGCAAGAGTGAACTTCATTCACAGTCTTGCAGATTTTTTGGCTATATGATCTTGTGTGATTTATTCAATCTTAGGTTGTTGTTGTTGTTACATGCTTATTTTTCTTTTTGTAGTACCATGGATGGAACCCAGGGCTTCTACTCTGAGCTAAATTTTCAGCCCTTTTTACTTTTCACTTCAAGACAGGGTCTTGTTAAGTCACTAAGTTGCCCAGACTGGGTTTAAACTTGGAATCCTCCTGCTTCAGCCTTCTAGAGTGCTGGCATTCTAGTGTGCACCACTACACCCAACAAGAACAAGGGATTTTTTTTTTTTAAAAGATAAATTAGAAGGCGAGGCTATGAAGATCTTCAGGCCTATTCAGGACGAGGTGTCAGGAAGAATTCCAGATCTCTAACTCTGTGATGGTGAATCTTTTAGAGCTTTCAATGACAACAAACAGCCCATGTGCCATAGATTCACCGCTGCTATTCGAATCAGTCTAACTCAGGATGCTAACACAAAGAGAGGGAGAAAGGAGGAGGATGGGTTGATAGATTCATCATATACCCAGCAGCTGGTGGAGAGCTGGGGTATCAGGTACTATAAAGACAAAGAACTAATGAAGACAAGTAACATTCCTCTATCATGACGTCCACATCATTTGGACTTTCTCCTCAACTTCTCTAGATTCCCAGCTGAAATCTGGCCTGCTGCAGTGACTTTCTCCTGTTCCCAAGTAGGAGAGCACAGTTTAATTACTCATAATCTTTCCAAGATAGAAAGGTACACAGTCACACATAGTCCATTCCTATCTCTGCACCTCGCTGTGTCATCCTTTAACTTTGGGCAATTATTCTAACGCATGCGAGGAGGATTTCAATTAGGAAAGGGACCCTGAGATGTGGGAGAATAAGTCTTAAGATTTTAATCGAGTCCTTTAACCTCTATGACTTCATTTTGCACATTTATAAAATGTGGATAATACCTATGAGGCCTATGAAATAGTTATTTCAAGGATCAAATGAGACAATATAAATATATGTGCTTTTTGTACTATCCAGAGAAAGAATAAAGTGTTAGCATCAGGAGCAAACATTTATCCAGGTCCTGCTGTGTGCCAGTTGTTATGGGGACCCAAAGCAACTAAGACCTGTAAGCTTTGATCACTGCCCTCCAGAGCAATGAGAAAGTCACTACCAACATACGATCGTTAAGGATCTATGCTAAATAAGTTGTGTGGCCAACCTTTCTCTGGTTTCCCTATTTCTTCCCTGGCCTCTTGTATTGTTTTCAGCTATTAATGCTATGAGAATTCAAATATAGTCTGATGAGGCAAGGGGAAGCTTGGCAGAGAAGCTGGTGGGAGCTGGACCATGGAGATATATACAGGAGCACAGTGGGAAGCAGCCCCCTGGTTGGTCCTCAGTGATTCCACCCCCGTGTCCATTCCCTTGTGTAAGGCCTACCCCGTGAGTGTGGGGTAAACCTACTGACTAACTTCTAACCAACAGAACAGAGTAGAAGTGATGGTATAGGTCACAGAACAGTTAGGGCTTCATCTCTGGGCCGCTAGCTGTCATGCTGTGGGAACGCTGAGACACCCTAGCAAAGGCCCAAGTCCTGTTAGCAACCACACGCTGTGAGTTTGGAAGCAGATCTCTTCCCACCCCTCAGCGCCCCCCTTCCCAGCCCCATCAACTCGTCAGAAGAGTCTGCCCAACCAGCACTTAGGGTGGAGCCCTGGGAGAGACCTTGAGCCCCATGATTTAGCTAAGTGTGCTCAGATTCCTAGGACAGAGGCTGTGAGATAAGGAGGGTTTGTTATTCTACTGATCAGCACGGGAGTTTTGACCTGCTCCGTTTCCAACCTGGGCCGGTTCACCCTCCTTAGGCAACCTGGTGGTCCCCCGCTCCCGGGAGGTCACCATATTGATGCCGAACTTAGTGCGGACACCCGATCGGCATAGCGCGCTGCAGCCCAGAACTCCTGGACTCAAGCGATCCTCCCACCTCAGCTTCCCGAGTAGCTGGGACTACAGGCGCGCGCCACCACGCCCGGCGGGTTTGTTATTCTAAGCCGCTGTGTTTTGGGTAATTTGATACAAAGCCACTGATAACTAGTATAAGGGCCGTCTGGGCAGTAGGAATGTAACTGATGAATGCAGAGAAGCCTGAGAGAAGTTTAGGGCCGCAAGGGGGCCCCTGGGGAAGTGGAGAGGCCAGGGAAGGGCCGCCTCTCCCTGTGCGCCTGTGGCACTGCCTTCATCGGGTGGAAGGGGACGGGTGTGACGTTCATCCAGAGCTCTGCTCCGACCGCTGAGGGCTGGCGCTGGGCTGCGTCTCCAGCCTTCCGCCGCTTCGGCACGGGTTCTGGAGCTTGGCCTTGCTGGCCCACACCACTCACTCACGCTGGATAGATACATACATAAAGCACGAATAAGGCCCACGGGTTTGCAAGTTTACAACAAAAGTGTAATCCAGTTTCATTCACTGGGAAACCTGGATGTAAGAAGGCCCAAGGTGAGGCAGACCATTTCTTTAAACTCAATTCTAACCTTAATAAATCGTCTCTTAGGACGTGATTACATACGGAACATTTCTAACAAGTTTACTAGGGATAACAAAATTATCTTTACAGTGAAGCACCCATGGCATTCTAAAAGCAATCTAAGTAGCATAACGAGTGATTTAAAATGTTCTCTTGATGAGTTGAATTTTAAATGCCTTTCGTGAAAAAGTAACAAAACTACAGAGCAACACCAAAACCTGGACCCTGAGAAAACTGCCATAATACTCCCAGCATTAGAACTCAATAGAAGTAACCTACAATTAAAACCCATTAATTTCTGTGCAATACTTTACAGACATTATTTGAATGCACATAAACAAAGTTAGGAAAATTTTACATGTATAATTATCTCACATGAGAGACAAAAGTTATTTTATTTTACTTTATTTGGCTATTTACAATTATTTTACAATGGCTATCTTACCATTTTGAAGCTATAGGAGAATATAAGTTCTCAACAGAAGTCATTAACACATGATGGTTTACAACATCTAAATACTTCTGAATGTGAATCTGTTAAAGAAAAGTCAATGCTTAGGTCATTCTAGTGGATTCATTCTTTTCATTAGGTTAGCACTCCAAATTTTGTGTAACTACGGCAAAAAACACAACAGGCTACCTGTTCTTGCATGCCTAAGTTATCATTAAGCATTCGAAAGCCAAATTACTTCAACTGTCCCAAAAAGCATAACAAACAACCGAGACCCAAAGCTTGAATGAACCGTAGCATTCTTTGCAAATGAAACTGTGCACAATTGTCTGCAAATTGCTTAGCCAGGTAACCCTGCAAGGCAATACAGACAAGGAATAATGCTTTTCTTACAGGGGCTCGCAGCAAGCAACTGAGGAAAGCACTTGGCCTTCGGGTAGCAGATGATTCAAAATGGCCAAGCCAAAGGCTCCAGCTGGGCCCAGCCTCTCACTGTCAGGTAATCTAGGACAATGATGTGCCAGTCCCATTTCCCACAGCGTTGGGAGCTGGCGGTGAAGCTGTTACATAGGAGAGTGAAGGTTTAAGGCACTACACATCACAGGTCTAGAAGATGGACCTTATTTGAAAGATGGGCCCCTATGAGCTAATACAGCCATTTTCATAAATGAATAGTGTCCTGGTCTAAAGGTTGGATTCTCCTCTCCTCTTAGGACTGTTTATAATGTGACATCTCTAACTACTTTATCTCTCTGTCTCAAAACTGGTCCTCTTCTTTAGTTTTACCTACTTGATTACAAATATTACAAAAGTGAAAAGCTCAAAATACTTAACGCTAGCTAGTGGGGGAAAAGAATTATCTCATTTTCTAGAATCCTAGTAAATTCCAGAAAATCTACACTGTATTTGTAAGAATCGTTTTTTGTTCAGCCAAACAAGGTCTGATTAAAAAAATACAGCATGTGTTTAAATTTTAACATTTATTACAAAGAGACATTGCCATTAACTTGCCCTCACTTCAAGCACACTTCTCTGCCACTTTCTGAAGCAGTACCCAAAGTCCTCTTTCATGTCATTATAAGGTGAGATTAAAAAAAATACAGTGAATGCTCCTCCATCTGCACCATCTAACAGAAGGGCAGGCTCATAAAAAGATTATAGTGAGCTGGGGATTTAGCTCAGTGGCTTAAGTGCCTGCCTGGCAAGCACAAGGTTGTGAGTTCGATCCCCGGTACCAAAAAAAAAAAAAAAGATTATAGTGTGCCCACATCTTGCCAGTATTTACTGGGTCTTATTCACTTCACCAGGTACTGTGTGACTTCTAGCTCTTCCCCAAAGTCAAAATGGCTGTAAAAGATAAATGTTTTGAGTGGACTCGGGGCATTGAGGCAGTTATGACAATGCAACTAAAGACACTCACAAAAGAGGACTTCCAGAACTGCTTCAGAAAGTGGAAGAAGGACAAGATAAGTGTGTTTGAAGTGAGGAGGATAAATGCCAGGCTGTCTTTTACTGTAACATATTTTTTTAAAAGTGTAAACATTCACTGTATCCTTTGATCACACTGCATATTGCTGAATTAATAGTGATTATTTTTCAAGCTCAAGTTATTTTATCAAACTAATTTTAGGAGTTGCTGCTGCAGAATCTTGTATTTTGCCTCCTTAAATTCTTTGTGGACTACAACATGCTATAACTCAGGTAGTAATCATCATTTAGAAAACTAAGAAAACATGAATGCACATGGCCATCACAAATCCCACGGTGTTACAGAATCCTATGACAACTACAAATCTTTTCTTCTGGAGGCTTTTTTGTCTCCTTCCAGGATTTATTCAATAGGTGAAACCTACTTACTTTTAACCCCGTTTCTGTCCTTTGGATTGCTGTTTCAAGATGCTGAATATCTAGTGTCTTTCCTTTTTCCTCACATGGGAATTTCATTAATTTCTCCTTCAATTCATAAAGGTCTTCTTGGACCTATGCAAAAATATGAAATATTGAAATAATACACCTAGTTCTACCTATAACAGTTATATATCTTACAGGTCTGCAGCGGGCTTAAAATGTGAGAGCCGTAAGTTGATTTTATAGTATCCATTGAAAAAGACCAGTCCTTTTGAGGACATCCTTTACTCAGACCATGCCAGCATTATCTCTCAGGTTGTGAAGAACAAAGCCTTCCTACGATTTCTGTTCTTCCTTCTCCCTTTAGGAACAGATGTAAGGCTTCAACTCAAATGGCTTGTGCTCTCTCAGGTGCTAAAACAGTTGAGCCAGAGATGATGCTCATGCCAGACTCCAATTTCTACTAATTGGTTAAGGTAAGAACACGGGAAGCTTCCAGCAAAGCCAGGACCTAGTGGAAGTGGTACCTTTCAAAAGAGTATGGTAAATTGTGCTGGCAGGCCCTGTTGGTTTTCTGTCTTAGCTGGCTCTTCCTCACTCACTGCTCTGAATAAGCAGATCTGTAGGTGTTATGACTTTGGTTTTGCTTTACACAGTAGGAAATGAAAATGATCCATGAAAAAAACACATGTTATTACGTTCACATTTTCTCCCAGTGTGTGTTTTTCTTAGAAATGACAACATCTCTCCAGTGTCAGGCATCTTCAGAATCAAATGGGCACTATGAAATTAGGAAGCACAAGGTTCTCTGTCTCCATAATAGAAACCAAACTTCAGATAAATACAGATGGCACCAATTATTGTATGGGCTGCTGCCACAGGAAAAGCTTTTTGTTATGCAAATTTATGGACCTAACACCTGTTTCAGCAATAGTCACACCAATAACAATCTGCAGACTGGGTTGCTGAAGGCATTTTTGAAATGGTTACCTTTTCCCTGTTAGGATACTGGACTCACCTTCATCCAGCCCACCTTACAGATTACTCGGGAAGGCTCCCACTGAGCCAAGTAGTGTATTCAAAATATCAGAATTTGCGTCAGTGATGGGCACTGCAGCCTGGCAGACACAATCCATCACTTGTACTCTGCACAAATTGTCACATGAAGCCTTCAGGCTCCGCAGATTGGTATCTGAACGCACCTACTGCTTGCTGGTAGGTACTAAGTGAAGATGTACTTCTCTCTGTTGTTTTGCCAAACCACTACTTCGAGCCAACAACTGTTTGAAGACATCTGGAAATACAAGAGGCAGCTCCAGGGCAACACCCTTCTTAGGTACCCACCTGTGGGTTCCCCCTTTCGGGGCACTGACTCTCTCCTGTCTAGTATTTGCAGTACTGCACATCTTTCTGGAATTCTGTCTCTCCATTGCTGGAGGGGATGAAACTGAACTAGATTACTCTTCAGGATACCCAAGGTTTGGTTGGTTGGTTGCTTTTTTATCTGCCCTGTGTGAACAATACTTCTTCATCAATTCTCAGATAATGCCCCGTACACAGTGAGAACTCAATAAAAGGCAGCTGTATACAATTGCTAGCTCTAACATTTACTAGTCACATGATTCCCCATTGTATTACCCATAATTTGTCAAAGAAAAATTAATAACCCTATTCCTTAGAATTGTGGGATGTCAATGAGGTAATATGTATGAAAATGATTCCACATAGGCTCCAGAGCCAGATGTGTATGAACTGGACTCCTGCTTTTTTTTTTTTACTAAACTGAACTTGAAAAGTTACTTAGCCTCTTAGAGGCTTAGTATTCTCATCTGTAAAATGGGATAATAATTACTTCAGAATAATGGCAAAATAAAATGAAAGTATGTGAAGTGCTAGGCACACAGGATAGCACTGAAGAAATTAATTTCTCCTGAATTGAAAAATCTAGTGAAACACACTGTGTATCGCTGATACTCAGTGTGTGTTTACTGAATTGAATTGCTACCTTAATCTTTCTTAAGAGCTTATTATCACTTTTCTTGCCAGATATTCTTTCCCTCCCCCCTTAATACCCACCCATCTGCTTGCATAATTGCAATCGAGACAGGAATGTTACACCAGACTTGGTTAGGAAAAGAGATTAAGTTCCAACTCTCTATTGTTTCTGCACATTGAAACTTTACATGTCACTTATTAGCTCTGTGACCATCAAATATATCATTTTCCATACATCTTCTACTTACAGAAAGATTTTTATTTTGATACTTTGGAGACAGAGCTACTTAATAAGAAGGGCTTGTTTTAATGCAGTGAAGATTTACTCTAGATTTTATTTATTTATTCATCGTCTTTTTGAAATAGGGTTTTGCTACTTAGGTGGGCCTTAAACTCAAGTTTGCAACCCAGGCTGCCTTGAACTCTCAGCAATCCTCCTGCCTCAGCCTTTTGAGTGCTGAGATTACAGGCATGCACCATCATGCCTGGCTTTGTTCTAGATTTAAAAAGCCATGAAAACAGATTCCATATATACAGTGAGAAGCAACATAAAATTTCTTTTTATTCATCTCTGCTAACATTTGGCTGAATCATTCTATTGCTTCAAGTTATCTTGAATCCATTTTTTTGTTTTTGATGTTTTCTTGTTTTTTGAGATGGGGCCTTGTTATGTAGCCCAGACTGGCCTCAAAGTTGGCAGCAACCCTCCTGCCTCAGCCTTCTGAGTACTGGGATTACAGGTGTGTATCACTATGACCAGTTTCCATTCATGCTTATATTATATACTCCTTAGAAATCATTCAGATGGCTTGATAAGTGAGACAGTGAAAATATCAAACTGCCAGTTTACCTCCCATATTTCTAAGGGTGATGTTAGCACACACTGCTGAATTTTTGAAATATAATTTCGGAAACTAATTTAAAAGCTAATTTTGATTGCAAGAGCAGGTAACCTTTGTTGCACAAACACGTTTAATAGTTAGCTCAAATGAAGGTCATGAATGAATGTATATTTAGATGGCTTTACCTTATCTTAATGAAGCACAGAAACAAAGCTTATTAATTAAAAAAAATAGTCACCAATATAAGACCTATTCAAGAATCAACACATACTATAATAATGATAGTATTTGCTGGACAGCCTTGTTGCAAGATTAAATGAATCAGAATATATACAGCCCTTAGAGTGTATATAATCTGTAGTGTATACCATGATAGTTTTGATTATCTGAGTTTTCTTTGAAATTTTCTTAGTTTATATTTTACAATCCAAAGTAGCAGCTCTCAAGTTTGAGCGTGCAACAGGGTTACATGAAGGGTTTGCAAGCACAGACTGCTGGGCACCACCCTCAGAGTCGCTGATTCAGCAGTCTGGAGCAGGTCCTGTGAATTTGCACTTTTCACATGTTTCCAGTTGATGCTGATGACCTTGCCCTCAGACCATGCTTTGAGAACTCCTGGTCTAAAGTGTGACTCCATGTATCTCAGACGCAGACCTAATCTGTCATATGAGAGTCAAACGCCTTTGCCACACAATGCAGAGGGAAACGAGAGATTTGCCAGAAACAATCTAATTGCCTGGGTTGAGTAAAGGAAGTCTACTTTCACAGTACAGGGAACTCATGTAGCTTTGGGGAAACTGGGTCAGTTTAGAGTAGGAAATGGACATAATCCAAACTATGCATTCGATAGCAAAGGAAACTGAGGTAAAGTGATCACCCTAAGCTACCACCTGGTAGACGGTCACAGTGGTTAGACTCCAGTATCCTGACTCCTGACGATGTACATTTTCCTCCAGGTATACTCATTATTGGTTGCGGGTTTGAAAGAAATATTTACTGCCCCAAGTAGAAGTGGCTGTGTGTCTGAGTGGTACCTGCATGCCCACAAATAACTGGAAATAGAGAAGGTCTTCCACATTTCTTCATTATACATATTCCAGACAGACAGAATACTATGCTGAGGTCAGCTTCAGCAATCAGCTCAACATGTAGGCTTTCTACCTTGCACCATCATCCACTAGTGTGTCAGGCATGACCCTCTTTTGTTTTGGTATCAGGGATGGAACTCACAACCTTGCCCTAGCCAGGCAGATGGTTTTGCTACTGAGCTATATCCCTGGCCAGAAGTGACCCTCTTAAACAAAAGGGACATTGATCCAGGTGTGTATGACTATTCTTAGTTCTTCTGTTCCATTTTCACAATCCCGTGTAGAGCTATCTTTTACTGTAAGGTCATACCCGAATTTGACCAGTTCTCTCTGAATTCCATTCTGAAGTGAAAAGGCACCTGGTTTTTAATACTTTGTTCTCTACTATTGCAAATCACAAGGGAACGGTCCTTGAAAATAGAACTATCTCAAAGGAAAGTATGAACTGAGTATAAAATTCTCCCCAGATTCTGGTCTCTTTTTAAGAGATGTTCCAGTTGTTCCTGTTGGAAATAAAGAGAAAACTATGATGGTCCCTGCATTCAGTATGAGGCATACTGAGCGAAGAACTGGCTATTTCTAGGAAGGCATCTCTTCTTGTGTCCTAGTTGTTTAGGGTCTCTAAAGAGGGGTGTGTGTGTATAGTAAAAAACCTCACCCAAAGAGCGGTCTGACCTCTGCTCTTGGCCACTGAGAGGTGACTGCTGGCCCCTGGAAGGTGGTGTCTGGCAGAAGTGTCTTTAGATGTTCTGGACATCAGTCTTACATGATTTACAATGGGCGTTTTGAGCTGCCCTGTATAAACTGCGACCTCTGCAGGAAACAGGAGACTAAAGTCGGTCACCTGGTCTCCAGGAGGGGTGCAGGCTAAGAGGCCTGTGAGAGACTGCAGTCCACTCAAAACTCTGGACACCAAGAGTTCCAGTGAGCTTGCTCTGATTGGCATCTGGTGCCCTGGGAGGAGGAAATGATGCCAATGGCTCCACTGAGATGACCAGAAGCTCCATGTCTGGAGGTCTCTGGGACTCTGCCCTTTGTATCTCTTCCCTCAACTGATTTTAACCGCTGTCTTTCCACTACAATGCTTACTAACTGTAAGCGTCGCACTTTCCTGAGTTCTACGAGTCTTTCCCTCGAATGATCAGATGTGAAGGTGGTCATGGGCCCCTACACCTGCACCTGGTGTCACTGTGAGAAGAATCTCGTGGGGATTTGAACAGCTCTGACTTTGCAGTCTCCTATACTCATTGTCCGGCACTGTTGAGAAAAAGAATGATAAAAGGTGCATTAAGATTTTAGGTCCAACTCATAATGGGGAGGCCTATGAAATTGGTGAGCTCAGGTCCTTGTTATTGGAAAGGTGAATTTAGGAAGGTCCTTCCCAGGTGGTAGATGAGAAATCAAAATTCTGACAGAAATTAAAATCAAGTCCACTTGAAGAATGAGTCTCATTTGAGACCACAGAGTGAGAGTCCTGATGAGCAACCTTCAACTCATTACTGTCAAGTCTTAGCCTAATGGAGCTAAATATAAACTAAAAATGATGATGTATGGGGAAAAGGTTTAATGCTACCACATTAAGTGTGAAATGCCTTAATTATTTCAGGAAAAAACTGAGCTTAACTGTTATTGGAAAAGTCCAGACTCTGGATATTTTCTCCCTCAGATTAGAACGTCATCTTGCAGCACATTTCTATACTCAAAACGTTAACTTGATTTGAGATCCAAGTTATCTTCAATAAAATTTTTTGTGTGCGTTCCTAAGTAAGGGGCATTTAGATTTTTAAAACTGGGTGCTCGGAAGAGCACTTCCCAGATTTCAGTATCTCTCCAAATTTCCTGTCACTTCCCGGTTTATCTGATTTGCAGTCCTCCACTCCCCCAAGTCAGGGGTTCAAAGTTTTCAAGTATTTTCAAACGGTGCCCCAGAGTAAGATGGACTTTTCTGTAGTAAAAGTACCGAGGAACAGTTTTACTAGAAGTGGAAAGGTCGCGCTCAGTGGGTGTGTCAGGCCGGTGGGCGAGGTCAACGTGGGCATTTTGAGAGCCGACCCCAGGCTGCAGATTTTGTTCCGTAATGCAGTAGCTGGGTAGGGCCAGGGGACCCCCATTTCCCACCTGGAGTAAGATGGCTCCGATAGGATCGCAGTTTTCAGTCTCTTGGGCCATGGCTAGGGTCGGGGAGGGTCACCACACTGCAGAGGCGCAGCTTTGGGGTACTGAATCCCTGTAGCGGGTGGTGGGGGCGCTCGTTCCCAAGCCGACGCCACGCTGGTCCGGCCTGCTCCACTCGGGGAGCGGAAGGGGGGCGAGGGAGCCGCTCCGAGCTGCGCGCGCGCTTGACGGCGCGTCCCCCCCCCGCGCGCCGGTGACGATGGTACAGCCCAAGGCGGAAGCGGTCCGGACGGCGCTAGTTTGCGAGCGCAGTTATGGCTGCCGGCGTACCCTGCGCGCTGGTCACCAGCTGCTGCTCCACGTTCCCCGGGGACCGGCTGGTGCAGCGTGAGTAGAGAGGTTCCGGAGCCGGTCTCTAGGGCCCCGGGCCTGGACTGGCGGCTGTCTCCTCCGTCAGCCTGGCTCCGGGCCTGATCCGCGCCGCGGGTCCGGGCTCCTCCCCCACGGGGGCGGTGCCGGTCTCCCGGGGTGTCGCGCGAGCTCTTAAGCTCGTGCTTTTCCACCGCGGGTCCCTGCGAGGACCCCCCGAAAGCACGAGAAAGCGCCCTGAGCGTGCTCACTAGCGCGTGTGCAAGGTGCTAGCATTGTTGGTTTTATGGTCGTTGTCGCTGTCCCTACTGCGGAGGTACATACGGTGTGTTTCCTTGAAATTCTTGCTAAGACGTGTGAGCTGGGGCCCTTCCCCTGTAGACGTTAACCGCCCCGCCTTCCACCCGGAGTGTAGGCTGTCGCCAACCTTACTCTGAGGTGTTATTGTGCCTGTTGTTTTACTTTCTGGACCCTCAGTGCGGTTGTTAAACAAAACAACTTTTTTTTGCTCTTGCACGCGAAGCGTGCACTGTACCACTAAGATAACCATCCAGCCCCAGACTAAGTACTTCTTAAACCTTAGCCATGGAAAACAGTGTAGTAAAGAACAAGTAGGTCATGGGCCAACTCAAACTACAGAGCTCTATGAAATCTTGCAAGTCGATTTGTATTTTAAAGGTATGGCTTTGAATCAGCCCTTAGCTGTGTGACTGTGAGCAAGTCACTTGACCTCTGCTCTTCCGTGCTCATGTCTGTAAAATTAGGATACTTCTCACTAGTTTCTGCTTAAGCCTTCTATAAGTGATAGGCAGTATTATTGAAGCATGTCATTTTCCTGGCCCTGTTTCCTAATCCTTAATAGAGAGCATGTTAACAGGTGTTTTGAAGGACAGGTGATGTGAGTTTGAAAGCACTTTGTAAACAAAGCAATCAATTGTAGGTCTTTGCTACACCTGTTCAGAGAAGCAATTAGGCAACCTATCCATTTGGTACAAATAGTCCACTAAATATTCCCTGATTTAGTTATTTGTGATCACATGGAAAGCGATGTTCCTTGGTAGGCTAAAAGTTTAAATACAGCACTTATTACTTGATAACTAATTGCTCTAATTTCGTCATTTCCTAACCTGAGCAGTGTTCCTTCTTCCTTTCCTTCTCCTCTCTACCTCATGCCTTGCCTCCTACCTTCCCTTTTTTATTGGTTCATTGTAAAACAGGTGCATACTCATTAAAATTTAGCATGAGAAAAAATATTAGCTGTCTTATCACCCAAACACAAACACTGATAACATTTCTGTGCATTTCTTTTCCAGCCTTTTCCCTAATGTGTAGGTTTGTTTTTTGTGTCCCCATCACCACCATCTAGTCCTGGGGACCAAACTCATCCCCCACTTTTTTCAAGACAGGAATATTTGCTAAGTTACTGAAGTAGGACTTGAATTTGTGATCCTTTTGCCTCCGCCTCCCAAGTGCCAGGATTAAGGTGTGTGCCACTGCACCTGGCTCCCATGTATAGTTTTTTAAAAAGAAATAATTGTAATTACATTTCATGTTCAGTTTTCATCCAGGCTTTTTGGGGGAGGGATGCTGGAGATCCAACCCAAGGCCAACATGTGATAGGCAAGTGCCTTGTCACTAAATTACACCCCATACAGTCTTAAATTATATTTTTAAGTCATCTTGAGTCAAGAGTGTATGAACAGTTCCACGGGGTTTTTTGTTTGGTTTGGGTTGGGTTTTTTAGTTTTTGTTGTTTCTTTGGTCCTAGGGAATGGACCCTGGGCCTTGTGCATGCTAGGGCAGTGCTCTACTAGTGATAACCCCTGTCCTGTGTCCTCATATTCTTAGAGCTTTTTTTTTTTCTATCAGGATTCGAACTCACTCCCTGAGCTTGCCAGGCAGGGGCTGTATCCCCAGCCCTTATCATGATGTTTTTGACACATAAAAATTAGATTCTTTTGTATTTAATATAGCTACTGAATATACTAGAATTTGCTGAAGATTCTTGGTTTAAGATTCCAAGTGACATATATGTATTTGAATTTCCCACTAGGGATGAATGGAAGTCCTCTCAAAGACAATTTCAGGAATGATAAGTACAGTATTTTAGTGGCCATGGTGCTCTGTCATGTTTTAAAATTCAGAAATGGTAAATTTGGTTCCTCCCTAAAAGAACTACTAAGGCACATAGTAACATTGTACTTGAAGGAATTGGGTACATCTGGTTTGCAGGTAATAACATTGTACTGGAAGGAGCAACATTATAGCTAAAGGAGCTGGTTACCTCTGGTTGGCAAATAGTATTGTACACTGTGTCTATAAACTGTTAACATTATTGAAGGGAAAGTTCTGTGCAAGCCATTTTCCTTCTGTATGTGAAATGTCTAACCAGTTTATGTTGAAATTAGATGACCTTCCTTTGGTGATGCCATTAATGTTAATGTGATAAATAAAATTGGAACAATTAATGAACTGATTGAGTAAGTAAAGATGGCGTATTTCTTCCAAGATTATGAAGAGGGTAGCAGTAGGTAGCATTAAAATGAAGTAGTTAGTGTTCACTGTTTTACTATAACTAAAAGTTGAATTAGTTATGAGTCAAGTTTAACTTTATGATAAAAGTTTGAGTCTTCACGTATCCACTTTTGGATTGATTCTGATATCCCCCCTGGGGGAGTTTCATTTCCGTGTCATGCATCAGGAAGAGGAACCTTTGAGTCTCCCTTTCTTTCTGCATCCAATCCATTTTAATGCTGTTAATCAACAGTGGGAAATACTTAATAACCAAATAACCACATTTGTCAGAAAGATACTTAAGAATCGGTGGTCTCTACTGTGGATTAAGTGCATGTGTGGACTCTGGGAGAAACATCTTTTCTTGTCACCTAAAGGCTTTGTTTGCAGTGTTCTGCTTAAAGGCCGTACAACAGATAAAAGTTTAAAATGCTTGCGGGGCTTATGTCAGGTTATACAGTGTGAGAGCAAGGACTAAACACCAGGGCCAGAGCACTTTCCACTGCACGCGTTCCATGAACAGTTCATTTTTTTACCCTGGAAAAGTGTATAGTCTGGTAAGTATTAAATACAGAACTAGTCTCTGTTCAGTTACTGTAGCTAAAATGATGAGTAAGATACTATTCCTGCCCTCGAGAAATGTAGTGAAAATGTATACACCATCTGTGAAAATATTAAAATGTAGATACCTAAGTCTTAATATCTTACTCTGCTCGCATGGAAAGAATGTTAGGAAGTCCCTGGAGACTTGTTTGGTTTTAAAGTATGTGATGCTAAGTCAGCACTGTTAGGCCATTTAGTTTTTACATCTGAGCAAATATCTGGAACATCTGGAGCAAAATTTTTTCATTTAGTGAAATGTAGGAATTTGGAGCTCTTAGGGTAATAATACATCTCCATGTGCCTCAGTACTCTGCAAATGTGTCTGCACACCATTTAGTTTGATGCTGTGCTCCCGTGAAGGCAGATTGTCCCATTTTCTAGATGAAACCATGACTTGGAAGTACAGGGGTAGTTGGCAGAGTGCAGCACTGGGTCCTGTGTTCAGATACAGGATCTGGGTGTGTGGGAACATAGGAACTGTTCGGGCATGCTGCAGTGATCAGAACTATTTCATGGAAGGTGGTGGCTTTGGTGTAAGAGGTAACGGAGAAGATTAACTTTCAAAATCAAGAGTGGTTAGGCCGGGAATGAAGTTCAGCAGCACAGTGCCTGCCTGGCAAGTTCGAGGTTGAGTTCAATTTCCAGCACCAAAAAAATTTTTTAAAAGTTTGAAAATATGCTTTCATTACCATTTGGGATAGTTGAGTATTAATTCTGGAGAGGGAAAAAAAAACTTTGCCTAGAGGACCTGTATTAGAATATTATTCAATATATTAAGTATGTATAATCATATACAGCATGCATATATATCTTACATACATAGATGTGTATATGTTTTTTAAAAAATCATTATGTAAGCTTGATAGTCTTACAGTGTCTGGATTTTTTTTTCCGAGATTGAATGAACTCAAAGTAGACACATTATATATTAGTCACTGCTGTGTAGGATTAACATTAAAAATAGATTGCTCTAGATCATCTCTTAACATCCTGTCTGCATGTAACATTCTCTGTGATTGTGTTAATTTCTCATTTTTATGTTAGCTTGTATAATGCTTCTTAACTTGACTCTGATATTCTTAATTTTTTGTGTGTGTGTTATATAAAAACGTGTGTGTATGTGTGTGTAGTAACTTAAGAATTAATCCGTTAAGATTTCGAGAGGCACATGACTTGTAGAGTAGGAACTTTAATGCTTTGTGTTTGGAATTTGTACGTGTTTGCTTATAGAAATATCCCACTGGTCCACGGGTTTCTGAAATGGCAGAACCAGAAACTCAGTTATGTGATGGATAACCGAGGTTTTGGGAGTGACACAGGCAGAGCCAGCCATCAGTTACGGAATTGCCTCTTTGAAAAACGCCTTCTTGTGCAAGACTGGGGCTTTGTTTCTGGGTCTGGCTGGCTCTCATACTTGAAAGACTTTACGGACTAAGGAGAACATTCTCAGTTCAAAGTATCCTATTGTCTTAACAATACAATAGGGACAGGAACTTGATTTTTCTGACTTGCATTTTCTTCTGCAGCCTCCAGAGGTGTTCTGAGTGGAGGCTTTTGGTTTGCCCTGGAAATATGTACTGTTTTTTTTTTTTTTCTTGCTTAAGCACTCTTGCTCATTTTGTTGGGGTTGGAGGAATCTGCCTCTGATTTCATTCAAATACTTATATATGTACACGTCTAAGTCTATATTCCTCAATAGAGGGAAAAGAGAGTGGGCCAGCAAGCTCTCTGGAAGGGCCTAGAGTTGCCATCATAGTGACTCAGTAGGTGGTCAGACTAGAGCAGTGTTTTCTACTGGTTATAAGGGTGGAGGAACTTAGATTTGTTTTTAGCTATGATCTTTAATATATTTTAAGATTAGATTCAATTAACATTAGGGTTTAAAATTTTATATTTATTAAAAGAGAGATGTTCCATCATCAACTTACCCAAGATTTCAAATACAAGTTCTTTAACTCTAGACTCAAAGGAATTGTTGTGTTCCGTTGTAGGAACACACATGTGCTTGCGTGCATCTGTGTATGTGTGAACTTAAAGCTCAGAGAAGTGGTATGTTCCCCAGGTGATTGAACTCATAAAAGTTGGGGAGCTAAGATTCAGTTCCAGTTCTTCTCTGCATGTCAGACATGATCAACTTCTGGATTGTCAGAGCTGTATATAGTTACAGTGGAGGTAGAGACCAGAGGAATTGCAACATAAGGTTTTACTACTAAAGTAAAAACTTATACAGCTCTCAAAATAAGTTTACACTTACTCTTTCATGGCTGTTGGAGCCTTCATAGATGAAATGCAGTAAGTAATAATTGAAAATGTCTCTATTGGTGTTCAGTTTGTTTTCCTGCTTGTGGAACAGAGAATTTGACTTTTTGCATGAAATTTTAGACTAAATTTTAAAGGTAATTTTGACAAGTGAAATAATTATAAGGTATTGTCTTTTCAGTAACTGGGCAAGAGGTGCATTTTGGAGAGTAGGAGAAATACCAGTGGAACCATATTATGCATCAGTCTGAAATTACTTGAAACCATTTACAATACATAGAGTGTTACAGCGTTTTGGAAGATTCACAGCATGTCTAGACTCAGACTTTTATTTCTGGGCCTTCTAACTGCTTGTTTTTGTAGAGCAAGAGGTAAAAACATCTAGAAAGTATGCAGTGGTCATTTGGTTTAAATAACTTGCTGCTTTTCACCCAGTGTAATTCCTCAACAAATAATGACACTCAATAAATAATGAAAACTGATATGATGTCAATTTTATAAGGTTAAAATATGAAAATTATTTTAAATGTGATTGGCAAGAATGATAATTTGGACATGACATTGTATTTGTGTTGGAGCTGGTGTACACCAATACCACAATACATCGCTAATAATTATTTATCCAGGAAGCAAGATTGACGTAGGTTAAGGCAGACTGGGACAGTTGTGAAACTCTTAAGGAGCCTTTGTTGATGTTTTAGACTCAGTGACAGCCACTTCAGGATTTGATTTTCCATGCAGACCTGACGGCTGGTTCTACACAGTTGGAGAAAAGAATCACCATGCTTGGATCGTAATCGGTCTGCTCAGAGCAGGAAAATGTGTGATCATTTGGTAAGAAGCATCGCTATGATGCCAGTAGAGCAGTTGCGTTCTGTCTGAATTCTGGCAGGACTGTGCCAGACTTTTTTAGGGAAAAAAATTGAACAGAGTTCTAGCTTCTTTGTAGCTCTCTGCGTTAACAAGTTCATGGCTGGGCCCATATGTGTATGATTGTCTCACTGGGTGGCCTGTAACCACCTGATACAGGTCCAGTCTACCTACAGGGACAGTCATGCGTATACCATTGGTGGTTCAAGCCAGTGGGAATGTGTCAAGCCGTTGAATGTAATTCTGCAGGTATTTACCGAGTATTGCTCTTCCTGTTCTGAGTCTCTTCTGCTTTCATATGAATTTTAGGATTGTAAAATACGATTTTGAATCATGCTAGTAAATGGAATCAGAGAGCTCTTCTTTCCCCGAGATAGCCGTCGGGATTATCCATGAGCCGTGCTTCCGGGGTTCATAGAGTAGTCTTTTCTCTCTGCCTGTACAGCTTAGAAGCTGATGGGTTCTGCTTGACCATCATTAAAAAAAAAAAAACAAAAACTTTTCTTCTCTCTCATTCCTGCCTTATTTTCTTTAGCATGATTTCATATTATTAAAGGTACTAGTGGTAGGAAAAACGCTCTGCAGAGTAAGTGTGGGCCAATAAAAGTAGGAGTCATATGTCCTGGAGCTCTGTGATTGAGAGGTCATGCCCACTTGCCCAGCTGCTTTGCCGCACTCTAATCTTCTGCCTCGTGCCCCCACCACACATGAATCCCCATAATGCTTTATTGGATGGTGAGGGTATAGAGGTCTCTGTCTTCATATAGCTATTTCCAGCTGAAGGGGGCCACAACCCTACTTCCTGGTCTCCAACTACATTAGGGTATGTGGAGAAAAAGAAAAACAAAACAAAACAAAAAAACCATTAAAAGACATTGAGAAAGGAGTTGGTACATGTATGTGCCGAATGGTGGAGCCACCAGTTCAGTGGGAGAAGTGATTGGGAGTGATTGGTGGGAAGTGATTGGTGAATTGATCGGGAGAGTCCTAGGCTGTAGCCTGGATCATCATCTGAAGCTTCGAATGGATAAACTTTACTACCAGGCTGGGGATGCAGATCCCAAATACAGGAAGGAGCAGGTCAGAGTATTTCCTGGTCTGTAGGAGGAGTATGCTATGGCAGGTCTGGCAATTAGAGATTTCCATGCTTCCTACAGAGGAAAACGATTAGCACAGAGGAATATAAGACTACTAAGAGCCTGAGAGCCAGCCCTAGCAAGGTTACTACCCACATGGAGGATCTGAATAAAAACAGGAGTCCCAGCACAGTGTCACATACACTGGGGAGGATCAGGAGTCAGCCTGTCTGCGAGTGAAGGGGACCTAGAGTCTTGCTTTTTGGAGAGGAGCCTCAGGCCTTCCCAGAGTCCATGGGGTAGCTTTCTTCTTTTGGGTGGACTTTTTCTTAGACTCCTGTCAGTTTCTTTAGGTTCTTGTTTACATGTTTGTCTCTTATGTTGTGAGGGCTTCTAAAGGCAAACAACCACTGCACATGCACACACAGAGTTTTGTTTTTTGGAGATCGGGTCTGGCTGACCTCAGACTCACTGTGTAGATCGAGCTGGCTTTGAACTCATGATCCTCCTGCCTGCATCTCCCAAGCGCTGGGATTAAAGGTGTGCCACCGCACCCCATCAACACATTCAGTTACTTTACACTGAAGCTGCGGCAGCCAGTTCCAGATGACCAGTGGGAGAGACTGAATTTGCGCAAAGGGAGGATTGGGTTGATTTCCTCTGCTTTCAACCTTTTTAGACCACTTTTCCACTGTGGTCTAAAAAGCCCAAGAGCATGTAGAATCTGAATGGAGCGTGCAAGCAAGGGGAAAGGGGTGTGTGGGGGGGGTAACGGGGCAGTGTCGGCAGAGCCGAGCC
The DNA here is from genome assembly GCA_004027295.1 of Dolichotis patagonum. Lineage (NCBI taxonomy): Eukaryota > Metazoa > Chordata > Mammalia > Rodentia > Caviidae > Dolichotis > Dolichotis patagonum. The sequence goes on along the minus strand of PVJX010000559.1, from coordinate 146,494 downwards.
TGCTGTGGAGGGAGTGGTGGGCGCCGCTGTACCTCTTCCCTGGACACTGACCGGTGGCATAGAAATGGATGCCTCAGGCAGACGCACCGGCAGGGTGCAGTGCAGCTGCCTGGGGGAGCCCTGGAGGAATTTCTGACATTCCTGTGCGCAGAACCCCAGCCCTAACTACCTCTGTGGTTTTAGCCTTTAGGCGCCCCCTATCTGGGGCAGCCAACGCCCTTGTGGTGGCACTGTGGTTGGCTCTGTGTATGTGGGGAGTCATCTGTTCGTAACTGCCACGAGTGCCGTGACAGGGCAGGACCCCCTCCAATGACATTCTCATGAAATGATGGCCATGGGTTGTAACTGCTTGCACCAGCACAGGCCCTTATGGTTTTAAAGGCCCTTTACCTTGCTGGTTAATGAACACCCTGCCTTTGGTATTTCTCCCAAGTTCCATTTTACTCAGTTCTGGTCTTTGCTAATGGCTACTTTCCCCTTCAGCTGACGTCAGGCTCTGCCGCCTCTTCTAATTTTCCCAATCGCTTCTCCCCTCAGTCTGCACCTTCACAATGGAGAAGGCATATGGGGTGCTCAGTGTTGGCCGGGGCCAGGGGTGGTTAGCTGCTGTGTGGGGACCCTGCAGAGGCCCCTGCCACACCCTGCACCTGGAGCTCGTGGCAGGGAGGAGTGCTCGTGTCCCGGGGCCCACTCCTGTTCAGGGCCTGTGGGTTCTCAAGTGTTTTCATTGACTCGGAAACCACTTGAGGAGGGCTGGCTTGCTGAGGGCCAGCGTTCAGACGCTCCTCTGTGGCCCTGGCATCTGTGTGACCCTGACCGGCATGTGACGGCTCTGCGAGCCTGTTCTCTTGAGGCCTGAGTGAACGAGGCAGAGTGAGCTGGGGCTCAGGAACGCACCTCCCAGGGCTGGAAGTTGTGCTGCCTGGCCCAGGGCAGTGTGAGTGTGAGGAAGAAGACCTCAGAGCACAAGCTGCTGCAGGACTTTCCTTTACAAAGAAAGTCATGATGAGTTAAGTGTCCACTAATTCTGTTGGAAGCAGCAGTGTACTTACCCTACCACAAAAGGAGACGTGGGTACTGTCAGGAATCTGTGTGCTTAGTTTGGAATGTTCTTACCGTGTCAGTTTTGGCTGAGGTGGAAAGGTGAAGGGGAATGGATACATACACCATGTGTGTATAAAAAATGGACATTTGCCAGGCGCAGCGGCACACACCTACAACCCCAACACCCGGGAGGCCGAGATAGGAGGATCGCTGCCACAGTTTGAGGCCAGTCTGGGCTACGTAGTGAGTTCAAGATCAGCCTGAACTACATAGTGAGCTCTGTCTCCAAAAAAAAAGTGGGAGGGGGAGGTCTTGGGGTGTTTGGGTCTTGGGGTGGATGTTCGTGCTGTTGGGTGAGCCTGCCTTGAACTTCAGTCTGCTTCCTAATTCATGCTAAGAAAAATGGTCACCTCCTGTTTCCTTTCATTTGGCTGCAAATCGACACCGACTCCAAGAAAAGAGCCTAAGGAGGGTGAGGCTGGGCCCCTGCACTGAATCGAGTGCATATCTCTTCAGTCTTCCATGGCAGTGGCTTCCCTGGGGGGCGCTGGGGAAACATTCACTCAGGAAGTGGGAAGGTAAATAGGAGAATTGATGTCCACAAAAGAACAGTTTCTTGAGTGGGGAAGAGGTTTGGTCCCTCCCTTTGGCAGGGGTGTTATGCTGGGCCTTAAAAGAGGGGGAAAGGTCTAGATGCTACTGGAACTGGGTCAGCGTTGCAGCTCCTGTGAAAAAGCACTATACATGAACTATTCTGTGCTGTGAAAACAAGTGGGTGATAACGGACCTGGCAATTAATTAATCACCTCATGTTTGTCTCTTAAAAAATTATGTGTTACAGCTCCACCAGGTGGCTGCCGGCTCTGTGAGACAGGCTGACAGGACCGGACTGAGGGAGCTGCTTTTGCGTTTGTCCTTGTCAGACTTGATGCCATCAAAACTCAGTGTAGAAAAGGGCAAAGATGGGAGACCACTGTAGGCTTTTCTTTTTATTGAGGTTTTTTTTTTTTTTTTTTTTCCTCCGGTGCTGGAAGTCAAACTGAGGACCTTGCATTTGCCAGGCAGGCCCTGTACCACTGAGCTGTAGCCCCAGCCAATGGTGGGTTTTTCTAAGTTTTATCTGGCAACTGACAACAGTAAGAAAGAGCCTCTGAAAATCTGTGTGACTCACCTGAGACCGTTTTCTGAGGTGTTGCGTGTGCTACAGGTCGTGTGTAATAAATAGTACCCTAGTTCTGGCTGTTGTTTTTAATGTTCCTAAAAAGGGCAGAGGATACTGTAGACCCCAGATTGCATTTGGCTTGTGCCTGTCAGAGCCACACGTGTGACCTAGCTCAGATGCTGATGGTGAGACATTGCAGTAAGCTGGCAAAGCTGTTGTGACCTGATTCAGCTCTAGGCTCTGCTCCTTTTAGACAAGTAGCTTCTTTTCTGGCCATCAGTTTTCTCATCTGTGAAATGAGTGAGTTATACTCGCTGATCTTGGAACTCTCAGCCATTTGCAAAAACATTTGGTGATTTCGTTTTAATCTGATGAAGAATAAACATGTTAAGCATTTGAAGCCAAATAGAAAAGATGAGGAAGAAAGCTAATTTTAGCGTAGGCATTTACATTTTTACAATTAAACTCTACATTAAGATATTGATGCTAAGAACTGGAATGAGACGGTCTTTATTCTTCTCTCCCTGGTTCAAATACTGCACAGATGTGATAATAAAGACCATATGCAACCTCATTGAAAATACTGATTAGGCATAAAATGTTAAAAACAAAGAAAGCCAGATAAGTGAATTGAGCTATCAACTTGTTTTAGGTAGCACAGAGAATAGTAAAACAAAACAAAACATACCCAGCTACTAAAATGTGAAATTCATTTTCCTAACTCATTGGCTCTATTCCCATCTGGGTTTAGAGAAAGAAGAAATAGCTGCCGCTTTATTTGTTTGTTTATTTCTTTTAACTTTATTTACTCATTTTAAGAAGCTTTATTGAAATTATAATTCACCCGTTACACAGTTTGCCCATTATCACGTGCCAGCAGTGACTTCTAGTGCAGTGCTCACAGAGCTGTGTGACCTTTACTCTTCACCCCGGAAACTGACGGTGGAAAGTCAGCCTCGGCCCACCTGTTCTCCCTGCCTCTCCTCCCCACCCCCAGCCCGAGGCAGTCCTGTGTTTTATATTCCTTCTGTCTGCCTGTAACTATCCGGGGACCAGCATCTCCCTCCCTCCTTTACTACCGCAGCTTCTGGCAGCCACCGTCTACTCCTTCTCTGTAAGATCATGTTTGTAGATTACACACATGGATGTGATCACACAATAGTTGTCTTTTTGCCTGGCTTACTTGACTTAATTTTAACATGTTTCCTGTTTCATCTATGTTGTCACAAATGACAGAATTTTATTCCTTTGTATGGTTGAGTAATATTTCACTGTTTATGTATGTATTAAGTAGCTTTATGTGTTTAATAAACACTTTATGCAAAAAACAAAGACTATGGGGGCTGGGAATTTCACTCAGCAGCATAAGCACTTGCCTGGCAAGTGTGAGGTTCTGAGTTCAATCCCCGGTACCAGAAAAAAAAAAAAGATTATATAAAAGTGACATTTTAGCAGCACCGACACTATTTTATTCTAAATGTCAATAAAATGAACTATCATCATTTTTTTTTTTTGGTACCAGGGATCAAACTCACGACCTCACACTTGCCAGGCACTTTTGCTGTTGACCTAAATCCCTAGCCCCTTGAACTATCATCCTTAATAGATCCAAATATTCAGAATTGTTCTAAGTATATGCTACATTAATTGAGTTTATTTTTCAAATTAGTTGAAGATACTAATTTGAAAAAAGGGTTAGTTGAATTTGACTCCAGTTTTTAGACATACAGCCTATTTAGAAAGTAGCAGGAACTGATTGTTGCAGTGGGGGGAGAATGAGTCCCTTGGCCTTTGTACTTTGCCTTGTAATAAGTGAATCTGATGTTCTTTGTGTTTTTTCCCCTTTAAAAAAGTAGCAAATTTATCATCTTAAAAAAATTCCTCATGAATGAAGACTGATTTAATATTGTAGCTCTTCCCTCCATTTGGGGAAAAGCTGGCTCCTGTATCATCTGCTTCTCTGCTAGGTTTAGTTTGCTTCCTGCCACCTGAAGTGTACTGTGGCACGTGTGTCGGCCGCGTGGCACTGAGCTCTGTGGAGGTGGCCCTGGGTCACTGTGGCTCTAGGTTTGGGTGTTCGCTTGCACTGTAAGGTGGACTTTGATCGAGGGAGTGGGATTTTTGTGTGTGGCTCGTATACAGGAAAACAGAACCTTTGACTTTATTTTCTTTATTTTTTTTTAGAACCTTTGACTTTAATAACTCTTATACTTTCTGCTGAATTTCTGCCTGAATTCACTGGAATGCTCCATGAGAAACCCTGTTGCTGGTGGCTGTGGAATTGATTGATATTAAAGATTATGACTTTGGGTAGAAATGAGGCACAAAGAACTTCTAAGTTCTTAGGGTGAGGGTAAGAGATCAGTGTCAGATGTGGGCACAGACCTGTTCATTTAAGAGTAACAATTCTGGTTTCAGTAAAAATTTCAAAAATAGGAGTTTCATAGCACAACCTTATATCAAATATAAAATCCCAAGTTTATTTTAAATATATTTTTGGTTAAAAGGGGACATTTCAGCTTTTCATTTTTGAGAAACGCACACACACATTCAGACATTGTATGTTAAACCTACATTGTTCTTAGTTTTCTGGACTCGATGATTTCCCCATATCTCTATCATGCAGAAATGATGACAGCTTTCCAAATGTGTAGTATAATCTTAGTTTTGGAACTTAAAATTCAACTTCTAGTTTTCAGTATACTTTGAATGATGAATTTGATGTGTATTTTGCACATTTATCTTTAAATTCACCAAAAAGGAGGTTTTGATCATTTTTCTCTATTCTTCTGGTAACTACATTAATGACATGCCATTTTGCTTCTCTGATCTTGTTTTCCGTGTCTATATAAAATGGGCATTCTAGGTGTGGATGCGAGAGGTAGGAGTCTGGGTTAGAACAATTTCTGTTGTTTCTCTCAGTTCTAAACCTTGCGTGACTGAAGGCACAGACTGCTTTGGTGGCCCAGTGGCCATGTCGCTTCACTTGTCTGCTACTGTGAAGGTTTCCTGTTATTCCCACACCACATACGGGTTTCTGAAGGCTTTAGCTGTGACCTAAAACATTTACTTTGCTTGGCTTTTTTGACATTTACTTGCCAGCAATATCTCAGTCAAGCAGGAATTTGGGTTAGGTTTTGAAGACTGAAAAAGTCTGAATATAAATAGAATTGGGGTCATTTATCAGCATCCATTCTTTTGTTTCATTAATTGAATTTGTGTCTCAGCAGTTAGACTGAGGAATATATGTAGCTCTTCTGTTTTATTAATCCTATTTTGCCTTAATCCTGTCTTCGTTTTGGCATGAAATAAGTACAAAATAGAAATTCTTGGAGCTTCTTATAATCCTCTACCTCCCATGAAGCACTTACACAAAAACTTGACTGCATTTACCATTCTTTCTCTTCTACTCAGTCTTTGCTGAGTAATCACATGACCGATTTTCTCTCCTACTGTCTAACCGAGACAGTTTTTGTGTTTTTAAAGAGAGGAAAAAAAGCCAGTGACTTAAATTGTGTCATTGTTTTATAATCATACAGAGAAGAAAATACCTTAATAAATGTAGGACCTTTGGGAATCCTTGCATAAAGGATAGCAGCCAGGGTACTAAATTAGTCTGGTATTTTATTGAGAAAATTGGTTTTGGTTTTGTACTTCCCCTGGTAATGTCATGTTGTTTATTTAGATATCCTTGGAAGAGAAGATCTTCTTGTGGAAGCGACTTCTGATGATGCTGTGAGATTCTATCCATGGACCATCGATAACAAATACTATTCAGCAGATATCAATCTGTGTGTGGTGCCAAACAAATTCCTCGTCACCCCAGAAATTGCAGAGTGTGTCCAGGCATTTGTGATTTACTTTGACAGCTCACAAGTAAGAGCTTGTTTTCCATGGAGCCTTGAATAAGAGGTGATCATATGCTTTCTTTTGTTCTCTGAATTTTAATGTCTCTCTGTTTTTCTGCTTGTCCTGGCTCCCTGTAGAAATCAGGGCTCGACAGTGTCTCCTCGTGGCTTCCCCTGGCAGAAGCGTGGGTCCCAGAGGTGATGATCCTGGCCTGTGACCGGGTGTGTGAGGACGGTAAGGCCCAGGGCTGGGGTGTCCTTGGGGTATGTGTTGGCCATGTACAGCAGATGCAGTGCAGTGGTTTTCTCAAGCAGTAAGTCTCATGTGACCTTGTCACTTTACAAATATTTTCAGCTACTTTGGGAATCTTACCTATATTTACTTTGCTTTTAAGAATAGATATTTGGGGCTGAAAAGTCATTTTCTTTATTACTTTATTCTAGATACCTTGAGGGTAACATTACCATTAAGGGAAAAGCATTAAGATTTATGGAGGGTACAACGGGGTATTCATCTTGTATTTCTACTTATAAAGATTACTTTGCGTATTATTTTAGGAGTAAACCGACAAAAAGCTCAAGAATGGTGCATCAGACATGGCTTCGAATTGGTGGAGCTTAGTCCAGAGGAGCTGCCTGAGGAGGATGGTGAGTGTGGGGGGTTGAGTGGAAAATGTGGCACTTGCGTTAAGATGGGAGACTTTGAGTTCAGCAGAGAACAAACAAATTCAAGAAACACTGTTTCTTCCCAGTTGTTTGAAAAGGATTGTAGCAGAATCCACTAATGTGGTCTTGCCAATAATGTAATGATCAGTTTATTTGGTTTTATCACTCATTGTAGGAGTGGAAAAATGCTTTTTTAATAGATGACAGTAAAAAATTGCTATCCAAAATGATTGTCATTTCTCTAATCACGTATCCTTTCCCTGTTGTCAAACAAGGGGAGTTAGACTTACTTTCATAGGTAGAAGTTCTGCTCCTTTGAATGCATAACAAACTGTCGGAACTTCAGGGGCCATTGCAGACCTTATCTGTATATGTTCAGCGCACTGGAAACCAACACACCCAGAATATCCTTCTATCCCTGCATAGTTCTTCATTACCTGTCCTTTGCTTCTGTCTAGATTTCTTGTTTCTTGCCTTTTGTTTTTTAATAAAAAATTTTGTTTTTTGATTCCCTGATTCTTTTCCTATGTAGGATCTGCCTGGAAAAGACAGATTTTGGCCCAGCAAAATCTTTTATCTAGTACTAAAGATAAAATGTGGATATAAATAATTGAGTCACCAGGTGGAATGTCATAGTATTAAGAAAAAATACTGATGCTGTGATATTTCAGAGACAGGAGAGATTACACTCATACATTAGTACTGGACTGCTTTGAAACACATCAAGTTTGGTATTCAAAACATTTTGCTGCAAAAATTTTATCCCAGTACTCATTGTTGGTTTAGTACTCAACATTCAAACTACAATTTGTAGTGTCTAACATTTTGTTTGGTACTTGTCGTGTCTCCTAGAACCAATTAATGAGGAGTACTGAGGTACCGTGTATTTCAGTTTAGAAATGCAGAGAATGGCTAGTGTGTACATGAATCCTTGGTCAGCTGCTCTGGGAGGAAGCGAAAAAGGTACTGGACCTGCAGTTAGAGGGCTGCAGGGGACGTGGCGCCGATAAGATGCCAGTTGTTCCAAATGACACTCTTGGTGAGGACAATCAATGCGAGTTAAAGCGGGTATAGCAGAAAAGATCAGCCATTCCATGCAACCTTTAAAGAAACAAGTTAAGTATCTTCCTGTATTCTACCTTAGACTTTTCCAAAATGCAGTACCTTTGATAATAAAATCCTGCCAGAGAAGAAAATAAAAATGAAATACCTCAGATTTTTATTCCTGTACATTTTTAAGAATATTGAAACTTAGTAAAATTTTCCTCTCCTACGTATTTTTTTTAGCCCCCTTAAAGCTTGGGCCTGACATTATGTAAGTGCGCATTGTGCGTAATTGCTCATTCTGGCACTATAATTTGTTTCCTGCTGTCCTTGGGAGTCAGTATTTGACTGTTACCATCGGGAATTTCTGACCCTGTGTATCACTAGTCATCTCCTTTCCTTTTGTGTGAGCAGCGTTCTTGTATTCAGTTAATTTAAAAAAATTTTTTTTAACATGTCATCTTTAGGCAAGATAACAGAAACCCTCCTAGGACTGGGGCTAAGATTGCACCAGTGCAGCATCAGGCCCAGAGCAGTTTTCCTCCAGGAAACGTGTGCTGGCTCTGCTTTTCTTGGGGATAATGTAGATGATTTGTCCTTGGTCAAATAAGCCATGTCACAGGTCTGGGTTCTGATCTAACTTCTGAATCTGTGCCCTTCGTGTCGTGTCCTAGGGCCGGGCTCTAGTGACAGGTGCTGAGTGGTAGACCGTGTTCTCCAAACTGTGTTTCTTCTACCCACATGCAAACAATTTCCGCCATAGTCCTGAGTATCCTAAGGAACCATTTCCTTTGTACATAGCGATACCTATCTTGTGGCTAAGAATATCACCATGTTACTGACTGCTACCTGGGATTATGGCCTTTTGGTTTTGAGTCAGAGCAGTCATTCACTCTTAAACTCTTTCTGTAATTAAGGAGTTCTCTGTGTATCTTAAAACAGATAATAATTATCCAGTGGTTTCTAGTGAATGATAGAATTTACTGTGTGTTACTATGTACTAAAAGTTCTGTGCAGCCTTTAGGAAACGCAAGATCAGTGTCTTTCCTTCTAGGCCAGGGTTGTGTAATTAATGGAAACGTGCGTTTTTAGGAGAATATAAGTGGCTTCGTGAGTGAGGCACTGGGAATGACTTTATTATATACCCTTTTTATATCGTGTGTTTACTTGATCATTTCAGTTTGTAGAATATTTCTATCAGGACCTCTGAGCTCTATATTTGCTCTGTGGTTTTATTGGGGGGTGGTTTCTTATTATACAAGTTACAGTGTGAAGTAACAAATAATAACCAAGATAATTAAGCTATAATAATTTAAATATGCAGCCTCAGAGGAGCATGTATATGCATATGTGGCTGTGGGTGTGTATGTATTGTAGTTGAGTGTAAGTGTGTGTGTTAATATATATGTGTATATATGTTTTTTTCCTTCATTAGATGACTTCCCTGAATCTACAGGAGTAAAGCGAATTGTACAAGCCTTGAATGCCAATGTCTGGTCCAATGTAGTGATGAAGAATGGTAAGTAACTCAAGTCTCAAGATAATTTTACCCAATTTTTGTTAAGTTTAAATTATTGGGGTATATGTGGACCCATTAGGATTATATTAAATCTGTAAATTTGTCCTAGTTCTCAAGCCTTCAGTTAAAAGAAGAGCCCAAAGTAGCATTTCTTCAGATTTTAAATATGTGTGTAATAGTTAATTCAGTAAGAATTTAGAGATAACCTGCCATATGCCTAGCATTGTCTTTGGTTTTAAGAACTGTGTAAAATGGTAAGACATACATCCTGTCGTTAGGAATCTCCTAGTCTAGCTGTGGAATACTTTTCAAATGTCAGTATCCCTGCAGCATAAATGACACAGGTACATGGAGTCAGAGGTGTGGCTGTTGTGTTATGCATGGGTAGTGTATTGGTCAACTTGCCCGTTGTTGGGACTAAATACCTGGTACCCACAGTGTAAAGCGGGAGAGGTTTATTGAGGCTCATGGTTTCAGAGGTGTCAGTCCAGGGTCAGCTGCTTCCAAGGCACAGACATCATGGCTGAAGGGCATGATGGAGCAAAGCTGCTCAACTCATGGCAACCAGGAAGCAGTCAGAGCAAAGAGTAACAGAGGAAGGGGCCAGGGACAGATGGAGACAGACCCCAAAGTCATCCATCCATGCCTCACTTTGTCCAACTAGGCCCTGCCCCTATAGCTCATTTACCTACAGGCTTAACCATGGATCTGTGCCCTTACAAGCCAGTCACCTCTCCAGGAGTCTCTGAATCCAGCTGAGCTCCCAGTCCAGAATAAGCCACACAGGATGAGAGAAAGCTTCAGGAAAAGGTGTCCCGACAGTGTTCATGTGGTGGTCAAGATTGGTTAGTGAAAGGGGACAGTGACAAGCAGGGGAACAGGCATGACATCAAGAGTAACAGGTAGTACATTCTGGGGTCTCCCAGGGAATCTCACTGAGCAGATGCAGCTGTCTTAGAGACCTGGAAGGTAGGCAGGAGGATTCAAGCTCTTCACTGTAGTAAATGGTGAATCACGGGAGACTTTTTAATAAGGCAGTGAGGCGAAGTTGGCGTCTTTGAACACCAATGCTTGGTGGTGTCCACAGAGTTTGATGGAAGTAGTCTGCAGCACAGGAGACCAGAGCTGCTGCAGCAGTCCAGGAGGTGTGGGGGCCTGGGCTCCTGTGCTGGCCATGGCCTTGGCTAGAAGGCTGGGTCCAGAGTGTATCGGTAGAGAGTAGCAAGCTGGCCCACACAGGCTCTTGGGGTCTGCATTAGTTTGCTGGAGCTGTAGAGGCAAAGTGTCACACACTGGATGGCTTTAGAACAACGTGCATCTGTGGCCTTACAGTTGTAGATGTCAGAAGCCCAAAACTAAGGTGTCAGTGGGTCATGCTCACACTGAAGGAGCTGGGAAAGGATCTCTTCCAGGTTTTCTAAATCCTGTCATTCTTTGGCTTGTGGAAGCACAACTCCAGTCCTCCCATAGTGTTTTCCAAGAGTGTTTGTCCAAATTTCCCTTTATAAGGCTAAAGTCACCTTTACTAGGGTTCTTTGCTAGTGGAGGGTGGCCTCATTTTAACTACATCTGTAGCGATTGTTTCTTCAGGTAAGGTCAGAGTCTGAGCTATGAGAGGTTAGAACTGGAGCGGAGGAACTTCAGAAAAATGCAACGCATTCCTAACACAGCCCTGAGCTAGTGCTGCCTGTGTGAAGCTTCTCTTTTGGAAGCACTTAGCTATCATAACAGGTTTGCAGCATGAAGTGAACACTGTAGCAAGGAATGAGAAAAACCATATTTTATAGTGAACCTACCCCATGGACTCTGAGGTAGAGGTCAGGTGAATGATCAGTTTTGTACAAGTGGAGTGTTTCATCTGATTATGGGTGGACACTGAGTGTTAGGTGAGGTCAGCACCCTTTGGCTCACCTGACATCTGTTCTAACCCTGTCATGGTTGGAGAAGCCACCTTTGGCATAATAAGTTACTCCTTCCTCCTCCGTCCTGGGAAGGAGAATCTGCTGTGTCTGTTACAGTGAATTGAAAAGGTAATAGATTTTATTTCATTACCTTAATAATCAAAGTAATGCTGTGATCTAGGAGGAATAAGGAAATTTTATCCTGTGATGCCATTACCCTATTTTCAAAATCTACTCAACATTATGACGTGGACCTTCTCATTCGTCCATCTATTCATTCAGCAGATCCCTGCTGAGCATTTACCATAGTGAGGCATTGCTCTAGACCATCTGTACTTTAAAAGTTTAAGATGCGGTACATAAGCTGGATCAATTTAGAATAAAATTATATTCATTGGTACTTGTTATGTTTTTAGAACAATTTGTAGAAAAGTTTATGAGTTCAATAATTTTTTGAAAAATCTTACCTTCAAGTTTATACATTACAGAAGTGATGCATTATAATTTGCACTTATGGTTAGTTGATCTTCTGAATTTATGAGGTTTGCATCCTTGGATTCAACCAATAGTAGGGTGAAAATATTTGGAAAAATATGTCTACATTAAACGTATAGTTTTTTTCTTGTTCTCTAATCAATATAGTGTAAGAGCTCTTTACATTAGGAATTATAAGTAATCTGAAGATAAAGTATGGGGTATGCACACATTATAAGGAAGCACTGTGCTGTTTTATATAAGGCACTTGAGCATCTACAGATTTTGGTGTCCTTGGGAGTCCTGGATATCTGTAAATTTACAAAATGCACTGAACACACTTTATTACTTCGGAAGTATGGACAAAGGTATTTTCTTAAAATATTCTACTTATGCATTCTATTTTAGACAATGTATTAGTCATATTTTTCATTTCTGGGATAAAATACCCGACACAGCTTAAAGGAGGCGAGGTTTACTGGGCTCACAGTTTCAGAGTTCAGTCCATGGCTGGCTGGTTTAATGGCAGAAGGATCTGGTGGAGGAATGCCAGGGAAGAGCAAGCAAGGAAAGAGCCAGCGACAAAAATATACCCTTCTAGGCCACACCCCCAGTGATTCACCCCCTCTAGGTACCCACCTCTTGATGGCACATTCAGCAGTGAACTAATCAATGAATTAATCATCTCCATTATGACAGTCACCTTCTAAAAGCCAATGTTGAACACATGAGACTTCGGGGGATATTTTAGATCTAAAGCATAGCAAACATTAAAACAATTGGTTTTTTTCTTGGTGCTAGGGATCAAAACTCATAACCTCGTGCTTACCAGGCAAGCGCTTGAGCCACTGAGCTAAATCCCTGGCCCAGAACAATACTCTTTTAAAACTGCAAAGAGGTGCACTGTGAGTCTTTCATGCTGCTTTGCCCTGAGATATCTTTGCTTTCTCTTTTTTCCTCTGGAACGTTGATTTGTTGTTAGCATAAAACAAAATAATATATGCAGTGCCCTGTGTTTGATCCCCAGCACAGCAAATAACACCACGACCACCCCCCACTAAAATATTTGCATTATCTTAACTTCATGTTTAAGAGGACCCTTGTCTGTGTGGTATGGAAAAAAAAAAAGGCTGTCTAGGAAGAACCCTGTTGTAATGCCAAAATTCAATTGCATTCGGAGGCTGCCCAGTCATGGGAAGTGTGAAGGAAATGCCTGTGTAGGCCCGTGTTGTCTTTAGAGAGAACTCCATCTGCTGAGCCGCACTGTCCTTCCGGGGTGACCCATCTGCTGTGCTTTTTGCAGTCTTGCTTGTCTGGTGTTTGTCAAGTGCCTTCCTCAACAGGTTTTTCTGAATGTCCCAAGGTTACCTGCCAGCAGGTACCCAGACTGGTTTGTCTTGTCTTCTCCTTTTTCTCCTACTTTTTAAAATTGTGGTTAAACAAACAAAAATTTACCATTTTAACCTTTTTTATGTGTATACATCACAACATTTGTATTTGCTGTGCAGGCCATCACTACTCAAAAGTTTCTTAAACCAAGAAGTGTTTTTTGTTTTTTTTTTTAAATCAAAAAGTTGATTTACATAGTAAAAAAACCTTAGAAGTACTGGGTAACTTTTTCAGGACACTCATGACTTTATTTGAATAGAAAAATTAATATAGCCACGGTTCTTAGAGAAAGAATTGAGAAATTACATAATCCTGATTCATTATTTAATGTTTATTGAGAAGTTACAGGACACTAATGCTATGCCAGTCCTCATCTTCATACAGTTGAAGAAAATATTGGTTTAAAATTCCATCTTAAATGTTTAAAAAAATTCCAGTTCTGGGGTAGACTATGAAAATGTGGACGCTATGACATAGAACACTGAAAACACACAAATCTTACTGGAGTTTCTTTGTAACCTCTTGAACACTTGGCATTCAGAAGTCAAATAATTAATCTAGTTAATTAAAAACTTGGGTGAGTAGCTTCCTTCCTGGCCTTCACAAAAATAAAATGAGTGCATTGCCTGAATGGAAACTTGTGATTAAGTGAATGGCCAAGCTAATTCCTTTGAGCTGGCATTGCTTAGTACAAGTCTGGACAACTTACCTGGCCACATTTTCATAACCTTTTGCCTTTAAAACAACTCTTCCTGGCTGGGGATTTAGCTCAGTGGCATAAGAACCTTCCTGGCAAGCATGAGGTCATGAGTTCAACCCCTGGTACAAAAAAAATCTCTTCCTTAAAAGTAAATAATACACAAGCAACAAAGAAAACACGTAAGTTAGACTTCATTAAGATTAAAAACTTTTTTTGAACTTTAAAGCACAGTGTATCAGTTTTGTTTGGGTATAATAAAATACTGGGAGCTGAGTACTTTATGCAGAAAAGAGGTTTATTTAGCTCATTGTTTTGGAGACTGAAAATAAGACTCAGCCCTTTTTGGTCCTCTAATCAGGGCCCTCTGACTACTTCACAGCATAGTGGATGGTAATGGCAGGAGTGTGTGTCTCTGTGTCAGATACAGGAAGAGAGACAGTCATGCATACATACACACATGGCAAAAATGAGAGACCTTTTTAAAACTGACCCAGTCCCATAAACTGTGATCCATTCCTGAAAGACACTATTAACCCAGTCATGAATATCGAGGCACTTGCTTTTCTGTGGGCTCCCCCTGTTTGAGGCCCCCCTCCCTCAGACAGCCATACTGAGTAGCCGGCACACGAACCTCTGGGGAACACATTGACACCGTGTCCAAACCAGTGAAAGATAATTCTTAGAATAGGAGAAAATATTTGTAAAACATATATAGGTTGCATGTCCCTTATCTGAAATGCTCGGGACCAGAAGTATTTCAGATTTTGAATTTTGAGGAAGATTTCCCAACATTTGCATGTATATAATGAAATATTTTGGGGGTGGAATGCAAATCTAAATGTGAAGTTCATTTGTTTTATATGTACTTGTACACATAGCCTGAAGGTCATTTTTATACAGCATCTGTGGTGCTGCCTATGTTGTGACTAAAACTCAATGCCTGAGATTGGATGTGGGATTTGCCCTTGGGGCATCCTGCCAGCATTCAAAAAGTTTTAGAGTTTGGAGCACTTAAGGTTTTAGATTTCTAGATTAAGGGCGCTCAAGTTGGTGAGGATGTAGTATGTGTAATGTATAAAGAACTCTTGTAACTTAATAGTAAAAAGCCCAGTTAAAAAATTGCAAAGAATTTGAGTAGACATTTCTCCAAAGAAGATAAAGAAGAGACCATTCAGCACATGAGAAAATACACATTGTAAGTCAACAAGGGAAAGCAGATCACATCCTAATGAGGTAACACTTTACACCCAGCAGGACAGCTGGGACCAGAGGTGATAACAGGGATGGTGAGGGTGCAGAGAAAGTAGAACCCTCACACTGCTGATGGGAATTTAAAGTACTGCTACAGCCATTCGGGAGTACTAGTAGTTGCTCAAAAGGTTAAACATAAAGTTGTCCCGAGACCACAAAATTCTACTCTTGGATTTAGCCAGTGCAACTGAAAACTTGTCCTTGCAAAAATTGTGTACACATGCTGATAGTACTCCACAGTATTATTCATAATAGCCAAAAAAAGAAAAAAATAGATTCAATGAAATGTTATTCAACTATAAAAGGAGCAGCGCACAGGTATACACTGCAATGTAGGTAAGCCTCAAACTGCTATGCTAAGCAGAAAAGGTCACACATGGAGGGCCATGCAGTAGAATGGTTAAATTCATAGAAATAGGGAAGTTGCTACAGACATAAGATTCTTTTAATTGGGTGAAGAAAATGTTCTGGAGTTAGATGGTGATGTTCATTATACAATTTTGTACATATATTACAAACTATTGAATTGTACACTATAAAAAGTGATTCTGATTTATAAATAGCTCAATAAAAATAAAGACAGGAAATAATACCACTAGTGACGATAATGCAGTGGTAGGATGAGTGGTGGAGACGAACATACTAACAATAGCTTCCTACATACATCTGTGATCTTACAGGATATATATAAGGCAAACAAGGACTTGACTTCTCAAATCTCAGATCGCTGTAGCTCAGGGACATTTCCCAAAGCTTACAATTGTTTGTCAGTTACAAATAAAATAAAGACACTACTGAATGTAGCAGGCAGTGATTTGTGGAATATGTCGAACTAAAATTTGATCTGAGCAGAAAGTAGATACGTTTTCAAAAGGTGCTACAGTGAATTCTCATGAATGACAGTTTTACCTGATTCAAGTTGGGACGATAGTTGGCTGAAGCTTTTAAGTCAGTTATCTCGGAAAACAGTCACATTTTTCTTCCCAGTACTTTTCTACACTTTTTTTCCTACCAAGTCTTTTACTGGTTCAGTTGACCAGGTCACACACTTGCGTTTCCTAGAACTGGTGGGACCTTTTACTTACTAATGAGTGAAGGAGGAATTAGACTAAACAAGTGTTACAAAGTTGTGGCTTTGATTTTCCAATGGTAAGCAGTAATTGAAGACACTGGATTTCAAAAGGCCTGAGAGTTTACTTTTGACTTATCTATTGTAGTTCAATCCTCAGTAATACAGTTGGATGCAGTAATGCAAGTGGATTTCAGTATAGAAACAAATCTTTCACAATTTCTGTTTTCCCATTATAAATGTTAAGAATTGAGCACTTATTATTGTGTATCCCCCTATATGTACTGAGTAAGATTTGATGGCAGAAATCCTGGATTCCAGTTCGAGGAATCCTTTGCAAGAGCAGTAGTAAGAAATGAACACCAAAACAAAGGTCTGTTTAGGGCTTATCCATACCCAGCCACTCTCCTGAGAAAGTAACGGCCCAGGCCTTTTACATGCATTTTTAAGAGATAGTTTAAAATGACAATTAAATTAAAGTTTGGCTCTTAGGAGGCCTCAAATGACTGAGAAGAATGGTTAAACCCAAGGATCATAGTCAGGTCTGTCTCTGCCCAGGTGATCTGGGGAGTGACACGGCTGTTGTCTCTGTTCCCTAGCACAGCGTGGAGTCAGGCCCGCCGTCTGCTCCTTGAGATGGAGCTCTGGAGTCACCGTTAGTGCTGCTCGCTCTAACCCAGTGCCTAGCCTCACGGAACCAAGGAAAGGGCGTGACTGCAGTCAGACGCTGCACCACAAGTGAGGGAAGGTGGATTGGATTGCTGTTGGCCTGTATGTTGAGAGGGTAATTTGGGAAGAGACCACATTGTGAGAGGAGGAGGAAGAGAGGATTGTGAGACATGAGGGGAAATGGGGGAAACCATGCACAGTTACAGTGCTGTGGCTAGTTTCAAATGCCACCTTTAGAAGGAGCCACAGGCACAGGAAGGATGAGCCCCTCTGGTTTGCCCCCTGGAGGTGCCACTTCTTTGCTGCCACCTCGTAGAAGCACCCACAGCCCTCGTCCTTTGGGCTGAGTTTTAGAGCCAGTTACGAGTCACAAAAGAAAGTTGTTTGTTTCTTCAAGGCGTAGTCTTGTTTCACGAATAGTCAGGATTTCCCACACTCTCTTCTGAGTGATTTCTCCCAATCCTGAACTTCCCTTTGAGGAGTTAGTTCCAGGAGTGAGCTGCAGGCCCTGGAGCTGGGACTGTACAGTGGCTGAGCTGGTATAAAGCTGGCTGCACAGTCTGGGAAAGACGGGCTCCTTCAGAGGCTCGCCTCAGCTCGAGAATACGCCTGTGTGTGTGCACGGCAGTCACTGCCCGTCTTAATTAGTATCATAGGTGATTGGATTTTCTTCTTTGTATTTTCTCTATCTTATGAATTTTGTGCGGTGAGCATCTTGTTTATAATCAGGAAAAAGAGAAGAAAACAGTCCTCCTGGTCATGGTCATCTGTTTTAAGTATTAGCAGAAGCAGTTCTGAACTTACAGGGGACGTCCCGGTCACCCAGGAGAGCCGAGTTCACTTGTCTGAATGGAAAGCTGGGTGTGGAGTGTGGAAACAGGGTCGAAGTCTGTCTCCTTCCATGAGTGCTGCTTTTAATAATGCAGGGGGAAGCTTTGCCCTTCTGAAGGAATAGTTTAGTAAAAGACAGTAATTTTTTTTCTCATTCTTCTGTGATTTCAAGAAACATTTCAGTTCACCAAACAGAAGTGGAATATAGTATAAATATGTGTATTTATATAGTATAATATGTGCATAATATGTGTATAAATATGTGTATTTATATTTGTATTTGTATTATATAGTATAAATATGTATTATAAATATGTATAGTATAAAATGTGTAGGCTTCTTTTTCTGACACTAGTGACATCATTTCTGATGGAATACATTCTTAAAAGAATTTTTGATCCAAATGTTACGGCGTTGTTTAAGAGTAATCATTCAAAATCACATGCAGCTTGTCTGTGTAAATTGAAATATCTTAGTTGCGGCTGTAGTAAGTAAATGGGGTCTTGCTCATCATGTAGCATGGATAGAAGAGAACATGTTTATGATAACAGGAAGAGAGAGGAAAAGTATGTAAAGAAAACTTAAATACAGAAAATCTTCGAACTTAAGATAGGGAGAGAATATTGCAAACACTGATACTAAGTGAGGATTGAATCTTTTAAGTGTCTTGATTCTCTTTGTTAATTTTGATTGAAAATCTTTTCAAAACTGAAGAATTTTACCCCCAAATTTCCTGAACCAATTAGATCAATTATGAAGATTGTCAACGGAAGGCACTTTTGCACACGTGTGTGCACACACCCATCCTTTGGGTACGTACCTGGTGGGTTGAGGCCAGGAATGTACAAGACAGCTCCCACCCCTGACCAAATGTCACATGAATGTCGATAAGGCTGAGATCGAGAAACCCTGGTTGTCTTGTACTTGAGAGGCAGTAAAGGGACCTGGCCACTTATCTGCCATGAGTTTTATGTGACTGATGCCTCTAGGAGGTGGTATAGGGCTGGGGGCTGGGACCAGTACGTGAGTGGCCTATTCAGTCCTGCATTCAGCTTGGTCCTGTGAAACTCATACTCTAAACTAGGGACATAATGGAAGGTGACTAACGAGAGAGAACCATTCATGAATAAAAACATCTTTTTGAGGTGACCCAGGTTTGTGTCATGCCCAATATTTGTACATCAAGTTGTGTAAGAGTTGTCTCAGTTCTTTCCATTGACAGAACAGGGTCTCTGGGCTTAATGAAAAGAGAATGGAATTTAGAGTTAGGGTCTCCTGGATTTCAAGTTCTCTTTGCAGCTATGTGACTTTGGGCAGGTAACTTAAGCTGTCTGAGTTGTACTCTGTAAGAGATAACCAATCATTTGTAAAATGTATAACACAGTAAATAAGGAATATGTTGATTTCTGTTTGTGTGTAGAGGGTGTAGTTTATGATGAGGATTAAAGAGGCATTTCATGTTCAGTACTGAAGACATTGCTTTGCACATCCTTAGCATTTAGTATATGTTCACTATTATTATTAACCCTTACAGTAATCTGTAAGCAAAGTATTGTTATACCCACTGCATAAATGTAGATACTAGGATACAGAGAAAGTATAACTTGTAAGATGCAAGGTAAATGGCAGAACAAGGATTCAAATCTGTGCCTTTATCTCCAAATTCATATTTGTATATTGCCTTGATAAAGAGAAGTGGAAGAAGAGCAAAAAAATTAAAAGGAAAAAATATTTTTTAAAAAGTTACTTTTCCTCTTATGCCCATGCTAAAATTTCCCTCTTGGTTTAGGTTTATAATTCTTGAAATGTCTCATGTGATATGTCAGTTGCCTTGCATTTTGAGTTTCTGGTATAACAGCCTTTAGATTTTTAAAGAGATAGCTCAACAATTTCATATCTTAAAAGTTTTCTTGAAACCTATTTAAAATAAATTCTCATTCCCACGCCTTGAAAATTTTCCATTTCAAATCTATTTTAGAGGCAGTAGTGGTTTTGTTTCTAGCCGTAACTAAAAGAATCTGTGCTCATAACCAGCACCACTAGATTTTCCCCATGACACTGTCATTTTTATCTTTTGTTCCATTGGTGCCTACTTACTAGACTACTGAAGCTGGCATTTTTAGGATAGAGTTTAATACACGTTAGTTTCTGCTTATCTATGTTTGCAGTTACAGTCAACCATAGCCTAGAAATTCTAGAAATACATAGCTCATTAACTTTTAAATTGTGTGCTTTTTCAAGTAATATAGTGAAATATTGCCATGTCTCAATCCATCCTCCCCAGAATGTGAATTACTCATATGTCCATTGTTTCTGCATTGTATGTGCTACCCACCCATCAGTCATTTAGTAGCCATTTTGGTTGTTACCTTGACTGTCAAGGTATTTCGTGGATGAATTTTACTTAATAACAGTCCCAAAGTGGTACCGCCAGCAATTGTGACGTACTAAAGAGAAGCTGTGTTTTCTTTAAGCATCTCCTCGCTATGTCACAAAAAGGGCACATTCATTATAATAACGATACATATTTTGACAGAAGGTGGCCATATTCAGTATAGTGTTAAACATTTTATTAGTTATTACTGTTAATGTCTCAACTGTGTCTAACTTATAAGTTGAACTTTATCATATGTATATATAGATTATATATATATAGATACATTGAGTATCCCTGATCCACATGCTTAGGACCAAAAGATTTTTGGATTTGGGGTAATTTTTTATTTTTTTGATATCTGTACATATATAATGAGGTTTCTTTGGGATAGGATTTTAACTATAGCCCTTCATAGGAGATCAGGTGTGGAATTTTCCACTTGTAATAGCATACTAGTGCTCAAAAAGATTTTGGAGCATTTTGACTCTCTGGCACATTCAGCATATATAGGAAAAACAGTGTTGTGTTTAGTACTATCTGTGGTTTTAAACATCTCCTAGGGATCTTCCTATAGATCTGTTACCAGGCTTTGGGATGCTGGAATCTCCTAGTGGTGATTTCTAGTTCTTTCTGCCCCAAATAAAGAATGAAACTAGCATGAGTGGTGACGGTTTCACATTTTTTAAAGGTAGGGGAAACATGGAAGGATAGGGAAAAATGAGCACTGCATAGTGAGCATGAAAGAAAGGAGAAAAGTCCAAAGGGACTCTATAGTGTAGGGTGGGCTAGCTCCAGAAGACAGGGTAGCGAATGCTTGATGGCGACAGTCCCTTTTTCACATTTCCCACTCCAGTCCCTTGTCCTGTCAAATGCTTCTGGGGAGAAGTCCACACGCAGGGCTCTGAGGATTGTTTTGTGCCTGTGTCCCAGGATCTTGTCATGCCTCCTGTCCCAGCTAATTTTAGCCACATCCTATCTTCTTGCTTCAGAGCCCCTATGGATAAGGAAGAACTATATTCTTACTTGACTTCCAGAGTAATCTGTTTTACATATCAGCTTCCCCTTTCTGTGCCCCTGAAGATCCAGAAGTTGAGGCGGTAAAGTCACTTATTCCTTCCCAGTGTAGTATCTTGTGGCATTAGCTGAACCATGGATGCTAGAGCAGATTTCAACAGCAGTCTCGTAAAGGAGTGAGTCTGGACTTGTTAACAGGGATGACAGTCCCATGCCTGAATTCTGGGGACGAAAGTGTCTAGTAACCAAGATGTATGTAGCTTTTTTTATGAGAAGAATAGGGGGGGAGTGGGTACACGTGGACAGTGTTTTTAAAAACACGGGGCCAAGCAAACCAGTTTCTTTAAAGCTATAGGGTATAAAATACCGAAGTCTTGTCAGCAGCTTAATGTATAGGCGCTCTGCTTTGGATAAACAAAAAAGGAGTATTTTCTGAATTGCAGAAGTTGATGTTTTTTAACTTCCTTAAAATACAAGCAGTGGAACAAGGTGAACTGTCTGTACAAGACTGACTTCTCCATTGTTCATAAGAAAATACTGAGCACAGCCTATCATCATTAACCTGAAGCCTGATTGTAAACTCAGTCCATCTGTGAACCTTTTAATATTGTGGCTCTTATTTTTATCTCTATTAAGTAACTGAAGGAAGAAAAAAAAAAGCTCAGCTGATTTCAAGTAACTGTTGAGAGGCTAAAAGATGCTTCTTTATGACATTACAAATTTTTACAGTACAAGGGGCCTTAACTGTGTTTAGCAGCCAACCCATTTTATAGGTCAGAAAGTTGAGGCACCAAGAGATTAATTTGTCTGAGATCATACAAGCAGGTAAAGTCATGGTTGAAGTCTTTTTTGCCTGCCCACTTGCCCAGTTCTGTCTACTGTTCTTTTTCATAATTTGATCCATTATCAAATTTGATCCAAATTTTTACTATATTTTTAATCATGGTAAAATATACATAGCATAAAGTCATATAATGTTTTAAAAGTCCCTTTGTATAGGTAATACACAAACAAGGAACAAAATCAGAAGGTGCATGCCCAGTGGAGACAGCTCCCACTTCTGACTCATGTCTGTCTGGGTCCCTGCTCGAAGAGCCACCGTGAAGGAGGTGGCTAAAGTTTTAAGAGGGCTGTTTTGGTCTAGTAACATATATGAACTGATACTGTATTGCATGATTCTTCACGGGTTACAGCCCAGCCCGCCAAGCTTAGGGAATGCCCAACAGAGGAAGATCATTAGCCAAGGGGTTGAAATGAGGAGAGCTTTATGAATGAGATTGGAAAATTACCCAAAGCCTGAGTTATTTCCAGTAACAGAGGGGAGGAGAAATGTGTTACAGCAGTAATCACGGGGTCCTGCCTTTCATACAGACAGCCTGAAGTGTAAGAGGGCTCACATATCCTCGTGACAAGTAAAATTCCCACATCTTCTGTCACTGTGTACAACGCTGGCTGGGGACAGAAAGGGTTGCACTGACATTTGAATAAACAGGTCCTCTGCTCTGAATCAGAGTTGGAAGCAGGGAGCCTTGGAAAGCCAAGTGCCCTGTCCTTGATTTGGTCACACCCAGGCCTTTGGGTAACAGGTGAGAGGAGCCTGGAGTCCCTGTGAGAGAGGGGAGAGACGGGGTGGGGCTGAGAAGGAGCGAGAGAGGCAGGAGTGGGCTGGAAGGACTTGGGGAGGAAGGTCAAGGTGGGTGAGCTGTATTTTTGAGAGCGAAGCCTTTTGGCATCTCTGCTGTTAGACTCCTGGGTGGGTTTCATGTTCTACTCCAAGGCAGGGTTTTTCTGATCCTGAGCTGTGTCTGGAATATTTGCTAAATCACGAGATTCCTTAGCCTGTGTCCTAAGGTGGAACTCAGTGAGATTCAGGTAGAGCCCTTGGATCCTGAGGTCGTTTGATTCTGTGCATTTGCTTCCAGACTTGTTCTCCACAGAGGTGCAGACGAGGGAACTTGATCACAGGTGGCTCATTCATCTCCAAACTGCTTTATTTCAGAATACGCATGTGGTCTTCTTTACCTCCTAAGCATGCCTTGAGGCTGATTTTTAAATTTTCTTATTTTAAAACACTGAAACATTTGCTTACAGTGACTGGTAAAGTGTGAGTGCTGTTAATCTTTGCAGATGAAACCATGGAGTGCCCTTTTTGTATATTGTAATGACACTGTCATTATTTTTTACCTAGACTAATATTCTGTGAAAATTAATATAGCGTATGTAGGCAGCTTTGTATCACCATGACAAAATATTCAAGAGGATCTGCTTGTGAGGAGGAAAGGATTGCTCTGGCGGTTTCACGGTTTCAGAGGTTTCTGTCTGTGGTTTCCTGGGCCTGGGGTAAGCCAGTGTGTCGTGGCCAGAGTGTGCATGGAGGAGGCCTATTTGCCTCCAGGTGACCAGAAGGCAGAAAGAAGAAAGAAAAAAGTCTCTTCCTCAAGGCACCCCAGTGACCTCACTTTGTCCTGTGAGCCCTGACTCCTGACAGTTCCCATCTCCCAGTCCTGCCACTGCTGGAGACCAAGCCTTTAATACCAGGGCCTTTAGGGAATGCTTTAGATCCACGCTGTAACAGCATGGCAGTTGATTTTAACCACATTTTACAGTCAGGACTTTGATAATGAGAAAATGTCCTTCGTTCCATCCCACCACAGCCATTTTAATAGTTTAGAATGTGAATGGAAATTCCTGGTGATCATGTCTTTTCTTTCCAGATAGGAACCAAGGCTTCAGCCTTCTCAGTTCATTGACTGGAACAAACCACAGCCTTGGGACAACAGAGATGTGTCACCCAGAGGTAAAACCTCTCTTGGATATTTATCTTCTTCGACCTTAATTTCTCCTTCTCATTATTACTATTATACATTCATCATTTTTTCTTTTCCATTTATTTATTTGTTTATTTGGTACCAGGGATCAAACTCACAACCTCACACTTGCCAGGCAGGTGCTTATGCCCCTGAGCTAAATTCCTGGCCCTTCTTTTCCATTTATGAGACAGAGTGTGTGAAGAACAGATGACAGGAGGGGCTTGCATGGCCCTGCTGTGCCAGGCACCTGTTGGAGGTGGCTCATTTCAGGCCTGGCAACAGCAGTCAGCCCTTCTGAGAGGTCTGCAGCTTGGGCTGCTCTGTGCTTTTCCCCAGAGTGTGTGTTGAGGCCTCCCGATCTTTTAAGGAGAAAATAAGATTGTTGTTAAGTACTTCCTGTGTCCAAGGCCCTACACAAATGTGAGGCAAGGCCCCTGCCCTCTGCCAGCTGAAAGTCCTGTCTCAGCCTTCCATGCCCAGGCACTCTGGGCCAGGGCTACGTAGGACCAAGCCTGAAGCCATGTCGTCTCTCCACAGAGCTTTCTCATCAGCCTCTAAGCTGGGGGTGTTCTGATTATGAACATTTTTCACATTTTGACTATAACATGGATCTTTTAAAATAATTTTTAAAATATGTTGTCATCAGTGCCTACTAATTTTATAAAATCCTGGGTTTCCGTTTGGTATTTTCCTACGTGCATACACATATTTGGATCATACCTATTCCCCCATCACCCTCTCTTTTGTTCTTTACGGCTGAATAATACTCCACTGTGTATGCATTCCTCATTTTCTCCATTCACCTGTTGATGGGCACTAGGCTGCTTCCATGTCTTGGCTGTTAACGGTTGTGCTGTGGTAAATGCGAGTACACAGGTATGCTTAGATTGTGCTGACTCTCAGTCCTTGGAGTATATAGCAGGGCCCTTGTGTTCTATTCTTAGCTTTTTGAGGAAGCTCCTTAGAGATTTCCACAGTGGTTGTACTAATTTACGTTCTTTACCAACAGTGCAGAGGGTCCCTCGCCACCAATCTGCCCGCTCCCATCCTTGCCAGCATTTATTTTTATATTCTCAATGTTAGCCAGCCATGTGTGTAGCACATGACTGCAATCCAGCCCCTGGGAAACTGAGGCAGGAGGATTGGTACAAGTTCGAGAGCAGTCTGGTGTACATAGTTCACAGCCATATAGTGAAACTGTGTCTCAAAAAAAAAAAAAAAACACCTTTCTGACTAGGATGAGATAGAATCTCAGTATTGTTTTGATTTGCATTTCCCTAATGGCTAGAGATGTTGAAAATTTTTTTCATAAACTCACTGGCATTTGTACTTCTTCTTTTGAGAAATCTGTACTATTCATTTGCTCATTTATTGATTGGGCCGTGTGTGTATGTGTGTGTGTGTGTGTGTGTGTGTATGAGTTGGGATGTGTATGTGTGTGTAAAGGCTTTTGAGTTCCTCGTATATTCTAGGTATTAATCCTTTGTTGAAAAAGTACTGGCAAAAAAATTATTTAACTTTGTAGGCTGTCCTCTCTGTAGGTTGTTTTCCTTGCTGTGCAGAACCTTTTTAATTTGATATAGTACCATTTGTTAATTCCTACTATTTTAATAGGTGAGAGATTGTGATTTTGTACAGGGATCTATTTCATTCTTCTATGTAGATATTAATTTTACCACCACCAATATAAGACGCTATCTTTTCTTCAACATCTGTTTTTGGTCCTTTAGTTAGGAATCCGATGGCTGTAGTTAAGTGGGTTTGTTTTTGTGTCCTTCTGTTGCATTGGTCTATGTGTCTATTTTTGTGCCAGTACCCTGCTGTTTTTGTTATAATCACTTTGTAGTATAATTTGAAATCAGGTATTGTGATGCCTCTAGCCATGTTCCTTTTGTTTAGGATTGCTTTGGCTATCCTGGGTCTTATGTTTCCATATGAATTTTAGGATCTTTTTCTAGTTCTATAAAGAGTATCATTTGAATTTTGATAAAAATTATGTGGAATTTGTAGATTACTTTCAGTAATATGGCTATTTTACCAAAATTGATTCCGCCAATCCATGACCATGGGAAGCTTTCCATCTTCTAGTGTCTAACTCCATTTCTTTCTTCGGGGTGCGTAATTTTCATTATAGAATTCTTGCACTTTCTTGGTTGGTTGATTTCTAGGTGTTTATTTACTTTTTAAAGCTGTTGAGAAGGGAATTATTTTCCTGACTTCTTTCTCAGCTATTTAATTACTAGTTTATAGAAAAGCTGTTGATTGTTTAAAGTTGATTTTGTATCCTGCTACTTTGCTGAATTTATCTGTTAGCTCTAAAAGCCTTTTGGTGGCTCTTTGGGGTCTCCTAAGTGTATAGGATCATGTCATCTGCATATTAGGGTGATTTGACTGTTTTTCCTGTTTGTGTGCCTGTTAGTTCTTTTTCTTGCCTGATTGCTGAGCTTCAGGTTTCACCAGCTGTGCTGAACAGGAGGCCTAGAGTCAGTGCCCTCCTCTCCTCCCTGATTTTAAGAGGAAATGCTTCCAGCTCCTCTCCTGCAGTATAATGTTGACAACATGCCACTCACATGATACGGAAAGCATGTTAGCAGAGTCAGAACATTTGCTGGTTTCTCCTTAAGGACAGCTGCTTGTGGGTTAGGGAATTCTCAGCCTTTTTAAATAGGAGCAGCCTTGTCATTCTTTCTTGCCTTATCTCCAGCTCTTACAATCAGCCAGGGAGTTTGGGAATGTGAGCCTTTTGGGGATTTATATGTGATACAGCCAACTATTAAACTGTTGTTTCTGTGTATTTTCCTCTAAGCAGGTCCCTTTGCCAGTGGCAGACAGGACAGAATTGCTCCCAGACCATCAGGGTGGCGCCTCTAACACAGTGGATGCCCAGGGTGACAGCATTGTGGGTAAGTCCTGTGGCCCCCAGGAGCCAGCTCTGTGGAGTTTGGAATAGGCATCCAGGGAGGAATTGTTGAGGGGGCGGTCGACTGAACTTGCAGAAGGGAAGAAAATGGATGATGTACCACAAATAAACATGAGCCTTGCCCATGATGTCAGAAAAAAGAACAAAAATACATATGGGTACCAGTTCCTCTTTATTTTTTTTAGCAGGATCTTGATTCAGATCACGTTCAATAAGATGGACAGAACCAGCCTTCAAGTTCTCTGTTCCACAGTTTTTTTTCATGGTATTTAACAGTAGTCAGAATTAATGGTGACAAGAATAATACAACATTATATTCATAAGCCCTTTCACATCCTTTTGAAGTTTTTTCATATCCACTTTTCATTTGGTAATGAAATTTGGCAAGAAAAAAAAATTTCCATAGAGAAGATATTGACACCTAGAGAAATATAACAACTTGTTCAAGGACATCTCACACTTGGAACCAAGCCTGCTGTCCAAAGCCAGAAAGCCAGGGAGCTTATAGGTGACAGTAAGGTTGGGAGAATGAGTGACGCTCCCACCTTACTGTCATGCTATTGAGCACGCACAGGCAGTAACACTTCTTGAAAGTTGTTTTTCTGATTTTAAGATAATCCCTATAGAAAACTCAAGCAGTTGGTTATAGAAATGCACTAAGAGAAAATTGGCCAGGGATTTAGCTCAGTGGCATAAGGGCTCACCTGGCAAGTGTGAGGTTGTTTGATCCCCAGTACCAAAAAAATAAAAAATTTTAAAAAAAGGAAATGAAGCATAATTTTTCTTTTCCCTCTTTGGTTTGTTGAGTCTTCTCCTTTCCGTTGAACCCTCCCTGTTGGCCTTCAGAGCAGTGTACGTTTTCGCTGTTGTCACCATTCCCTGGCCCGGGGGCTGCTCTGTAAGGCAGATAGGGCAAGGACAGGCTGACTGGGGCTGACACTCGTGGTCTCTAGTTTTCACGGCTGATTATTTCACAGCTGAGTCTCATTTCAGGGAAACAGGATAAATAAACAGCTTTTCATTGTCAGAAAAAGAAGTTATGTAAGTAAAGGAGAGTTCTAGAATGAACCCTTTGGTATTGGGTTGGACTCTAACAAATCAATATGAACTCATGGCTGTAAAAATAGAACATTTGGAAAATGAAGGCAGATGTGTGTATGTGTTAGTGCAGACACCTGTATTTAGTGAGCATTCAGGTCCAGGCATCTAAGTGCCAGCTCCAGGAGAAGGAACTGAGGCTGTACCAGCAGTGGCTGATGCCTCGGCCAGGGTCATCTTGTGTCACCAGAAAGTCAGGAAGACTTTAGAAGAGAGTGCGGGAGTGTGGAATAGGCACAGGAACCCGCCTGGGCGCCTCCGGGGACTAAGGCTTGAGCAGTGGCCAGCAAAGTAAGTTCATCTGCGATTGGATTATAACTCAGAGTAAATGTCCGTGAGTCTATTCTAACGTAAATAAATGGGAAAGAAAAGAGTCCTCCTCACAGACAAATTCCAGTAAAAGGAATGAGGGAAATGCAAAACCAAACACGAGGCACATACCACAGTAATAGTTTTTGCAGGCAAGGTTAAAATTAGTGGGTGAAAGTTGGAGTAGGTTATTTGCATAGTCTAGAAATTTCTCCCCTGAGGTATTTATTGATTTCAAAGGAGAACTTAGGAACTAAGTTCTGGAGAAACCAGACAGACCCCTTATTACTGTTAGCAGTAATAAGGATGTCGGATCCCCGAGTGGGAGGCCCCGCGGAAAGCACAGGCCTCCGCTGTGGTCTCGCCTGCCATGTCATAAGAACACCTCAGACCAGACTGCGGGACACCGTGCGGACCGACTGAGCAGTACTCTCCTGAAGTGTCCAAGCCGGGAAAGACAAGGACCAAGGACCACACTGGGGAGGAATAGGGAACTAGGACAGCTGAACTGTGTTGGGCCCTGGGACAGAGAGGATACTAAGGGGAAAGGCGATGAAGACTGAGCAGAGCCTGTGGGTTGGTTAGTAGCCTGGAGTTCATATTAACTGCTTTTTGATACTTGTAACAGCATAACGTGTTCACACCGGGACGGTGGTTGAAAGACTTAGGAAAAATCTGTGCTATTTTGGCAACTCTGTGAGATGAAAGTAATTTCAAAATTAGTGGCCCAGCAATGTCGGGAGGCACCGCAGCAGGGCAGGTGCCGGGGCAGCCCTGAATGCGCTAGACTGGTTGGGGAGATGCTCTGAAGCTGGTGGGCCAGGAGCGGAGAATGGGTTAGAATGCCCATTCAAATGGCTTCGATGAGGAAGAACGTGCTGACGTACAGTAGATCAAGGGTCTGTAGTAAGAAGATAGGACTCTAAACTGGCCCTGCCTCTGAGCAGCTAGCTGTAATTCAGCTGAGTTCATCTGAAAGTAAGGGCTTTTCATTGCATCTGTAGTCTGTGGGCAGTGATGTCTGTCCCCTCCAGCTTCCCTAGTTGCTGTCATGGTACATGTGACAAAGCCTGTTGTGCCATAAAGCGTACCATCACTTTGGGTCATAGTTCTGAATCAGGGTGGTCTTCAGAGGCAGAATCACTTAAATTTCAGTTCATTTAGTAGCTGCGACCTAACAGGTCACTCCAGCCCTGCGCTGTAGCCCTCCTCCCCTCATCACAGTACCACGGGGACAGTCAGGTACTACCCACTGGCAGGAGTGCCAGGGGGCAAGCAGACAAGGCACTGTGAGTGGGCAGCGGGGACTTGCTGGGCACCCAGTCCCTGGCCACCTTCACCAAAGCCAGCCTTGCTTGCCTCAGGAGTCTGGACCCTTGGCCAAGGCATAAATAACACGTGACAACTCTTATTTCAGATCCCGTGTTAGATCTGGATATTCAAGAATTAGCCAGCCTTACCACCGGAGGAGGAGATTTGGAAAATTTTGAAAGACTATTTTCAAAACTAAAGGAAATGAAAGGTAATGGATTCCTTTGTGTCTGACATATTCCCATATTGATGCTAATCTATTTTATGTAGAAGGATTTGGTTTTGTAACTGCTGGATTTGAGTCTGGTCTTAGCTGTACTGAGAAAATTCACCTGCTGGAGGGTGGAGGCCTCTGCCAGCTCTGTTGATAAAATTTCCCTGTGGAAAATTTCCCTCCTTCATTCTCTGTCTTCTTGCTTTCCCATTGTGCACCTGTCTTCTTTTAGTGTGTCTCATTAACATAGCATCTTTTAGCTCCCCACCAATTTACTTATGCCATTTCCTCCTGGACAGTTTGGAAAACTTAAACATCCTAGTAGCAGTGATGACCACTGTAAACACACATCTTTGAAACCCACATTCCGCCTTCTTGCGTTAGAACATCCCTATATTCAAGATTCCCCTGTGCTACTTGACAAATTTCTTAAGATATATTTTCCCCCTAGACAAGGCTGCAACGCTTCCTCATGAGCAAAGAAAGCTGCACGCAGAAAAGGTGAGAAAATCAGTTAGGTATTTATTAAGTACCTACAAAAGGTCCGGTGTTGTCATGTGTCACACTTGTGTACTTCTCAAGGGTCTTAGTGTGAGCTTTCATTGGATATTAACTTATAATTAAACATTTGTACAGTAGTAATACAGTTAGTTCAGTCAAAATAAGATTTCTCAAATGTATGTAGAGTGGCATGGAACCCACACTGGGGCTTGGGGCTTTTGTCTTTCTAGCTTTGGGGCTGGGAGACGCTTAGCTGTTTTGTTATGACCAACAGGACATGTGCTGTTGGCAGGAAAGTGACATGGCTGATGGTCATGGCCATTATATGTCTGTGTCATAATTTATCTAGTTCCCCTTTGGAGATTTAGGCCAACAGTATGTTTGTTTATTGCTTCTTTAAATAAGGAAGCTATGCATATCCATATACATCCCTGCACATGGAACTCTGACCATATCCTTAGTTTAAACTCCTGGATGTGGAAGTCCTGGATCAAAGGGTATTTAAGGGTTTCCGTTTTGCCAGAGGGCTGGAGGGCAGCGTGCAGAAATGTAGGTCTGTGTTAGTTCAGGGTAGGACTAAGATTCAACTGTTGCTTAAAACCTGTCGCCTGCTTCTCTCCACAGGTGGCTAAGGCCTTCTGGATGGCAATCGGGGGAGACAGAGATGAAATTGAAGGTCTTTCTTCTGATGAAGATCACTAGCTTATCCCTGCTAGGCTGGACTGAGAAGGACGCTAGCAGTCTCTCCCCAGGATACTTCCCTACTGGAGCCAGTTAGGTTTTTCTGAGGTCCCCATTATTACGTTGGCCACCAGATTTGTTTTTAGGGTCCCCTCTTAATGTTATTTTTTAGTAAGGAGTTTGGAGAAGTCTTTCTTCTTCTTGAGTACAGTGATAATGAGAGTTTCTCGAATTCTTTATTGTTACGGGAGCGGGATAAGGTGAGTCTCAGGAGTCTGTGTGATTTGCCCAAGTTACAGAAGAAGGAAACCAAGCAGCCGCTCTCTGCCAGCCTTTGTGTCGCCTTCCCTGCCCCCACACCGTGTGGCCCAGACAGGAGCTAGGCGGGATGCTGGGAATGTCCCCACTCTAGGAGCTTGCAGCTCAAGCTCTGCTGCTTTTTCCTGGAAGAAAGGAGCTTCAGAGTTGAGTGTGTGCTGTAGCGGGAGAGGCTGGGCGAGGGCAGTGGCCCCTGGGTTTCTAATTCAGCACTTCTGAGTGTTTCTTTGACATGTGGTGTCTGAGCTCACGCTGCAAAGAATTGGAAAGCCAGTGTGTATGTTTAGACCACCAGAAGTAAAGCACAGGTTTCCCATCTGGTGCGGGATGAGGAAGCCCTCTGCGGGGACGTGGGGGGCGGGCTGTGAGAGCCGAAAGGCTCCTGTGTGGGTCCCGGAAACGTTGTGTTGGTGCCTGAAGTGGTCGTGTCGCCACAATATGAAGACACTCTCCTGCCTTAGCCTTCTCAGCTGCTGCTTGAGCTGCCAAAGCTGTGCTGTCACCCTTCAGGCCTCAACAAGGCAAGTGGCCCGTTCACTGTGTGAAAGCAAGACAGCGCAGCCGCCGGAGGCGCAGCAATGGGCACCGCGCCCCTGAGCGCCTTGTTTCTCTCCCGGCGTGAGGCCTCTGCCCTAGGTGCCCTTCCAGCTTGTAGCCCTGGGGACGCTGCTTTGTCCTTTATCCAGGGCCACGTGCAAGGGGGTCAGCCCCAGAGAAACCAGCCGTCCAGAGCAGAGCCTCACAGGACAGCGGAGACACAACAAATAAAAATCCTGCTCTCCTTCGGTGAACACTTGCGTAGTACACGTCGTCCACCTCTCTGGTCTGTCACCGCTGAGGCTCCGGACCAGTATGGTGCTGCAGACGCTGGTGCTGGCACACGGGCCCGGTGCTGGTTCTGGCCGAGTGTGGCCTCTGAACGAACCCAGGTTAGGTCACAGCAAAACCAAACCTCAGGCCCGCTGGGGATAGCATGGGGTGGGCCCTGGGGAGCCTGAGACAGCAGAGGACAGCATGTTGCAGGGGCCACCGAGCCACCAGGGAAGGGACAGCATGCGAGGGGAGCCTTCAGGAAGAGGCATCCGGGGACAGTGGACACTCCTGCCTGCGGCCCCCACCCCTTTCGGAAGCTCTTTGTCTCTGTGGCTCGTTGCCGCCCTCCCGTGGGTGGGACTGATCCTTCTCTGAGGTGACTGCACTGCTGTGAGGTAGTTTCTTGAGGTGGCTGTGTTACTGCCTGATTAACAGTGGAAGGGAAATTTGCTTTGACTTTGACAAAGGTGGAACACATACTTCCTAAAAGAGAAATTTTTAGAAAATGTATTAGGCCACATTAAGGGAAACAGATTAAGGAAAAAAACCTATGAACATGATTTTATGAGTCAAGCAAAGCCAGGTGATTAAAATGTGACTTATTTCCAAAGCCTGCTAATAAGTGTAATTAAGAATTCATTGTGTTTCAGTAGGGGTGTGACTGGGGTAGGCTTTCCCCCCTCCTTCAGATTAGGCGCATGTAGTGAAGCGTCTAAGGGTTTGCCGAATGCGTCCTGTGGAGTCCACCAGCCCCATGTGTAGTGTGTACTCAGGCTTTCAAGACCAGCCACCTGGGAATCCAGAACCCTTCCAGGGCACAGGATGGCGGTGTCTCGCGGTCGCTACTACTGGCTCGTGTTTGATAGACTGGCCTTAAGCTAATGCTGCAGTAACAGTTGCCATCTGGAACTTGACCTGTGTGTCTGTTACAGACCATGCAGCTGGGATTGAAGACACTTAAGCTTTTCCTTAAACATTCTCGATCAGCGTTACAGCGCTCTGCACATAGTAGCCCCTTAGCCTTCATCAGGGGGTAGGGTTCGTGTTTGGTGACTGTGATCACAATTTGAAAATCTGGGAGTTCGGGAAGTAGGGAGACAGAACATAACCACTCCCACCCCCACTCCAAGAATATCATGTGTTATATAATAATTCTAGAGTGGTGAAGACACAGATATTTTTATAATTTTAAAATATGCTGTCCTGCCAGGGAAGGAGAAGATTGACAGAACCAGTTTGCTTGCCTTCTATTTCTAGACCTTGGCCACATCAGATTGAGGGAAGCTAGAGACCCAGGAAGCTAGACCTAGATGGCTGAGCAAAGTGGCGTGCAGCTCCAGGACCGCAGGGCGCAGCAGGCTGTTCCTGCGAACCACCTGTAACACGCCAAGGTGACACAAGCTGATTTCTTGTCCCACTGGGAGCAGTATGGTCAGCACCTGCCCTGGCTTGGTAGACTCTTTAACTCTGAGCCAGCCAGTCTCTGCACAGTGGCTACTGAACACGGGCAGTAGCCCAGGCCTGCCGTGGAAAAGCGCTCTCAGGAGCCTGTCTGGGGTCAGATGAGTGCTCTGTGGGCTGTGCTGAGCCGGAGTGGGCTGATGCAGTGGTAAACTTGGCAAGCATGGATCTCGTGTGCTCAGGTGTGCGATTCAGTGGCCATTCCGATTCACAGTTTCGATGTTAGAGGGCTATAGGTAGACACTAAAGTCTGGTCAGTTATATGGAGCTTGGTATCCTGATGTTGCTGTATTTGTCTTCCAAAGTAAAATGCTGAATGTATGAAGCAGGATTCTAGTTTCTGATTCAGGTTCCTTTTGGGGTTTAGTGATTTATTCTTGCAACTCTGACATATAAGCTTGCAGAAAAGGTTTGGAAAGTCCCTTAACTTTGGTATTTCAGCATTATCTATGTCTGTTACCAGTGTTACAGGCCTCACCCTTCGTGTAGACGGCTTTCCATGGAGTTTAGTGTCAGAAATGTCTTTACTCGGTTCTAAGTTGTTCCGCCTGCAGGATGAGGAACGAACAGGAGAAGGAAGGGCAGCAGTACACCTTTCCTAGCTCTTCCGTGATACGCAGTTCTGTTTTGTTGCATGTGGGAAAACCACTGACTCCCAACTGGCCCTCATGGTTGTGACTGCATCTTTAGGACAGAGAATGGGAGGAAGAAAGGAAACTCTGCCCAACCCTTGTGTGTGTCATCTGTAGGCACCGCAGGTCACCTGAAGCCACTTACACTCAGCTCATTAACAAGGCCTCCCAGC
Source organism: Dolichotis patagonum (assembly GCA_004027295.1). Lineage (NCBI taxonomy): Eukaryota > Metazoa > Chordata > Mammalia > Rodentia > Caviidae > Dolichotis > Dolichotis patagonum. Next base: position 112,295 of record PVJX010000559.1, on the reverse strand, counting down.
TTCTCTCTGCTGCAGGTCGAGGTGAGTCAGTGCCTTTGCCCTTTCTGTTATCTACCAGGTGGTTTTAATGCTGCAGAAACGTGGGCTAAGTAAGGCCTGGAGTTGTCAGTACTTTATAGAAACAGCAGCACAGTTTGGAAGAGAACAGATTCTTTTAATCTGAAATTAAAGACATGGTTTATACCTGTAGTACCCTCCAGGCAACTCCCAGGACGTTGTCAATACAGTAAGATGACCTCGGCCCTGCTTTGCTGGACTGGTGAAAGCTGAAATAAGGACCAGGGTCCAACTCACGGTGACCTTGTAGTGCCAGACTCAGAACTTGGCACAGAGGAGGAGAGAGACTCACAGAAAGAGGTGGTTTGTCTTTTCCAGAAGCTCAGCCCAGCTTTGGTGGGAGTAGGGGGCAAGCAGAACAAGGTCGCAACTAGCAGAGTGCCAGGCAGAGTGTGACCAGCCTCACTGCCGTGGAAGGCGAGAGCACGGTGGGGTGGGCAGAGCAGAGGGCGCATCTCAGAGCGGTGCTGCTGAGCCGAGCGTGTGTGGGAACTGGCCGGAAGCTCTGGAGCGAGGGTTAGCGGTCCAAGTGGGGCCTGAGTGCCCACGTTCTGACGTGCCCGATGGTGCTGCGGGTGCCTGCTGGAGCCACTGATGTACCGGAGGTGACGCTTGAATTGAGCTAAAAAGATTAAGAATGTGTAGACAAGTGGAGGCAATAGAATTCTGAGTTACAGTGTAAACAGTTACGGAAATAAAGCAACAGGCCCATTAGGAAAACCCAGGTAGTCCAGGTAGAGAAGGATGGTGGGCAAGGTCGGAGTGATGTCAGGGCGGGCCTTGAGTCTGTCCCAACTCTGGAGGAGCCTAGCAGCCCTGAGATTGTGAGCGGGGAAGCGCGCCCTGCCTTAAACACTCCAGGAGAGCATGGCTGCAGTCCCGCACTGCCTGGTTATCTAGCGGTGCCCAGGGTTCTGAGCTTGGCCGTGGACCCAGCCCCGCCATGAGAGGTGCTGGCTGTGGACAAAGACACAGGGAAAGTGGTTAATTTTGCCACTTATTTTCTATCCCTGGAAAAAAGGAAGGTCAAATTAGAATTTTGGAAGCATTCTAATAGGTACTCGGGGACTGTATTTTGGGTCACTCCTTCTGTCACATATAAGGACTTACAGACTAACCCAATGGGAAGGGACGCAAAAGATTTGCCAGGGTGGAATCCACTAGATAGGACAGCAAGAGATTCATTTATTCAGCAAAAAGGTCATGGCCAAAAGAAGACAAGGGTACAGGAATAAAATGTAAACCCTGCTCCCCAGGAACGTGTGGCTTAGAGGGGGAGACAGCCTGTGGTGACAGTCTACTGAATGGCTTCCCAGAGTTCTAAACCAGACTGCAGAGCGTCAGTGAAAGCCTGCAGAAACCTTGGTATGTGTCAGCGAGCTGGGCAGAGGGCAGTAGAGAGCAGAGGAAAGAACAGGAGCTGCCACGGGGATGAGGGTGACACACGGAACTACAGTTGCCTGGGTTGCACAGGGCAAGGCAGGGAATGGTTGGAGCTGGAGGGGTAAAAGGTGGCCTGTGTCCCATGATACAGTCCTGAGAGTGTGCTGTGGACTGAAGATGCTGGGGTACACATTAAAGGCTTCTCAGCTCATAGCACCGTGTGGTGATGCACCCTTTAAGAGGTGGGGGGGGTCCAGTGGAAGGTCATCGGGTCACAGGGGACATGACCTTGAAAGGGTTCGGGATCCTGGCTCCTTCCCATCCATCTCTGCCTCCCAGCCACTGGGAGGTTAGCACCTTTTCCCACCATGATGCACGGCAGCATGGGACCAAGCAGCCGTAGACTAGTACCTCCAGAACTGTGAGTCAAACCTTTCCCCTTACTGTCACAGGTATTTTGTTACAGCCATCATTGGCAGGCTTATTTTACAGGACAGCAGTCTGGAGGCCAGGAGACCAGTTAGGAAGCTGGTGCACCCTGGGGTATGAGGCAGTGAGTGGGGAAGTAGGGCCGGTGGGAGTTGGGAAGTAAAGGGACTGTACAAAGTGGCTTCTGTGGGTGTAGCCTGGGGAAATGGTTGTGCCAAAAGTGGGCTAAAGCCCAGAGGGCGGGATGGTGTGTGAACAAGGAAGATGAACTGCACCTTTCATGTCTTGAGCTTAAGGGCCTGGTGCGGTTGTGAAGCAGTGGCACGTGTTCCACAGTGGGCTGTTTGTATGGTTCGCCATCACTGTCCTAGTGGCACTTGCAGGTACCAGTGGCCACCAGGCCTGTGGACAGGAATCTGAAGTCCTGACACATTGAACTGCGAGTACTAACTTGGGTGTCCTTCGTATTTGTGTGGCTTGAAATTTCAAGGGTGGACGCCGTCACTTAGAACAGTGTCCAGAGTGCAGCCAGTGGCCTACAAACTCCAGTCCAGGAGGGCTGCAGCCTGTGTGAGGGGGCTGAGGGGACTGGGAGGTCTGCAGCCTGAGCGAGACAAGTGAAAGGTGCTTTGTGCTGCCCAGTACCTGAAAAGCAGAAGGGGCGAGGCTGGGAGCCAGGGAGGAGGGAAGGAGCCGGTGCGGGAGACAGTCCACAGGGGGTGCTGTGTGCTGGAGCAGGTCTAATGATTCGTTATAGTCGCTAATTTGAGTCCACTGTTGAGAGTGAGCCACAGAACCTCAGGGAGGGCCTTTCGGAGGAATCTTAAGGCTGGGTGTATGTTGTAGAAGCCAAGTCTGGCACCCCTCGGGGGTTCCCTCCTAAGGAGGAGGGCGTTGGATTCAGACAGTCTCTGCAAGAGCTGCTGCCAAGGCCTCAGTAGAGGCCGACTCCAACTGCCACCTCCACAGCTGCTGCTCCCAAATTCCACCCTTTCAAGTGTTTGAAAAGCAAATGGCATTGTACATCTTGATCATCTTAAGCCATGTAAACAATTTTAAAGTCTCATTGGGATTTGGAATACAAAATGAATTTTCACTAGAACTGACAGTCCTGTGAGCTGGACCATATGGAAAGGGATGGCTAGGAGAGGCCTAGCAGAAGCAGAGGTGGTGGGGCTAAAGGTTGGTAGTGCCTTGCAGAGTGTCAGAGGAACTGGACAGGGTCTGCACAGAGGACACAAAGGGTGTGATTCTTTCCTGGATGACACAGAGCCTCCTGCTGTCTCAAGGCCTGGCTGGACCCTAGCGGTGCCCCAGGGCGTGACTGGGGCAGCAGAGATTCCACCAGCACTGGGGCCAGCTCCCTTCCCCCAGAGACACCAGCAGAAATCAGACCAAGCTCCTGGCCTAGGAGCTTTTCAATGAAAAGTTTATTAGAAGGGCACTTACAAGAGCAAGAGAAGTGAAGAGATGACATGAATCATCTTTAACAAGGGGGGGGGGGTACAATACTTAAACAGGTGCTCTGCTTTTAAGATACAAAAGTTAGAAAAATCTAAAACACTATAAATACATGCTTTTTACAGAGAGTAAAAGGCTGGCTGCGTAGTGAAGGGAATCTGTATGCTCCAGCCGTGCTGGACCCTCCCTGCACACTGGAACAAGGCTCCGCAGGGCTGGCGCCCCCCGGCACTGAAGCTGAAGACAGGCTTCTCTTCACCATGGCTCCACGGCTCCAGGGGAAGTTCTGACCCCCAGCAGAGGGCCCCCATCTGACTCGGAGCTGCTGCTTGCTCAGCCAGCCTGGCCCGCGGCTTCTGATGCTGAACCGAAAAAGCCACTACAGCCTCCACCAAGGCTGAGAACTGGCCATGGCCCATCTCTTCTGGCTGCTGTCCTTAGGAGGAGACGCTTTTCCCAATGTATTTTTAAAAAATTAAATAGTTATCTGAATGATTTTAAGAAATTATTACATAAATATAAAAACACCAGAATGCTAGAGTATACATTACTTCTGCATTAAAAAAACAAAAAATCAATGACGGAATCACCTAGAATTTCTCAATCCAGTTACATGAATTGCAAGTTTCCTTCCCGTGAAAGCTGTGTTTCTGAGGGGTGCCTGGGGTCGCAGACGACACCTCCCCATCAGGGCTGCCGTGCTTGCCTGTGTGACCCACACCTTGCAGTGAATGTCTTCCTGCTTGAGACGGGCCCAGAGGGAGAAAGGCCCCAAAGATTTACATGAGGGGACGTCGATGCCACATGAAGGAAAACTGTACCACTTAGCGGTGTCCGGTTGTCTTGTAGTAAAGAGGAGATGCACAGAGGTTTGGGGAAAAGTCCCAGCTCTGACCATGTAACGCCACACGGTAAGAAAACTGGTCCAGGGCTAAGCCTGTGCCGCCTCCGGAGCCGGCCCCCACCCCAATAAACCGCAGCCCTGGGAGCAGTGGGGTGCTCCCTTCCCAGCCACTCCTCTCAGCCTAAAGGAGAGGCTCACGGTGCCTCAGGCCGAGGAGGGGGGGTGGGCGGGAAGGAAACCCTGCGTCTTCCGAGTCTCCTGTCTGCGCCTGAGAAGCACATGCTGCTTACGGAGACACTGCTCTGCGGTTTGGGTAAGAACGTTTAGTCCTGGAATACATCCAAGCTCTAGGAAGCCAAGGGGGAGACAGAAAAACAAAACAAACTAAGCACATGATCTGTGCTACAGCCCATTACAATACATTAATGATTTTAAAAAAATAATCACCATGGTCAGTAAAAAAAAAAAAAGTACACATTGACACCATCAGGACAATGGAGAAGTCTGCCAGCAGCCTTGCCCACGTGGGTTGTTCTAAGAGCCAGAGGCCCCGCTCAATGCCAGCCGGGCGACCCTGGCACAGGCCCATGACCCAGCCCAGCCAGCAGCTTCCTGCATGTGCCACCAGGATCCAAGCTACGAAACAAAGTGGGTGAGCTGGGAGTGCAGGAGGACAAGGACTGGATGCCGGCTCCTCAGAGACAAAGCCAGGGACCTCTGCCCAGGGCCGCAGCCAGCACAGGTAGTCATGGGGCCTGAGAGAACCGCACTGCTATCGACAGCCACCCTTAAAAAAGTTTTTATATGTATAAATGCCATTTGTACAACAGGATTTAAAACTAAGAAAACTAGCTTTGTGGCTTAGAAAGGACACATTACACATGCCCGAAGGACCTCTGTTGTGCTGCATGATGAGGACAGTGTCCCTGTCTAACTTCTGTGCCCACGCTCGGTGTCAGTGATGCCAAGGGGGCCTTGCTTACAACTTCCTCATACGTCCTCCTCCAGTGGTCTGTAAAGAGAAAGGGCCAAGGAAACAGCCTTTGGAAAAACATGGAATCTAAACTTCACGCCTCCTAGAAGCAAGCATCAGATCTGGACACAGTTCTGACGCCATTCAAATATAGCTGACTGTGAGCCCAAGATCTCCGAGCTTAGGCCGTCCCTGAAGCTGGATTCTGAGTACCTTAAGGATGACCCGGCACCCAGGAAGCCTTTAGGAGATCACACAGCAAGTGGGGAACGCAGGCCCTCGGAGACCACTGCCCATGTCTTTCAGGAGAGGGGCCGTGATCCTCGCCACAGAAGCTCAGATGGAATATTCTCGTCCTGGTCTCAACTGACCAGGAACACGAATGCACGTGTAGGAGGCGCAGCTTCCTGTGTTCGCAAGCAGCAGTCCACGGATCACTGAGCTAGGCCCGAGGTGTTTGGGCCACAGAGGAAGTGGAGAGTTTTGTATCCTCGCTGGAAGATCCGCACAGCTGTAACAAGGCGCTCTTTCCTTGTTGTGTCCTCAGGAGGCTTAGGGGGCAGTGATCCTACCTGGAAGGCTCGAGGCTCCATCCACGGGGCCTGGGATCCTGCAGCTGGGGCACCAGCAAGTGCCCCAAGTTCATCATGTATCAGAAATCTCATCACATTTGAGGTTCAGAACCTGCCAAAAGTTACCCTTTCTTCCCTTCACCTGGAATAAGACAGGACTTCCATAGGAAATCCTTTTATTTCTCTGGTATAAATCCATGCAAAAATGTTGAGACAAGTCATTTCATTAAAAGGGAAAAGCAGCAGCGAGGAGTAAAGTACCAGATGCAGGTGTCAATCCTGTCTGTATTCTGCAAAAGGCCAGGAAGAGAGAGCAGGCTCTTTGTCCTTTTTTTTTTTTTCCAGTTGAAATAATTTATACTAGTTTTCTCCCTCGTTGCCACTGGGAGCAGTGCTTATTATATGCCATCACTGCAGTGGCTGTTGCTGATGGTCCTCCATGGTGAGCTAGATAATCTTCCATCCCAGGGTGGAGATGACAGACCTCTGTGCACCAAGCCTGCAATTTTCAAAGGTATAAAAACAATTTTAATAGCCCTTTCATATGCCTATGTTGGCCAGAGATGTTTCCCTTCTGGTGCATTTGCTTCTGTAAATTCCAGCTTCGCAAAGCACCGGCAGGTGGCTCCTCCGCAAAGGCTGGCAGAGCTTCACCTTGGGGGAGCGGAAGCAGCCGGGTGCCGGGCGTTGCTCTGGTTCCCCAGTCAATGCGCCTACCTGGGATGTTCTTTTAATGGCAAACCTTTCAAAGAGCATACGATGAGACTGATTTACTTAATGCACCAGACGACTAAACCAACACGGCCATGTGCACTACGATACGGAGCAAGCACTTCCGGCGTGGGAGCTGCCCTCAGCACTGTTGCTCAGCCCTTGCCTCTTGGCAACACGTAACATCACTTGAATCTTTTTGAGATCAGTGTGATAAGGAAACGATACACTGCTTACATGCTGAGCTCAGAGGCTTTCAGCTGCTCCAGGTGAGAAAGAACAGAGAGCTTCCACAGAAGAGATGGCCGCACCACATCCTGCTGGACACGTCTGTCACACCCAGCAGTGTGTGTGGAGAAAGGAGAGAGCCAGGAGGGCTGCCAGCCTCCCCTACGCTGCCCACGTGGAGGGGCTTGGCCGGAAATGCACGTGAAGGAGGCTTGTGTCTGTCAGAAGTGCCAGAGCCTTGCTTCCAAGGTGGATTCCACACCCTGGTCCTGGACAGGGGCGGAGCCACTGGACTCCAGCAGCCCAGACTGCTATTCTTCTACAAGGAGGCTTGCAGGAGGCCAGGCAGGCAGACACTACCTGTCCACTCACAGCACCAGAGCAGAAGCTGTTTCTTGTCCTTCAGATGGGGGCCGAGGGCACACGGGTTCAGCACATGGCTGTTCATAAAACCTGCCTCTGGCTCTGCTTCTGTGTTTCATGAGAACAGGCTGGTGTCATGTTAGTCGAGGGAGAAAACTAACTTCTGGCCGTGAGCGTGCTGAGTAGAATTCTGACCTCGGTCTCCTTCCTGGCTGCTGTGCCTGACCAAGCCTGCCTCCCCCTGCACCTCCATGGCCTCTAAGACACACTGGAGCAGCGGATGCTGGGGGAGCCCATCTGCGTGAGGACCTTGTCCAGCCATTGCAAAGGCCCATTCAGGTGCAGCTCAATCCAGCAGGGGGTGCTGGTCACTGTCTGTCTCCTGCAGAAACAGGGAGAGGGGTGGCAAGCTTAAATACCCAGCGGAACACTCATCCAGAATGCATCTTTCTGCCTTGGTGACAGTCCTCTTTCCACAAGCGGGCGACATCCGTTACACGCTGCCCTAAGGTGGGTACCAGTAACCTGCTGAACCAGGCCACACTCCTCCAGCCAAGGAGGACTTTGAGGAAATCGGCTTTTGAGGGGGAAGGAGGTGGACCTTAATCTTTTCACCTCTAGTGATCCATTTTTGGAGGGCTCAAAACAATGGAAGATAATGAAATGTTTTCAAATTCTTGTTTCTTCAATTTTTCTACGTAACATACAGGAATTTCATGCCCAAATTCAAAAGACTCCAATCCTTGGCATAGATGGGTTGTGTAAAGCATGTAAGGTGAATCCCAGGGCACCACAGAAACCTCCTAGTGAAGGAGCTTGGCTCTGGCTCTTTCCCTATCAGGTGGGCACCTGCAGCTACCCTGGGCTGGCCCTGGCCCCAGTGGCCTGCGGGGACGCGAGTCTGCCCAACAGAGGGGTGTGTACAGAGCGCCAGCAGGGTGCACGTGCCTCAGGTTCCCTCCCAGCAAGCTGACACAGTTCTCATCTACAGCCTTATTTTGGAAAATCTTACAAGCAGGGCTAGCTGTGGAACAATTATTGGAAAAAAATCAAGGCACACCACACGTTTCTCTCCCCCCAAAGCACATCGTCTTCAGTCCAGGCTAGCTGCTGACGTGCTGGCCGGTGAACTTCTAAAGGTCTTCACTGAGCAAAGGCTATCTAGGTGGAGACTGGGCCAGCTGGACACATGGGCTGGGCCCTGTGCCCTGCTTTGGCCTCTTTGGGGACACAACTGAAACCTCACTCCCTGGCCCGTGGCAGGAGGACGAGACTGTTCTGGGAAGGGGCCACGCCTGCCTGCTGGATGGTGTGCGGGGCCGCCAGGCAGCAATGACGCAGTGGCCCCACAGGACTGGGTGTGCTGGCAGGGCGTCCCATGTGGCGACACACTGTCCCTGCAGAAAGGGGTCTGTTGCCACACGGCCTCTTCCCAGCACCGGGGGCTGGAGAGGCCCTGTGTGTCAGCAGCGAGGGGTGGTTTGGAGGGGGCCCAGTGGAGGGTGCCTGGGGCTGGCCCCTGGACAAGAGCAGAGGAGGAAGGGGCACAGAGGACCTCCCTGGCTCTCCCCTGGGTTCCATCTTCAAGTACTTCTCTTTCCCACTAAAACACTAATTTTGTAACCTTTCACTCTAATTCCCTAAGTGACCTAAGCTGGGGCTAAAAGGTCAGCTGAAACCTCCTTCCTCCTGGACCTCCCAGCCCGGGCTAATCTCTTAGGTTGTCATAACATGGGCCCAGGTCTCCAGGGCTCTGACTGCACTGATGCTTACATGGTCACTTCCTGGACTTCACAGACTCTGGGGACCCTAGGGCCCCACTCCCTGGCACCATGAGGCAGACACAGAAGAACAGGAGCTAAAATACAGTAAACGGTGGAGGAGATTTTGCAGAGTGAGATCCTCTAGTGAGAATCTGACTTTCCGTAAGTCATGCTCATCGGGACTTCATTAGAAACGGTGGCCCTGGGCCAGCGCTCAAAACGGTTTGGCTGGGGTGCAGAATGACTGCAAAACAACAGATTCCAAACATCTGGAAAAGTGGAGAGAAGGGGAGAGTAACTTGCAGGGCGCTGGCTCCTGCTGACGTGTGGGTACCTCTGCATCCCGCTGCCCGGGAGCTGGGGGCTGGGAAGGGTGTGGACAGGAAAGGACTCGGCTTCTCGTGGCCACTGAGCAGAGCAGACAGAACTGTGATCAGGCCACGTTTAAAGTCCTTTGTAGACTTGGAAAAAAGTTCTGCACACGTAAACTGTCTTCCTTTTTAAGTATTCGAATCTCCCTCGCAGGGAGGGAATCTGCCGCCCTCCCTGTCGGACGCATATCCAAGATCAGCAGTGGTAAACCCGAGGCACTCGTGCTGTAGGAGGCCGGTACCTGGGCAAGCCCTAAGAGGGCCACTATCACTGTCCGACATGCTTGGGACCACCACAGTCTCTGAGGCAGAGACGGAGCCATAAGCTGAGGGCTCCACTTCCCACGGGGGACCACTGCAAAGCCACCTGCCCCAGAGAGAGGAGAGGAGGCAGCAACCGGGAGGGCACAGTGCTGGCTCAGCCCTTCCACTGCCGAAGTGACACCAGGCAGCTTCCTCTCCTTCCTAGTCCATGTCCCCACCCAGGGCTTTATGAAGAGGAAACGGGACACGCGTGTTGATGTCACTGAGTGCTAGCAAACACCCTCACCCAGGGCTCACAGACCCCACCTGCTGCCAGGCTCAGATCCCTCTAATCCACGGCGTCACAGCCACCTGCTTTTGGAACATCCGGTCCCCGACACTGACCTGTACTCGGCCCCCCAGCCTTTGACGAAGCTCATGCGGATGGTGCACATGCGCGTCAGCTGGTAGACGGCCTCAAAGCCCTGGTTCACAGACTGAGCCAGCAGCGCGGCAAACTCCTGGTTGTTGAAGATCTTTAGGTTGCATCCTGTAGACAGAATAAGGACAGCACTGCTGGGGACAGGGGTTCGGTCATGGCTCCCCTCCTGGTAATGCCAGCTTAAATCACACAGCTCAGGTGGTGCAAGGTCATCCCAGCAGCAGCCAGAGACGCCAAACACATCACCACTTCCATGGATGGCCTCAGCCCCTGCCCTCGAGCCTGTCACCCCCTTGTCAGAACACACGGTCCTGCAAGCTTCACCTCCTTCAGCCACAGAACACAGGCAAGGTGGACTGGCAACTGTGCCACCAAGGACATGAGCAGCACTGAGAGAGGTGAGCCTGGCCCTGGGCCAAGGACCGAGGTGAGACTCCAGGTGCAGAGTGGCCGGGGACCTGTGCTGCCCAGGGCACTCAGCAGGGAGTGGGGCTTCGCCAAGGCTGCCTCATCAGGGCCAGGCCAGGGAGAGATCTGGGTCACCGTTTGCCCTCTGGGCACAGGCTGGGTCACGGAGACATACGCAGCAAAGGGAAGGTGTGCCTCCAATTCTCCAGACAGGAAAACTAGACACAGGCACAAATAAAGTTTAAAATAAACCTCTCGTTTGAAGTCCCGCTGTCTGAACGCCAGGAATGTGTCAATCAGGAACAGAAAGAAGCACATGCCAGCATAATCAAAAGGTGAGCCGAGGTGATCTCAAGAGGGGACCAACACCAGCTCCTAATCTTGCCGTGGGGCTCTGCCCGCCACCTTCTGTGACCTTGTGTCTCCCCTGAAATGCAGGGCTGGCCTCCTGGGTCATTTCAGTTCTGCCAGTCTGTGAGCTGGCAGCCTCCAAATCCACAGGGCAGGCAGGGGAGGGAGCGGGCAGCCGAAAGGGCGCTTCCACTTCCACTTCCGCTTCCCTGCGCTCCAAGGAGCAGCGCAGCCGGGCAGGGCTGAAACTGGCTTCGGCACCTCGTCAGCGCTGGGCTCCAGCGGCCACTCTCTACCTGTGTGTCCCTGGGTGCGTGGTTTAACCCTCCCATCTGTCTCCCTTCACTGACTGACTGGTGCAGGCGGAGTGACTGGAGAGGAGGAGGTCAGAGATACACATGTGCCCTGGAACCGTGCGGCACCCTGAGCATTTCAGAGTTTCTGCAGTCTTGAGTTTGCCCTGCCCTTGGCCCCCATCTCCGTGGCCAGCCATTTGGCAAGTGCCATACCTGTGCATGGGCCACAGCCAGGGCCAGGCGTACGCTCGCCAGCCAGCATGGCCCAGGGCTTTGCCTGAGAAAGCGGCAGCCGTCTGCCCTAGACTTCAGGAGACCGCAGTCTCTTACTGGAGCCTGCCGTCCAGAGCATTTGGGGCACAGCCCCACACCCCTTCTTGGGGTCCTGGATTTATCAGCCTCAGTCAGGAAACTCAGAAGTTCCTCAGGATAAAACAGAGGTCTGGTTCCAGTGTGGCTTTAAACGTTGCCCCCATGGACTTCTTGGTCTGTCTCTCTTGTGCCTTTGTCACAGGGTCCCCTCTGCCCCTAAGGGCTGTACCTCGTCTCCCAGGGCTGCCCCATCCTCCCCTCCAGGAAGCCCCCCCTGACCCCTAGCAGCTGCGCTGTGCTCCCCGCCCTGATGTTACATTCATCCAGGTCTCTGTCTCACACTGTGCATGACCGTTGCAGACCTGTGGGGACAGAAGCAGGGTCTTACCCGTGCCAATGGCCCCTAGTACAGACCCTCCGCACTGAGAATGAGACGTGTGTGGAAGGCCTGTGCAACGGAGGGAGCCACTATGCAGAGCCTCTGCACACCTGCGGTGGCAGGAAGGGCCCAGTTCCAGGGCAGACTCAGGGTACTGTTTCGGGGTGAGCACATCGAGACAGCCCGGCAGTGAGAAAGCACCTCCCACCAGGCTGACGGTGCACACTGGGGAGAACAGGCAGGAAGGCAGCCTCCGCGCAGGGGCGTGTAGTAGCTCACCTGGGGGGATCTTGCAGACGGTGGCGGGGTGCCAGCCGTAGCGCTGGTTACAGTTGGGGGACTGGACGAAAATAGCGCTGTCACTGAGGCACTCTGCAAAGACCTCCCCACCGATGTAGTAGAGCCGCACGCCTCTCCCTAGAGAGAGTCAGGTTAGACTGGATGGGGCAGCAGCGCCCACGCAGTGGCCCGGGCCACCCAGGATGCAAAGCAGGCCGAGCTGTGGTGGCTTCTCCCAGCGCCTGCTTCTCTGCCCGTGTCCCCGGGCAAGCAGGACCCAGAGCCCAAGCCTGAGACCTAGACAAGGAAATCACGGGCAGCACCGAGTTTCTACAGGAGGGGAAGCCTATGACAAGAAAAGGACGAGCCATGGCCCGCAGTCACCTTTCCAACCTGTGGCCTAGGAAAGGTGGCAACTCCTCCCTCACTGGTCACTGGGACACAGCGGGTGCCTGGTACCGCTCCCGGGCCCCTTCTCATCCCGTCCCCGGATTGGGAGGTTCATTCCAAAACCTCCAGGGCTCCTGGGGCACCAGGGATGGGGCGATGTGACCCCCTCCACGTGGTCTTCTAAAGGAGCCTACAGGTTTCTATCATTTATTTTTACTTCATCTCTTAAATCCACTCCAGATGGACAGAAATTATTTTTAAATGGGCTCTGCAGTTCCAACAGTTACGCAAAGGCTCAGCTCTGCACTCAGCCAGCAGAGTCCCCGCCCCTGCACCCCCGGGAAGGTCTTGTTCCACTCCCAGGGAAGAGGCCGAGGGCTGGCAATGGCCAGGTACCGGGAAGGTAGCAGCGGGTGCAGTGGTGCTGTGTACCACTTGCTTCCCCTTCTTTACCTCCCATTCCGCTGCTGCCCCTCCCTCGGGGTGCCCATTTTTTTCCTGGTCCTCCAGGACGCAGGACAGGAGGAGGGCAAGAGTGGGGAGGAGAGCCAGGCCAGGGAAGACCCAGGCCCAGACCCAGAGAGCACCCTTGTCTTGAGCGCAGAATCCGCTCTTCCCACAACTCTCCGGTGAGAGTCGACAACAAACCAGCAAGAGTGGGGGTGCTCGGGTTCACATGGGCCGTGTGCTTTGCACGCCACTCCCAGCTGCCTACTTTGGCCCCCAGCTGACCCGTGGGGATCCAGGGTGGTGTCTGAGAATACCCGACCACATCGCCTCCACAGGTACAAAACAACTCAGCAAACCAAGCGACCCACACAGTCTGCCCTAGCACGGTGACCTTTGCTTACGCTCTGGGAAGCTGGCGTAGGTTCCCAGGTTAGGCAGTGAGCAGTTTTTGTTTTTTTACCTCTTCTACGTGGTCTAGAATAATTGCCTAAGAAAGTAAAGACTGCTCTTCCAAGAATCACAACCTACTTAAAGCTACCTGTCCTCTACGGGTGCTTCCATTAAAAAATCTGCACGGCCCCTTCCCACAGACTTCCCTTCCTCGCTGCCGTAAATGAGGGCTTGGCCTCTGTAGCCCCGATGTGGGAGATGGTCCCTCTCTCTGGGTGGGAATGACTGAGCACCCTCAACTCTGCCCGTCTGGCTCCCGAGTGGGACAACAGAGTTCTGGGCGCTGCCCCATTACCGATGTGCCTCCGCGTCAGCTCCACTGCCGCGTTCCTGTTCACGTTGGACAGCAGGCCGAGGCAGAAGCGCTCTGAGTTGGAGGGGTCGGTGAAGCCGTCCACCGTCATGGATGGCTGCGAGGCATGGAAGGTCTCCCCGACGCGCTGGTTCAGCTCGTAGTAGGAGATGGAGCACCAGAAGGCTGGCTCGCAGTAGGTGACCGGCTGCAGGTCTGCAGGGAGAGGGCTCTGTTGTCGGGCCCCGGGACCTCTCAGGGGGACCCCTCCCCCACCTGCCACAGCGGGGAGGACCCTCCGCCCCACGCCTTTTCCTTCCTCACAGAACTCGGAGGATCCCAGGGTATCTGTGGGGGCACTGGGCCAGCCTCACCCCACCAGGACACTCCCCACCTGTCCAGCACCCATGCCCCAGGCCAACCCCACAGACCCAATGTGCCCACCTGCCACATACAGTCACCTCCTGGTCGGTCTCCCTGAGGAGCTGGGGATCTCCTAAGAAGCTGTGCTAATCCCTGTCCCCAACGGGCCTTCAACACCAGACTCCCAGACCAGGCAAGCTCGGCCCACAGAAGAGCAGTTCCAGCACCCACGTAACACAGAGGCTGCGCAGCCCACAGTGCCTGGGGCGAGGCAGCTACTCTTCTAGCTGCTGGCTGACAAACCGAAGTGCCACCTTGTGAGGGGCTCTCCCTCAGGAGAGCAGCAAAAGGCTGAAGGAGAAGGGTCCCCAGCTTTCCATTTCCTGTGACTCCTCACCCAGCTTTCCCCACAGCTACCCAGGCCCACGAGGCTGGGGAGCACGGCATGTGATCTCGTGTGCTGCTGCTTCAGTTCACCAAGGAATCGAGGGTCCTGCTCAGCCCTCCCTCTGCGTCTCAGACTCCAGCCCGGGTCACTCACTCTGGCTGTGTGGAGCCACCTGGTTGTCCAGGACGAGACTCTGTGAGCTGGTGTGTGGGACCTTCCTGACCGTCCAGCCCAGGCCGCCTCACCTCCCTGCTTATGCCCTTGGCGCAGAGCTCAGAAAGGAAGGGAAAGGACAGCGGTGCCAAGTCTCAGCACAAGGACCCGGGGGTCTGCTGAGACCGAGAGAAGATCGGAAGCTGGGCCACCCACAGGCAAAGTCCAGAAGGCTGGACCCTCCTGAGTCCTGGCAAATAGTCCCTCCCAAGGGTGAAGAGAGGCAAGGAGGAGATGCAGACCAGGGATGCGCGCAAGTGCCACTGGGGACCAGATCATGGTAGGGAAGAGGGGGCTCCGATGACACAGGACAGTTAGCAGTATCCCAGACCTCTGCCTCCAGATACCAGGGGCATAGTCCTATTTCCCCTCTCAAGTGGGAACAACAGAAAATGCCACTGGACACCACCAGCTGTCTTCCAAGGGATAAAAGTGCCCATGGCTGAAAACCACTGCCTGGTGACAGAGCAGCAGGGTCACACTCTGAGCGTCACGAGCTTCAGCTTCTCTGTGGTCGTGGCTGTGTCGCGACCCTGCCTACCCTGGTGCCGCCACGGTGTCCTGAGCTTCCGCTGCACAGCACAGGGCGTGTGCCAAGCCATTAGTAATTCCGCAACCACCGCCTCTAGGGAGGCGACGCGTCCTCGCCCCGCTCCTCTCTTCCCAGAATGGAGCAGCAGCGGAAAGCAGGGGACTGGCTGCTCAGGGACAGGGCAGGAGCAGCTGTGGCCTGTGCCCTGGCTCCTGAGGTTGGGCTGAGCCACGTCAGCCGTTTCCGGCTCTGGCTTCGAGCAGTGCTCCCACATTCCAGGGAGATAAGCTATACTCAAAACAATACGGCCACTAAAATGCGAGCTATGCTGCTTTAGAAACTGAAAAAAAAAAAAAAAACAACACCAAGAAATCAAAGAGCAATCCAGGCATTCAAAGTGGTCAGACACCCTATCAGGCCGAGGCTGCCACCGCCCAGATGCAGGCTCTGCTGGCCCTGTGAGTGACCTTTGGGACATGACCTTCCTCCCCAGCCTCAGTTTCCTAGTTTGCACATGACTCACGCACTGCCGGGCATCTGTGCTTCCAGCAGGGCTGGGCCGGACCGGCAGCTCTTGCTAACTGTGGCGATCTTGGCTCACTCAACAACGTACAGAACAAAACGCAGTCTTCTCCCCCAAATCACAACAAAGCCCTGTCCAGAATCCCTGGGGTGTCATCCAGGCAAGAGAGCAAGCGGGGCTTCCAGGCACGCTGAGGCATGCTCGTCACAACCAGCAGGGCTGGCAGGCCACTCGCTGCAAACGGCATGGGGACCAGGCTCTGGGGCAGCGTGGGCTGCAAGGGGTCCCGGTCTGAAAGGCCCACCCAGCTAGGTCAGAGCCCTTCTGGACACCCCCGAGGTGCAGGCACAGCCTGACATGTCACCTGGAAGATGCCTATTTAGGGGAGCAGTGGAGTCAGGCCGGTAGCAAGCGTGCAGCCTGCCATTTCCCAGAGTGCTGCAGGGCCGGCTGCCTGGTGTGGGACACAGGTTGAGCCAAAGCAGTGTCCCTCCCAGGTGCTCGATTCACTCTGCACACAGTGAAAGGCAGGCCTGACTCCCGTGACCCTGCCTCCCACAGTCCTGGGCGGCTTCCTTGAGGCACTTCTGCGGGAGGAGCTGCAGACCACGTCTGGGCTCTTGCTTCAGCGACACTATTTTTAAAAAACCATACGTGTGCTTTCATGTGTTTCCCATCCAAGGACTCATCTACATCATAGTGAGTACAAGAGAAAAATTCAGGAAGCCTCAGGTTACAGCTCCTAAAATTTGAGTCCTCGGCTTAGCTCTGAGCTTCCTAGCAGACAAACCAAAAAGGGAACATGCTACACAACACGGCTCTCTTGGGTGAGGATGTGATGCTTACTAGGGCTGCAAGAGAAAGCTTGTCCTCGTACTACATCTTCAACGAAGTCTCTCAGCAGGTGGCAGCGGCCCCACCACCACACCAAGCAAGGAAGCAAGCAGGCCCTGGTTTCCACAGTCTGCCAACAAACACAGAAGCAGCTTGACACGCAGACCTGCAGGCGTGCCAACCACAGGCGCCTCTGGGAGGGCGACTGTGAGGGTTCGGGGCCAGGCGTAGGCCTCTGCACAGCTGGGGTGGCAGACAATGACACGTCAAGGCCTTGCCCGCCACCTCCCCGCTCACACAAGACTGCCAAGTCAAGCTGATCACTTCCCAGAACAGAGGAGCCAGGGATGCAGGAACCTCCAGCCCTGCCGCCCGGCCCCAGCCTGGGCCCCGCCCCCCAGGTGACATTGGCCAGACTTGTAGAGTGGCCCGGGGCACTCTGTTCTCGACTTGCCCCATACCAACCCGGCACATTGGCTGACTTCAGTTACGAGCCCTATTCCAAAATGGCATAGACTTTCTGTTTTGTTTAAGCCACAAGCTGTGCAGCAAAAGAACCTTTTCAGCCCGCAACCATCTTACTGCCACCCAGGACGGCAGGAAAGTCCAGCCTGGGGACAGTAAGAGGACAGCCAGCGGAGGATTCAGCGTTGTGGCACCAGCCTGAGGCTTCACAGGATTTCCAAAGCCTGGAGCCAAACGCAGCCCTGGAAAAGGGCCTCGTGTGGCTGTGCAGAGGCATCTGACACTCAGTCAGGTCTGCAGCCGGACCCCCGTGTCCTCCCCAGGGCCGGCGGCCTCCTACCTTCCAGCTGCCGGGACACTGCTGTATCGCCCTCCTGGCATGGAGGCAGGCATGTTCTGCCAGAGGCGCTCAGGGAAACCATCACCCCTAAACCCTGGCTCCGTCACTGCCAGGCACTCCCTGGGACCCAGCCTTGAGGCTGGGTCTCACATAAAGCAGGAGACACTGATTTCCTACCCCACCCCCCAGGATCCAGCAAGTTGCCCCTTTCCTCTTCCTCATGGGCCTGTCCTTCCCCAGGGCCCTGCCCGGAGTGGGGAGGAAATGACAGGAGAAACCAGATGTCCCACACTGCATCCTTTTGGTTCCACTAACTCCACATTCAGTTATTTAAAAGACGCACTCAGATGAGCTGGGATGCTTCTGTCTTCAAGCCACAGCTTGCCATGTCCCTGGTTTCACCCTATGGACTGGGATGCAGCGGCCACCAGCAAGTGGCACGGAGACAGCTGCCTGCTGCTCCCGTGTTGTGCCCAGCGTGTTCTGCCCTTTCGCCTCACCGCTGCTCACAAACCGCCCTATGAAGGCTGTCCTTGGGCCAGCCTCCAGCCCCCCCCACGTCTCTGTTCACCTGTGCAGAGCCACCAGTGCCACTGTTCTTTAGGATGTCCCCACCCTCACGTCAGCCTCATCCTCAGCCCCCGCCCTCAGGGCCCAGGACCCTGGCACTGGCTTTTTCCTTTTGGAGCAGGGTTTCCTCCATCTCAGATTCTTCAACTGTCACAACTCTGGCTGCACCTTCAGGGGTCCCCAGGAGGCCAAGAAGGGCACCCCAGGAGTGGCCTGTTTACAAGAGAGGGATAAATAGGCCTTGCCTTCCCTTCCCCGGCACTTGGTCACGAAGCCCCTCTCTTGGAGCCCCTGTGGGAAGGGTGTTACCAGCAGTGGTTCCCAACTTGGCCCCTGGCTGCTTCCCCGACTCTGCAGCCAGTTGGAGATGCAGCTGAGCACAGATTGGGATGCCATGGTTACCAGGGCCCGTGCCCTTCCTGCCTTAGTTGGCCAGCCTCAGCATGGCCAACATGGCCATGGGAAAGCTGACCGGAACGTCCCGTGCACCTAAGACGGCTCCCAAGGGCGCCCCAGGCTCACTGCCATTCCTGCTGTGACAGTTCACCCTGTCACCTGGATTGGCTTGGGAGCTGCCCTGGGAATCAGCGGAGCATGTCTGGTGGCTCCAGCCTTGCTCTGCCACGCCCTCCCACCGTGCGGCTCCTGCCCTGGAGCCAGTGACCATGGAGTGGCTCCCCTGACACTGAGAGCCAAATAAACCTCTTTAAATGGTGGGTGTCGGGTACTGTGTCTCGGCACAATACGCACCCACCCCGCCTCCCTCACCAGCAGTTGCCAAAATGATTTCCCCTACAATCTACATCCCATGCAGTGGTCATATTATGAAGCTGCCGTCAGATAGGCACCCCCAACCCACTACCAACTCTATTCTATAAGCCACAGCTTTCTTCTACAGCACTGGGACTCTCTTCTCAGCCCCCAGGGGCCCCTTTGGCATCATATCCCCAGTCCCTCCTGCTATGCCACCAGCCCTCCACCGGTACGGTCCCCCCCCCCACTCTTGAATCAGGCAGGTGGAGACAGCTGGTCTACCTGGCCCTGGTCTAGGCGCCCAGGGCACAGGCTATGATGGAGGACGCCTGAATTCAAAGCCCCTGTTGTCCACTTACTAAGTGTGTGATCTGGGGTGAATGTGTCCCCATCTATTTGGCTTCTTACTTCACAAAATGAAAATGGTGATACTCCCACCTTGCAGAGTTGTTCCAAAGACTTGGCCTCAGGAAGCCTCTGAACAGCACTAAACAGCAAGTCCTCAGGAAGTGCCCACCGTCCTCCGCCCCCTGCCAGCTCAAGCACTCCAGGGGTTCTGGGGGCTGGGCAGTCGAGGACTTACCCAACCCAGGAATCCAATGCTTCACCCGAGTCCTGGCCTGACTCATAGGCTGACTCGTCCCAGTGCAGCCATCCCGGCAGAGCTACACCTGGACCCACAGAGGGGCGCACACTCTCCCAGAAGTCCTCACAGACAAGCTCAAGACTCACCCCATCACCCTGGACCCCAGGGATCTGGACATTGAGTCCTGACCAGGGACCAGCAGGGACGGCTTTCGCCGAGTCGGGGAGAGCCTGCCTGAAGCCTGCTGACTGACCCTCCTCCCTTGGCCTCAGTGGGGGAAAATGGCTTAGAAAGCAAACTTAAGGCAGCCCCCTCCAGGGTGGAGTCCAGTCAAGTTCATGATCCCAGCCTTGTGCGTCTCGTGTCACCACGGCTTGAAGCTTCGGTTTAATAACTCAGTGCTCCCGTGCCAGGAACGTGACCTTCCCTCTGCAAAGCCCCACACTCAGAGTGAGGTGACCACGCGGCGAGGTCACAGCAGTCTCCAACGGTGCCTCCTGCTCTGTGTCCCAGCTTGAGGCAGCCTGCTCTCCAGGGTGTGCAAGCATCTCCAGGTGACGACGATGTCCACTCAGGTCTCAAAATCAACTGTCACTAAGCCAATGCATGCCACTCAGAGCCACCAAACATGGATTAACACCCACTTTTCCTGAGTCACTGTTTCTGCTTTACAGCAGAGCCCCTGACAAAACTAACCTGGTGTTTTCCAAAAAATTCCCATCACTGAGGACAACACAGACATTTCACACATTTTGAGACCCTCAGCAGGCCCCATATGGGAGTCACAAGGGTATTACAAAGCTTGTCCAAGCTGAGAACCGATGGTCTGTCTCCAAATCCTGACACAGAGACTGCCAAGCAAGGGGTACTGTACAAACATGGGGCCAGCCGCCCCCAAACATCACTGATAAATCAAGATAAGCAGGGCATTAAATCTGGAAACATCTATGAAATAACACAGGGCGAAGAATGGAAAAAGCAGATACGTAGGTTGGTCCCAGTGATAAAACAGACAGTTGTGTTGGTGGGATTAGGGGCACCATGGCATTTCCCCAAAGTCCTACTCTGTTGTGGCTTTAATAAAAATTAAATTACCCTAAGATGAGAAATGCAAACAAAACCCAAGCAAGCACGCCTGAAGCCCACTGTGAAAGCCAGAGGCCAGAGCCACGCAGCTGCCCGAGGCTCCACACCGACGTGCTCAGCTGACCCCGGGGACCCGGGTCTCCAAAGCCACAGGGCCGGGGGATTTTCATTCACTCACGTCTGACACCACCCAGGGGAAACACTAGCCCAGCACACAGCTGCCTTCTCTGTTACCGCAGTGTTCAGGTTTCCCTGCTCTGGGGTGACCCCAGAACCGCTGCAACCAGAGAACTGGTGGGCTGCACCAGCCCGTGGGAGGGCGGGGAGATGGGCAACCTCCCCGCCAGGGGCCTCTTGCCCACACTTGCCATCAGCTGCAGAGGTTCAAGTCCTTCCAGAAACACTTACCCAAGTTATTGTGTGCTGGGGACATCGGATTCGGGGAGAGGTTCGGAGAACCTGCAAGGGAGACACAGTGGTGAGACGTCAAGACAGGGTGGCTCACCACGGCAGGACACAGCCCAGGACTGAGCCCAAGTGGCAGGAGAAGGCCTGACCTCATGTCCTGGCCCCCACTTTCCCTCTCTGCACCCCAGCTTTTCCAAGTGTGGAACAGATGAACCACGGTGATGGTTTCCAAGGTCACCCCTCGTCCTGACGGCTCAGGGTCCTGAGGCTGCAGCACAGGGCTGCTGGGGGCCCTGGGAGGCTGGGTGGCCCCTTTTTATGCGTTTACTACACCACCTGTCCTGTTAGCCACACCCCAGGAAAAGGAGAGGAGCCAGGAAAGGCCTCTCCCGGGCCACACACAGCCCCGGCCTTCCGCCGTGGAAACCCTGCAACTGAGCAAGCAGAGCCACGCCTCAGGCGGGACAGGACGGTGCAGGTGGCAGAGTCCAGTTCTACCTGTCCATACCCTACGAGCTTCTCTCCACCAGAAAAAGGACAAAAACACAGCATCAGCCTTCAAAGAAAGCGGCTGGGACCTGCTGTCCCTGGGGCCAGACCTGCATCGGGCCTAAGGCACCGCCACATCCAGATGAGCCGTCACGGTGAGGGCAGAGGAGCAGCCCCAGGTTCTTTCTTCTCCTCTCCCGTGTCCCCTAATCCACTGGGGATGTGGCAGTCACGGGCCCCACAGGGTCTGAGTCGCACGCAGGACATGGCACCACGTGTGAGCTGTGTGATGGCCAAAACGCTTCGGCTTTTTTGAGCCCCCACTTTCCCCTGCGCATACAGCGGGAACCAGGCCATCTACTCCGAGCTGGGCAGGTGAGGTGAGGACTCGCTGCAAACATGTGCACACCACGGCTGTCATAGTGGGCACTCAGAAACTTTCGTTTGCTCCTTGGCTATGGCCCCAGCCACCAAGGCCCAGGAAGGCTGTGTGACCTCCATGGCCCCAAAGGGCACATGTGCCTGTGAGGGGAGACACAGGTGACCTCTGGGTGATCGAGGCAACCTCTGGCCCCAGACTCTTGCACACCAAGCCTGACAGGGATGCCTGAGGAGGAAGAAAATAAACCAGAGACTGTCACCCACCCCTGCGAGGGCTGGGCAGGAGCCACACGCCAAATCTCCCCTCAAGATGGGTTACTGAAGTTCACGACAAGGCCCTGAGACAGAGGGGGGAAGGGACCAGTGACAAGCATGCAGAAAGGAGGGAGGGGAGAAAGAAGCAAGACCTCCCCTCTGGTCTCTGTTTATAAGAGGAACCGGTCTGCAGAGAGAGACGGGAGGAGGGAGGCAGGGAGCGGAGAGCGGGACCAGCAGAAACCCTGCAGCTGGAGAGATGCAGCTTAGCCGGCCCTGCCCTTTGCCAGCAGCGAACAGCTGCAAGCTTGCAGTGGCCACTTGGCACGGAACGCAGGAAGTTCCCCAGCACACCGCAGCTGTGTCCATGCTGCCAGCTGCTGGGGGCGGGGGACAGCAGTTTCAGGGGTGTGTGCTCCACCCCAAAGCGCTTCTGCTCTGCGGAAGGTTTCAGACTGTGTCTGCACCGTGCATGTGAGCGTCCTCGCTTGCTTGCTTGCTTGCCTGCTTCCAGAACTGCAGTCTCTTCCGGGCTGCGCACAGGGGCAGGTGGCTCTGCAGCACAGCATCCTTGCATGCACAAGACACGCCACTGTCACTGGCCCCATCACCAGGATGGGAACTCTGCTCGGCCCCCTCCTTGCCGCCCAGCCTCGCAGCACGCTCACGTGACAGCTGAGGCTCTGTTTAAGCTGCTGCTGTTGTGGAGCCAGTTTGGTCCCCTAACAAATGACGTGGGAAACGTCTGGGGCTGTGGTGAGCACGCACTTGGCTGGAGCTCTCCTGGTAGGGGCACACTGATTACACTGGGCACCACACAAAGACAGATGCTTCCTGGCTGCCCACTGGCTGGCAGTGATGACCTGGTCTCCATCCGAGCTCTCTGCAGCCCGCCCTCCACCCCCTGCCACCAGCATCTCACCCAGCCCAACACCAGTTTTAGGCCTGCACCAGACTCCCACAGACCACAGGCTCAGTGCCAAGTGGTCTTCCTGCCACGCCAGATGCCATGTGTGACAGGTCCCAGGACAGAGTGTGTCCAACCTCACTCAGCAGCCCGGCCTGGATACCCTTGGACTCTAGCCACACCATGCTCTCCTGCCCAGGGCCCCATGACTCTGCCCACCCCACTGACTTCCCGGCCATCACCTGCATGTTGCCAACACTCCACTCAGGAAAAGTCTACACTGCAAGGTACAACACCTCTCAACCAGGTTAAATGGCTGTGCTCTGTGCCTCTGCCACCTCGTGGCGACTTGTGTCGGGGCGCATGGGAGTCAGCAGTGACTGCGAGCTGTCTAGGACCATCTGTGAACCCAGCATGCCTCACAGCACGGTCACTCTGTGACCACCAGAGACTGGACAGGGAGAGGACCCGAGAGGCAGGGACAAAGGGGAGGGACCAGCTGCTTGGCGAGGACTGCGAGCCTGCCACACCCGACCGACCTGCGTCCATGCTGTGGTTCATCTGGTGGTCACTGGTTTCTCCATCTTCGCTCAGGTAGCCAGGGGGTGGGGTCTCTGGGAAGAAGAGGACATGCAGCCGTGAGACGGCCCGCACGGCACAGTCCTGACATGTTTCACAACGGCAGTGCTCCGGGCAGAGGGTGCTGGAGGGTCCCCAGGCCCTGGGGTGAGGGCTCCTGCCTGCCTACCTGAGACCCCCGGGGCTCAGCTGCTTGCACATGGCCAACCCGACCCCTGAGCCTGAAGCGCCTGTCCTGAGGGCTGGAGAGCTGCTGCGGCCAACTGCCCCTGCTCTCCCAGGGCAGGCTGACCCCATGGCTTCCAGGAAGGCTCTGGACCCTGCCTCACCCACTTCTGCCCTCGGCCCTGCCTTCACCTGCAGGGACCCCCTGTGCTCTGCCATGTGTCATCCCTAGGGAATGTGGCCGAGCTCCTCTGAGGGTAATTCGATGATGGCAGAGGCTGTGCGATCCACATCTGGGATCCTCCTCCCAAACCCATCCAGACTCCGTGGCCTCCAGGGCCAGCCCCACAAACGGAGTGATGGCTGGGACAGCCGGGCAGGGTGCTGGTGACAGCTCTGTCCCGAGCACCCAGGTCCCATACACGCTGGCCACAGCCACCCTAGCAGGCAAACTGAGCCAGGGCAAAAGCCACTTCTGAATAAGAAAGGCTCTAAAAGAAGGTGGCCAGCTGGGTCACTGCCCTGGCAGGCAGGCTAGGCTGAGGCGATTGGCCTGAGGGTGGCCAGTCACCTCCCCAGGACACCAGGCGCAGTGATTCACACTGTTTGCATGTAAATGAGAGGCTTCCACAAACATTTGCAATCCTTTGCAGGGTGCCAGTTTCTCCCCCACACAGTGAAACTCAAAGTAGCCTCAACTCCCACCCAGGCTACAGTCTGTGCCCCAGGGGCAGAGGCACTGGTCCTGAGAGCCCAACCCCGCTGCTAGGAGGGTCAGGCCAGAGCGACAGTGTTGCTATTTCCGCTTCCAAAATAAATGACTGCACTGAGCCCGTGCTGGGGCGGGCGGAAGGGTCACACTGCTCCTCCGTGCCAAGCAAAGCATCATTAGCCAGCGGGGAGCTGAGGCCACAGGTCCTCTCCCAGTGGGGCTGAGTCAGGGCCAGGGCCAGTGCTGTGCAGAGGGGGACGAGTACCTGGAATATTGCTCTGGGGCTCGATGCCGGCAGGGAAGTTAGTGTTCTCGGGGATGGAATGGGTGTAGTCCTCCAGCGGGGGGAACTCGGCCGGGATCTCTGTATGGCGTGGCACCAGCACAGGAGGTAGCACTGTGTGGGCGGGGAGAGAAGGCAGAGGCGGCTGAGCACCGAGGCCGGGCGGCCGCAGAGCCCCAGAGCCGGGCACCGCAGACCTCCCAGGCGGGCGCGTACCTGGTGTCTCCACCCTCTGGTAGTGGTAAGGGTTTACGCACACCTCGTCCTTCTTCATGTTGAAGGCGAACTCACACAGCTCCATGGCCCGCAGCTCGTGGTGGCTGTGCAGGTCTGGCCATCGCCACAGGCGGCAGTAGATGACATGGGGGAGCCCCTTCCGATGGGACACCTGCAGGCGACCATCCAGGGACCTGCCAGGGCGGGAAGGGCAGAGAATGGCTGCTGGAAGCTCCCAGGGGCTCTGCTGGCCCATGTGGGGCAAGCTCGGCCCTCCTGCCTTGCTCCTGGCTGCAGAGGTCCCCAGCTGTGCTGGAAGGGACCCCCGAAGAGCCAAGCACGCCCCCTGCAGAAGACTGAGGTCCGCCGGCAACCCCTCCCTGTTCTCGGCAACACAGGAAGAGAACACACTCAGGTCACGATCCCCAAGCGCACGGGCCCTGCTCGTCTGCTTTGCTGGGTGGAGGACCCAGTAAGGACCCAGTAAGGCAGCCGGGCCCCAGGCACGGCTGGGGGGCATGCCGCAGTCTCTGCAGGGATCTGGGGGCTGTGAGAAGTCTGTCTCAAAGCAGTTACGGGAGCAGCCGCTGGCATGTTTCAGCACTGAGCATGTGAGAGTCTGGCTGCGTGTGCAGGGGTGCAGAGCAGGGAGAGGGGTGCTCAGGACGTAGGGTTCTTAAGAGGCCCATCCAGGACCTGCCACGGTTTTCCTAGTTGCTGAGCAGAGCTGGCGAGGAGATACTTGCAGGTGTCCCCTTAGGACCAAGGATAGCCATGGCCCTGGTAAACAGAATCCCTCTGTGGGCCGTCTGTGAGGGACTGGCTCCCACATGCAACCAGGAAGAGACAGAGGGTGCACTCTGTTTGTGGGGAGAACAGGAAGGCCAGCACTGGGCCGGGTCATGGGGACAGACCCGGAGCTGCTGACTAAGGGCATGTGGAAGGGTGTAATTAGCTCCCTCCCGTGGGGCCGGGACTGAGGAACCCCTCCGGAGAAAAGCAGTAATTACCAGGCAACGCCAGAGAGAACAGGCTGGGTCTGGTCCCCAGGTAGAAGAAAAAGCCAGGCAGACGTGGAGTCCTAAGAGCTGGGGTCAAGATGTGATTCACATCTCCTCACTGCAAGACTCTGGGCAAGGCACAAGGAATCCAGGACCCTCCACTGCCCTGTCTACAAGTGGAGGACATTCGGCCCCTTCTCGCAAACCCTCGTGTCCATTTGCAAGTTCTTTGCAGAGCGCCAGCCACTGAGCATTACTGCCTACTCTCCGTCACCACAGCCACTGGCCCAGACAGGCCACCGAGCTGCCGTGGCTAAGCAGGCGAGAAAGGGAGAGTGGGAAGTGGTGAGCTGGACAGACTCACGCGGCGGCTGCTGTCAGCCCTGCAAAGCCACCAGGTGCCCACAGATTAGGGAAGTGGCCACATTTGCTCTTTGAGGTTTGACAAAAGCCCCAGCCAGAGGCCAGTAGGTAAAGAAAGGCAGCTGACCCTCACTGAGCCCAGAAATGGCCAAATACACAAGGGCACCTCGGGTTCGAGATGACGATGTGAAGGAGAAAGGGTCCCTCAATGATGTGTTGGGAACCTAAGCAGCTGCTTGTAAGAAAAATGAACTTCAGCTGACACCTTACACACACACACACACACACACACACACACACACACACACACACACACTGCACAGAGGGGAAAGCATTAAAATGGTAAAACTGCTAAGAGAAGAGTCAGGAGAAAATCTTGGTGAATTGGGGCACAGATGTCTCAGAGACTGCACCAAAAGCACAACCCGGAAAAAGAAAGCTGAGATATTGGTCATCAAAACCTAAGCTCCTGATCTTGGACAGGCACTGTCAAAAGAATAAACAGCTGACGAGGGCTGGGGACTTAGCTCCATGGCACAAGCGCCTGCTTAGCAAGTGCAAGGTCATGAGTTCAATCCCCGGTACCAAAAACAAAAAGCTGATGCGCTGGGAGATGGTATCTATAAAGGACCTCCAAAGATTCAATAGGAAGAAGAGAATCTGACTTTACAATAGCAGGTAATGATCTGGACAGACACTAAACTAAAAACAAACAAAAAAAATGGCGAATAGACACATGAGATGTATCACCAGGCTTCTGAGAAGGACAAATTGAAAAAGGAGGACGAGATTCCACACATGCTCACGACCATTGCTCACACCAGCAAGATGTGCTCGAGGGAAGGGTGTGGGGCACCCGGAACTCTCGTCCACTGCTAGAGGGACGCGAAGGGCGCCGGTTACTGGACGGTGGAGAACCGTTCAGGAACATCTTAGAATGATCATCATTCAGCAACCAAGAAATGCCGGTGAGGCCATGCAGGGAGAGGGACCTTCCACACAGTCGCTGGGCTGTCAACTCAGCACAGCAGCTATTTCCCTCCCAGGTGTCTTCCTGAAAGAGCTAAGGACATCACAGGACAGTGATCCTAGCGGCACAACGCCTCATAGCTAAATCTTAGAGCTGCCTCGGTGTTCATCAACAGAATGATGAAGAAAGCAAAGGTACTGACTGATACACAACGGAGCGCTACTCTGCCATAAAGAAATAAAAACTGGAGTCATCCGTAGGAAAATGGATATTCCTGGATACCATACAGTTAGGTGAAAAAAATCAGACACACAAGCTTAAATGTCACCCAAATTACAAAGAAAGGTAACAGGGAGTAGGGACAGAGGTCTTTCTCAAAGGGGAAGCAGACAAAGCAATGAAGAAATGGATGAAATAAAGGATTAGGATGTGTTCTCTGCATGTACCAACTCCATGAAAGGAAGGTAAACATTATATACTAAAAACATGTACTAATAAAAAGTTTAGAACAGCCCCCCCACACACACATGGTCCATCTATCCATGTCTTTTTTCAGGCTGGCCCTGAACTCACTTTGTAGCCCAGGCTGGCCTCAAAACTTGCAAGGATCCTCCTGCCTCAAGCCTCCCCAGTGCTAGGATTACAGGCTTGCACCACCACTCCCAGCTACCCACCCACTTCTAAGCACTTACCGAGAAGTGAAAGCACACATCTACTACAGACTTGTGCACAAGCAGATCCACGCCATGCCAAATCCACACCGAGGACCTCTGCCCGCAAACCAGAAGAGCGGACTGCGACACACGCAACGCAAAAATAATTACACTGAGTCAAAGTCGTCAGACCCAACCCTGATTCCATGAAATTATGGAGTACTGCAAAGTAACAGGCGCAGGCTAATCCCTAGTGAAAGAATGAAGAGCCCCAGACGAGGAGCTGCAGGGGGTGCAGGGGCAGGGCAAGGCGTGAGGAGGCTTTTGAGGGGCAAAGGTTACGCCTGTCAGCTTGGCTGTACTGGCAGTTTTATGGGGATAGACACATGTCCAAACTCATCAAATTATATCTTTTAAACACGTGCAGCTTATGGGTAAACCACATCACCATTTTAAAACGTGTAGAGAAGAGGCGAGGGCTTCGGCCTTGGATGAACCTGGACGTCAGTCCTGACTCTGCTTGCTCTCTGACCATGCATGGGGCACTTCTGGTCTGTCATTTTCCCATCTGGCAAAAGCCTCTTTGCCAGCCGCTTGAGGGTCGTGATGCTCCCTGCGCTCAACACACAGCTCCAGCGTCACACTGGCCCAACAGGGTCTGGCATGGGACGCCCCTGGGGGTCAACATGAGGCCCCAGGTGCTGCGAACGTTCCTGAGGCTTCTCCAACTTGGTCTCACGTGGCCCTTGTCCCCATGCCATGAGCTTCAAGCAAGTCCTCTGACAGTGTGACCTCACTGTGCCCCCTGGACATCCAAAGAGGCAAAAGCTCAGTCCTAGGGTCACACAGGATCCCGGTGACAGGGAGACGGATGGCCACACGCTGGCTCTGCGGCTCGCAAGCACGTGACCACCAGGCTGACTTGGCAGGCTTCTCTACAAGTCATCTGGGCTGTGCCATGAAACTCCCAAACCCATGACAAGGAGGGCATCTCATTCATTACTTCTCCTGCGTCAGTGACCGCCCCTGGCTCAGAGTCCAGGCGCCCAGGGCCCAGCGCCCTGGTACTGTTCCTTTCTCTTTCTGTTCCACTTAAAACATGCACCAGTGCTTGCTAAGATAGTAATAGTGAGCTGTTGCTGATTTAATAGAGCTGGAGTGTCAGGAACACGCCCACCCAAGCCTTTCAGGGTACCAGGCCCATTAAGTATAGGTCTTAATTCTGAGCTGATGTTGGTCTGCCTCCGACCTACTTTCCCCTCTGTGTCAGCCTCCTCCCGGGCCCAGAGTGGCTGCCGTTGCACAGAGCAGGGTCCCAGGAAGCTGCCCAACTCCTCCTGACACATGGCTGAGATCTCTACCCACACCCAGTGGCTTCCTGAGACCCCTGAACAGCTTTCCCCAGCTCTTTTGACAGACGGTTTTAATCTTTAAATACATTCTTCCCTAGCCAAACAATTTCCTGTGGCAGGAAATTAGATTTCCTCCCATTTGCTCTAAGTAAGACCTGTAAAGTGTCCCAAAATGGTGATAGAAGCACGACCAAAGACACAAAAGGGCCGAGAGCCAGAGTCCACCAGGAAGGTGGAGACTGCCAGGGTGCTCCCTTTGGCGGTGGCTGGGACCCGCCTCGGCCAAAAACCTCTCCTGTCCTTGATGCCGGAAGTCAGCCATCCACGGCCATGGGAGGGTGGGGGGACAGCTCTGCGATGGAGGTACAAGCTCCAGAAACACATCGGGTCCACTTGGCACCAACTCAAGGCCAGGAACAGCTACAACGTGATGACACAAAACCCGTAACCGACTCCTCGGGCCAGTGAAGCTGAGTCTCTGACATGGCTGTTACACAACACCAGCTGACTAACACACAGACTGCCAAGCTCACCACCCTCGTTATCTCTGTATGCTAACCGGGAAATAGAACATCGGAGAGGTGAAACCAACTTTCTGACAGCCTGGAGTTAATGGAAAATGAAGCCAGCCTGCGTGACTCACCGCCTGTAAACCTCTGAACGGGGCACGCCCCCATTCCTGACCTCGCCTACATTACCAGACAAGACCGGGCCGGTTCAGGAGGATTAGTTTTTATTTATAGAGGGCAACCTACCTGTCAGCTCTCAGCATCAACTTGCATAAAATGTGACCTTACCCCAAATACTCATCTCAACTCAAATGGAAGCGGCCCAAGCATGCATGTCAGGAACTCAGAAACCAGGCCGGGAACATCCATTTCACGGCGATTCGCTCTGTATCTTTCCACCTCCCCCTCCCTTCACATCGGCTCTGCTCGTAAAGGTTATCTCCGCGCCTGCCTCTGCCGGGAAGCACCACGAACCTGCAGCCCCCACACACGAACATGATCGGCTGGTGCCAGAGCTGCCCTCCGTCGTACCCACCCTTCCCGTCCCCCGGCCCTGTCCTACAAGCAGGCTGCTCTGCCGTCTCTGGGTTCGCTCAGCTGCAAAAAAGTGTCCACTTCTCTGGAGTTTGGCATTATGCGATGGTTTGGTTTCCTTTTGCTTTCCGGTTCAAAAGAAAAAAGCAGGCTTGAGTGACTTGAGTTTGGGTTCGGGGTTCACTGCACAGATCTTCTAGGAAGGCAGAGAAAATTCGGGCGATTGAAAAGCCCTCTGCATCAGTTGCTTTTGGCATGTGAGTTTCTGGCATTTCCCAAGATCTCCCCCGTACCTCGACAATCTCACAACCTGCTCACTGCCCAGGCAGCCTGAGGACAGCTGCTCCGGGGCACAGCGCTAGCAAACGCTGCCTGCTTGGAGGGACATGTGATTTTGGGGGTCACCATGTCCATTCCTTAGGAAGTGCAGGCAAAACAGTCTTTATTCCAGGCCAGGAGTTATGGGTTGAGTCCCCAAGCTGCAGGTGACAAACGAGGGGTCAGGCATCCAGAGAATAAAGTGTCTGGGCGAGATGACACCGTGTGACCCTGAAACCCCGAAGTTACCCAAAAAAAAAGAAATCAGGGGGCAGGAGAGAGGAGAGACTGTAAGGCACTTATCTTGCAAAAAAAAAGAAAGAAAGAAAGAAAAGAAAAAGAAACAAAAAACCATGTTGAACACTGCATATAGCTGTCACTCTGAGAGCTTTTAATTGTTGCTATTTCAACTCCTTTTCCGGCTTAACATTCTTCTCATTTGGTGTCACACAGGAAAAAACTGAGGAAGGTGACTGAGGTTACACTGTGAGCTCCAGCCCGGTGACCACACGCCCAGCTCAGCTCGAGTTTCCCAGGCGCTCTCCACAGCCCTGGACGCACACGCTGGGCTTGTTTTTAATACTTCAGCTCCACTGGCCACAAGGAGCTGAAATGGGGATTTCGAAACCCTAGGCGCCTCCTACCGCGGTGTGTGCACCAAGGACAGCCCATTTCCATCCGAACCTGGAAGTGGACAGCGCCGAGGCTTTGGCCTTGAGCCAGAAATCTGGGGCAAACCAGAGGATGCACCAGGCTGGGGGTCCCCACTTCTCCCCAGCCAGCAGCTGGCGTCGCCTTCATTCCTCCCCGCTATTCCTCCAGAGCCCCAGGCTCAGGATCTTGGCATGTGCCCCAGGCAGACAGGGAACCCTGAGTGGGCATCCCAGTGGTCCCAGGAGCATCCTGGGGGACCCTTGCAGGAGGGAGCCCCAGAACCCCTCGCCTTGCCCTCTCTCCTTGCCTCCCAAGGATCACCTGGCCCTCGGGGCGGCTCACCTCCCAGGGCTGGCGCCAGGAAGCTCAGAAAGTGTGGCCTCGGGTCAATGGAGAAATCGCAGCCTGTTTCTGGTCACCTGAATAGCACGCGACACCCAGAACTCTTCTGTACACAGCTCGAGCGCGTGGAAGTCCAGTTTCTCCCCATGGGCACAGTGATGGAGGGGTCAGGTCAGGTCATTCACTGGAGCCTGGAGCCTGTTCAGCCGCAGCCTGGCCACCGCCTCACAGGCGCCAGGGGTGCCCCCGCCCCAGCTGGGATGCACGGCGTCTCTAGCCTGGGCCCATGCCTCCCTGCAGGGGGCAAACGTGCTGCCCCTGTACCTCGTGAGAACCCCCAGGTTCAGGAGATGCACCCTAGATGGGCCCAGGTGGAGGAAAAGGGAAGCCGCCCAGACCCTAGAGCAGGCACTGGCCTAGCGCTTCTCGCGCCTGGACACGGGGACCTGGCAGGGACAGGGGTCTCATCACCTCCATCTCACAGAGGAAATATTCACATGGCGTCAGACAGCCTGCCCAGAGTGTGGGTGTCATGCTCCAAACCCAGTTCATGGTAAAACAGTGTCACTGTGCAGAAGGGACAAGGACCCCTTTAGCACTGTTGAAAGTCACCCCAGTGCCACGCAAAGAAAGGAGTTAAACCTCGAGGAAGGGGTGGGGCAGGGAGAAAAGAAAGGGGGAGAGGAGGGAAGGAGGGGGAAACTCATTGGAGACCTTTCCACTCCTGGCTTCCCTGTTCACAAGCAGTTTTCCCTCCAAGCACACGGACAGGGAGTGTCCTTATCACGGGATCACAGGGCCCTCAAGTCACAAACAGAGGATGGCTTGACCCCCACTCACCACGACACCCAGGAAGTGGCTAGATTCTGTGCACGGAGCCTCCTGAAGGGCCCTTTCGCCTGCTGGACACCTGCTGCTGGCGCCCCCAGGACACTTACTCATCTCTGCAGAGATCTCTCAGGCACCATTCAGGACCCACACCACCTTCTGCCGGCCAAGGCGCACCGAACCCCAGCTTTCCCCTCTGCACCCACCCCCAAGCCGATCTCATCCAACGCAGGCTTAGGAACCAAGTCCCCGAGCCACACCGGCGCCCCGGCTGGGGCTCTCAGGGCAGCACCAGGGGCCGCAACCTCTGAACCCCAGGTTCATCTGCACAATACAAAACGCAAAACACAAAGTCAAAGCCCACAGGACAAAAGGGTCCCTTCTTCCCGTAGCCACCTGATGCTCCGTTTGGGGAAGCACAAGGCCGGGGAGGGAGAACGTTCATCAGCCTAGGAAATCTAACTCTGAGGCAAAGGTAACAAGAAAGGAGAAAGAGGCGGCTTGCTTTCCTCCTCCTGAACCCATTTCTCTGAAGAGGAAGAAATTGGAGCAGCAGCAGCAAGGGAGGTGGAAATGCCCAGCTCGCACTTCCCCGAAGAAAGACGGGGAAAATATCTTTGTTTTCTCTTAACATAATAGGGGCACGGACGGAAACACCCCCTCCCCGACAGCAGCGACTTCCCAGGCCTTATCAGCCGCGCACTCCAATCTCAGCGCACTGCACAAAACAAACGATGCCCGTGTTGGTTCCAGGGCTGAGTCACTCAGCCTCTGCACTTTCTTCTACAGGGCGACCACGGGGCGCTGAGTCTCCGCCTCGCTCTCCATTTCTTCCCGGTGTGATTCACCCCCATGGGCAGGTAGCACATGCTGGCCGGGCTCCGCTTTCTCCTTTTCCCAGAGAAGACACTCGAGGCGGAACCGGACAGTGATGATGGGGACGCCCAGCTGCTTTGTTCTAGCAAGAAACGAACTGCAGTTTCCAAAGACTCAGAAACAGCAGACAGGGCCTTCGTGACTGCTGGGGGGAGGCGGCTGGGTGTTAATTGCATGGCTCTGACTTCCTGGATTATGACTCACCGGGTGGGCGGAGGGACAGCACAGTGCCTCAAGTGCTACCAAACCTGCAGTGTTTGTGTCAACTGTGGGACCCAGGGACACTGGAGCGGAGGGGGGGGGGTGAGGCCAAAGCCTCCCGGTCTCTTCCTTTACCACACTCCCAGCCCCCAGCCTTTGTTTCCCTTTTTCTTTTTTTTTTTTAGGTACCAGGGATCGAACTCACGACCTCGCACTTGCCAGGCAGGCGCTTAAGCCACTGAGCTAAATCCCCAGCCCCCAGCTTTTGTTTCCTGCATTTAAGAAAGACCCCAAAACTTTCAGCCTTCTCAATCCCACACCCCACCAGTTCTGCTAGAGAGGCCAAGAGCAGGGGCAAGAGCCCTGCTGCGGACGCTGCCCTTGGCCACACCTGGCTCTCAGCCCAAAGCCGCCTCCCTCCCCCCTGGACCCACCCACTGCCACATCACAATCCACGGCCACAGCGGCCAGTGGCTTTTCCACCTGCAAGCTCTCTCCATCCTCTCTCCTTGGACTCCTGCAGCCCCTGCTGTCCCGTCTCTTAGCCTGGCACAATGGTATAACTCCTGTGACCCTGTGGCAGGATCCCACGGAGACCCGACTTAGCGCACTGAAGCAGGTTAAACTGGCTCCACTCTACGATGCCTCAGGAGATGCAGGAAAGGGACAAAGGCCAACCAGGAAGCTGAACCTGGTAGAAAGGGACTTGCAGACACACATGGCAGCCGGAAGCCAAGTATCAGGAATGGGCTGGTCTTGAGAGGTGCAATTAAGAACAGCAGCGGGGTTGATAGCACAGGGCCCATTTGTGCAGGAGGAGAGAATGTGTTTCAATGAGGAAGCTCCATCAGGGCACCCGCTGTGCCAGAGAGACCACCGTCACCTGTGGCTAGGGCTGCCGGGAGACTTCAGTCTCAATCGACCTCTGCTTAGCAAACATTAGTCACCTGGAGATCTTTATCAGCTGGGTCTGCCAGCTGGGAGTGCACAGAGACATACGGGCCCCATCTCAGAGCAGACAGGCCCTCCCTCACTCTGGCTGTGTCCAGGGCCGGGTGGTTTGGCAGGCACAGTCACCTCATCTACACATCTCAGAGTGCAGATGGTGGCCGGGCATGGGGACACGGGCAGCAACTCAAAGTCCTTTCTTCCCGAGTGTGGGTGGGGCCACACTCAGACAGGGTAAGAGGGGCCTCTGAGACCCGGAATCTTTCTGCAGGTGAGAAACAAAGCAAAACTCCAAGCCCCACAACCAAATCAGCAAAATGGTGGCTGCCAGCCGGCATGCACAAGAGTGGCACAAAAGTGACACAGAACAACTTCCTGCAAGGAGGTGGCTTCAAACTGCAGGGAGGAGGGAGGCACAGCATGTCAGAGGCCGTGCAGGGGACTGCAGGTCCCCGACTCTCTGTGGCTAGCGCTGGTGAACACAAGTCACGCTGGGGACCCAGGAGGAGACAGTGTTTCCCCAAGGGTCCTGCCGCCCTCACCCATGGTGGGTGCCAGCACCCCGCTGCCTGTCATCTAAGGAAGCCGGCTGCCCAGGCTTGGCTCCCCCGTTCCTGGGCCACAGCACACAGCCTGCATGACACTGGGGCAGCGGTGCAAATGTCAGGCCAGGGCTGGTGGCAGGAAGCAAACCACTGCTTGTCCAGCAGGCTCTGGGGAATAAGCAGAGGGTGGTGGCAGCTGGGCCGGGAGACCAGGTGGTCGGCAGGGCTCGGTGAAGGGGTGCGGGGGCTCTCCTCTGACCTCATCCCAAGCACAGCCACGGACCCTGCCTGCCTGGCATCACACACCAGGTATGACCCAGCCCCTAAGTCACACCCACCATGTCCTGCGCTATTTTGAGTGTCCATCCCCAGATTTGGTAGGAGGGGTCCGTGTGAGAGGTCATGCCTAGCAGGGGTCATCACCTGGCATTCCCAAATCAAAAACACTGCCCCATGGCAGTACTGAGAAGTCACCCCTGAATTTTAAAGTAGTTCTGGGACAAGCTGGTGCATGGTCAGGAGTCAGAGAGATGTGAGAATATTCTAGAATGATCAACTGGGACATTGTAGTTTTTTTTTTTAATGGGAATGCGTCTCCGACACAGGCTGAGGGTGACAACCCCCGAAACCCCCACTTCTTCAGCTGGGCTCTAGGGGGAAGTGCCCAGGCCAAGACCCAGTGCCGCAGTTAGTGACCCCACGTGAGATGATCCCAGTGGGGCCTTGTGAGCACGTCAGCCACTGCCTGGAGCAGGACTCTTCCTGTCCCCTGCCGGTCAGCCACTGCCTGGAGCAGGACTCCTCCTGTCCCCTGCCGGGGCCACCAAGCCTGGCCCAGAGCAGGTGCTGTGTGCACACTCACCGATTCCATGAAGTAGAAACGCATGCCCAAGTGAGTAGTAAACCAGTATTTTTTCTTCCAAAGTGCATTTTAAAAGAATTCTTCCCTGAGAAACTTGTAACATGGAAATATAACACACCCCACAAGCTTTCCAAATTAAAAAAAAAACAAACTACCGAAGGTCAACATTCCTCCCTTTTTATCTATATAATGAAATATTACCCAGTCTCAAAAAGGAGTTTACTACTAAAACATGCAAAAACTTGAGTGAATTTGAAAGTAATTGTGTGTATATGGTATGTTCCCATTTATACAGTTTTAGGAAAAGAAAGCCTTCTGCCAGAGTAAACACAGGGAGGGCACCAGCGGCAGGACCACCCCGTAAGTGGGGGCTGGGCAGAGGTGCAGAGATGGGGAGGGGCAAGGGAAGAGAGTCTCCCAGCAGCTCTGCCCTGGGTACCATTGCCACCGGAAACCAAGGAGAAGCAAGCCTGCCCACTATGACAGGGGACCCCAGGAAGACAGAGGAGGGGGCCTTAAGGCCACCAAGCTGCCCTTACGGTCTCTTCCAGAATCCCCTGTCCTCTCAGGACAAACACAGGCAGTTTCCGCCCATGGCTGCTGATCAGGGACATAAGAACCCCAAGCCGGGTCACGGATAAATATAAACAGAACGCCAGTGACACGCCACTGTTGATCCGTTCACATTTCCCAGCCTTTTACCACAGCTGGAGTGAAACCTGGCTTTAGAAGGGACGATGCCAGGGAAGGTACAGCAGGGGACACAGGTGACTGGAGCTGTCTGTTATACCAAAGCCAGCACCCAGCCAGCTCAGGCCACCAGGGGCTGCTGAGTTCTTAACAATTTCCTAATGCATTTTAATTCTAACCCGGGCACTCAAGAAGCGTGTTTTAACTCTCCAGTTCAAAGCCTTCTCTTCCCTGTCTTGAAAAGGATAAAGGCCAGGGAGGGAAGGATTGCTCCGCACCGTGGGTGAATCCTCCCTCCAGTAAAAATTCTGGCACAAGCAGACGGTACGGGGCATCAGGGCAGGAAACCAAGTGCTGCCGTCTTAACGCTTTATCAGAAAACCTGGCAGCTGTAATCCCAGCATTATGGGAAGCTGAGACAGGAGGATCCAAGTTTGATCCCAACCTGAGAAACCTCGTTAAGACCCTGTCTCAAAATTTAAAAAAAAAAAAAAAGGGCCAGGGATGTAGCTCAGTGAAAAATCTCTGGATTCAATCCTCGGTACAGGAGAGGAAACAGAGAACAGAAAAGGAAAAGAAAATCAGAGAGACAGAACTGGGTATCATAGGACATCTGAGGTTTATATTTTTTCACCCAATGAAAGCAAAAAGAAGAAATGTGGTTATTAACCTGGAGGCCCATACGAATGAACAGAAGACCCTATCCATCTTTCCCAAGACAAGCATATCACACAAGAATCACCACACCTGAAACCCTTTTTCTGTTCTAGAGACAGGGTCTGGCTATGTAGTCCAGACTGGCTTTGACTTCCTACATAACCCAGACTGGCCTCAAACTCAAGGCGATCCTCCTGTCTCAGCCTCCCGAGTGCTGGGATTAGTGTGCACCACTACACCCAGCCAGGAACTAGTTCCTAAATTTCTTTTGGCAGCTGCTTCAGACCCAGATCTGCCCATGCTGGGTCTCAGTGTCTCCTGACACTGGGGCTCCAGAAGGCATGTGGGGTACACAGAGGCCACCTGCTTTGCCATGGGCTGAGATCAGGTGCAGTGGCTAAGTAAGCAGTGATCAAAGGGGAAGAGAAAGCACATTTTAATAACTGATTATTTCACATCATTCCTGTGGGCGACCTTCTGCCTGGGGCTGGATGGTCCCCGGGGGGGGGGTGTGGAATGAAGGCACGGGGACTCCAGCAGGGGCTGCTTTCATTCATCGCACATGATGACGCCTGGCACAAGCTGCACACACCCCCCTAGGCGTCTCCCCAGGAGACGGGGAGGAAGTCACAGGGAAAAGGCAGAATGAGGCACCAAGAGCACCAGGGTCCCCCTCCAGGGCATGGGACAGCACTCACCCGTGCAGCTAAGGACAGCACAGCAGTGGCCAGAAGACAGCCAGTGGCTCCCTCCCCACAGGCTGCAGGCTCAAGGACCCTCTAGCCTCTGGGGGTCACCTGCTGCCCAGGCAGGCTCTGCCCTGGTGGCCGGGGGGAGCACAGGGCCGTGAGTAACGCCCCTGCCTCACCCACGCAGAGGTTTGCTCTGGGAACTTTGGGAACGTGGCTTCCCGGCTTCCCGTCATCCCAAGAATGTGCACCCCACCCAGGCAGAGCCAGCCAGAAGAGCTTTCCCAGCCCTCTGCCAGGACTCACGGCCCTGGGGAGAGGCGGCCAGGGGGCTCCTGCCTGGGTGCATGGACCGAGTGTGCACGCAGAGGTCACAGGCGAAAGAGGGGAGGACACACACCTTCCCGCCCATGGGCTCTCCTGATCCCTGCCGCTGGGAACAAAGCCCTCGAAACACCGGCAAGAACAGCTCCGGGGGATGCCAGTCCTGTCTACAACTCTGCGCCAAACACTTCAAGAAAGGAGTGAGACAGTCTGCCCCAGGCACGCTGAGCAGATTAGCAGGAAAAATCTGACTTGGGAGAGACCAACAACCCCCAACAAAACTGGTAATGGCAAAAATTACACTTGTGAAACATCGGGTGAAAATTAGAAACAGACCAAAGGAACACATGTCTTGGAAGTACGAAAAAAAAAATTGAACAATTTACCCAGGAAAAAAATAATAAAGTTCATAGAAAAAAATTCAGAATTCAACACAAAATAAAGCTGAAAGCAGGAGAACCTGCACACAGTGAAACTCGATGACTTTAAAATGGATATGCGAATCCGTGACTGGGAGATGCAGAGGATTTTACCCCAGGAAAACCAGCCTTGGCTGAAAGTAGTAGTATGCAAGAAAATTCCAGAAGCTAAACAAAAACCAGGACCAACAAGTAAGCAACCATATGTAAGAGAACCAAATTCTGTGGTGAAATGAGTATGGAAAAGAAGTGACCTTGGTGTGGACAATTTCAGTCAGAAAAGTAAAAAAAGAGAAAAACTCCAGGGTGGTGGTGAAGGAAACAGCTGAGGGTGACGGTGACCTGCAGAGGAGACCCTTAGCCACTTCAAATGCTGACAGTGTGAGCTGCCTGGGGACATCCTCCCAGGAGGGTGGGGACAGGAAACAGGCCGCCTGCTGCTCCATCACTCATGAGCCCAGGCAGGGCCACAGAAGCAGTCTGGTGTGTCCTGGACGCCTGTGCCTAGGTGGGACCCGATGGACTGACTTGCTGGAAACACCCCAGGGACCCTCCTGGACCCAGCCCTGCCCACTGGCCTGACTATGGGAAGCCTGTCTGGGGTCACAGATCCTTTTCCGCGTGGCACTGGTCCACGGAGGCTGCTGGGAACCTGGGGCCCCGGCAGGAGGAAGTGTCTGCAGGGGTAAAGTTAGGCAGGGAGGGTGCGGATTTAATCTTTACTTCCACAATAAGCCTGTATTTGCAGAGGCCAGGTAAAGAAGGGAGCGCGTGAAACCAGTGCTGGGATCAGATGTCCATTTCCTAAGGCTCTTTCTGCCAGAAGTGGAGCAAGATGGACAGAAATAAAAAGCAGGAGGACGAGCCAGAGAACTTAGGTTCAGAGAAGAGAGGGTGAGGACTAAACAAGGCTGATGAAAATGCAAAAGAAAGCACAATTTTAAGCAACATCTCAGGAACTGGTTTGACAAGACAAGGAATTGTGAAGGAGATGGTAATTATTCCTAGTCTTCTATTTAGGCTGCTGGAAGCATAGTGATGCTATTAATTAGCACAAACACACAGAAGGAAAAAATGAATTGGGGGAGTATGAAGAGTCCTACTTTCTAATTGCAAACACACTTTAAAACTACAGCAATCAAAATAATGTGACACCAGCATAAAGACAGACATATAGGTCAATGAAATAAAATACAGAGTCCTAAAATGAACCCTTGCACGTATTCTAAGTGGTGTTTGATAGAGTGCCAAGAATATTCAATGAGAAAAAGACAAGTTTTTCAACAAGTGATGCTGGGAAAAATGGATATTCATATTACCTCCCCCCCAAAAAACTTAATACCACGTGCAAAAATTAGCTCAAAATGGGTCAGACCTAAAACAAGGCTTAAAATTATAAACATTTTAGAAGGTAACATAGAGGAAAAGATTCGTGATTGATTTGTCAATGATTTCTTGGTATGTCACCAACAGCTCAGGCACAAATGACAAAATAAACACTACAGTAAAACTTAAAATTTTCTGCATCAGTTTTGTGCACTATCAATATAGCAAAACTGCAACCCACAGAATTAAAGAAAATATCTGCAAATTTCATATTTTACATGGGACTAATATACAGAATATATAGAGAACTCCTAGCTCAACAACAAAAAGGCAAACTGCTCGTTAAAAATATGAATGAAGACTTCGGTAGGTATTTCTCCAAAGATACAGAAATGACCAACGACCCCATGAAATGCTGCTAAATGTCATTAATCTTTACGAAAATGCAAGCCAACACGAGGAGATGCCACTCACACCCATCAGGATGCCTATTGTTTATGAGCTTGCGATTAAACGGGGTGTAGTAGTGCAACCTGTAACCCCAGCTCTTGGGAGGCTGAGACAGGAGGATTGTGTCAAATTCAACGCCAGCCTACATTACAAAATTAGTTTAGGCCAACCTGAGCTACATAGTGAGAATCTGTCTCAAAAAAAAAAAGTCTGAGGTTAAAAAAAGAGCCTACCTTGTAGTTGTGGATAAGCATTAAAGAAAAAAGCCCTGCACTAAGAATCAGGGACGGAAGTTCCCAATGACCAAGGAAGTCAAGATGGCATAATCGCCTATTTACTTGCAATGAAGTACAGCTGGAGATAAAGTTTTAAGTCAAAGGCATTGAATTGATAGCTGAGGCATTTCGCTGTGGGAGCAGCTGGGCCGTGCATCTCCCCAGCCTTGGGTCTTTAGGCTGCTTCGTGCCACGGCTGACCATTTGGCCGGGCTGGTTTCAAACACATCCCCAAAGGGGCCGTGTGGCTCTGCACACCGTACGCTGTGAAAGCCCGGCCGGGTCAGACGCTTGCCAACTTCAAGAGCAAAATTCTACAGGAAGGGAGGGAAACAGGAGGGTGGGTGAGCAGGCGTCTCCACGGGCTTTAAGCGTGTGTTTAGTTCACCTTTGCCTGCTACTTGAGCACTTTACATTTCACACGGCAGTGAGAATGTGCACACGCACACACACGCATGCACAAACATGTACAAACACACACGAGCACGCACACATGTGCAAACGCGCGCGTGCACACACACACAAACACAAACACACTTCGAGAGGAGTCTACCCAGAAAAAAGGCAGCTGAGAAAATCAAAGTTCAAAGCACTCTGGTATGTAAACACTTGGGAAATTCTTGGCCTGAGAGAATATATACAGCAACGTGTTAACTTGTCCCTGTCTTCTAAAAAATTTTGTTGTTACAAGAAAATGGAATTAAAAAAAAAGAACAAGTAGAAGAGCAAGTGAAAACTTATTTATAGGAGGTCACCTGGGTTCCAGGCACTTTGCACAAAGCTCCAGACATCAGCTTGGCACACAGTAGGATGCTGCGTGCCTTGACCCCTTCCTTCCCTTCCTAGAGGGAGAGGCCACTGGCGACATCCCACACAACCAGCCAGGCGGCTGGACTCCTGGCCAGGCTGACCTCCCTGCGCCCACCGCCTAGGTGGCTCTCCCTGTACCCCACCTCCTGTCCCTCGAAGCCTAGGCCCAGGCTGCTGTGACTGGCAGAGCAGGGACCCTTCTCCACCGCCTCCTCTCCCGCAGTCCACCGCCCAGCCAGCTCCCAGGGCAAGCCCCAGAGAACAGGGCTGCCGCTGTCGCCTGGACACAGCCCCACCCTGCAGATGCTGGGAGGCTGCGACCCCACCTCCCCACACTGTGCCGGCTGAGGCCCCAGCCCTGTCCCGGTTCCAAAGCCCATTCCTGCAGGTCTGGCTGGCGGAACCTGGCTGACTGCTCTGCTCCTGCCCACAGGGGCCCTGGGCACAGCACGGTGTTCTCTGCGGGGTCTCAGCAAGGCTGGGCATGACCGTGACTGCGGGGACATGGCCCAGTGAGACGGTGCGGGACAGTCCCTTACAAGGCCCTGCCATCAGCGGCCACGCCTGTAATATCTTTATCCCCTCCGGCACACAGCACCGATACTCAGGTCACCAAGGAAAGGCGGGCTGGGGCCTTGGAGATGGGGTGACGATGCCCTCGAAGACCTCCTGGAAGGAGGGGCCAGGGAAACAGCTCTGGATGCTCCACAGCGGCTTCCTGGGTGCGGCTGACACGCCTGAGTGCTTCGCACCCACCACTGAGGAGACGACAGCCCCGGGCTCTCCCTCCAACAGCCAGGATACGGCACCCCAAAGGCCTCCTGCACCCCTGTCAGCTACGCAATAGCCAAGGCCTGGGTCCTGGGAGCCAGAGATCCTGTCCTGCTGCCTCCGGGGCAGCCACGGGGACAGGCGCCCAGGGACAGGAGCGCTGGCCACAGGCTGGGGATCCTCGCTCAGGAGGGGGGGGGAGCAAGCACAGACCCTCCTGAGTGTCCCACCGGGCCTGCGCACTGCTGGGAAAGCGCTCGCTTCCGGGAGCATCCAGTCCGCCCTTCTCTCCTCTCCCAGGTCTCTGTAGGCTCCCTCCGCTGCTTCCACCTGGTGTGGGTGTGGGCCCCTGAAAACCCTCCTGATCCCTTTCTAATTTGCAGTTGATTATGAGGAACTGCACTCACACTCATCTTCAGTTTGAAAATGGAAAATTCATTTCAGATTTGGCTCCATACTTTCTGGCAATAAGATCATA
Source organism: Dolichotis patagonum (assembly GCA_004027295.1). NCBI lineage: Eukaryota > Metazoa > Chordata > Mammalia > Rodentia > Caviidae > Dolichotis > Dolichotis patagonum. The sequence continues at coordinate 69,955 of PVJX010000559.1, read as the reverse complement.
CTTTGTTTTCCTTCTCATTGTTTTTAGCAGCAAATGGAAACACGGCCTAGACTCCAAAAACTGCATTAAAAATTCCAATTAAGCTTTTCTGAGGAAAGAAATAATAAAAAAAAAAACATTCAGAGTATAGGCAGGCGGCAAACTTATGTTACAACCAGGAAGACAGCGGCCGCCTATGGGAGGGGAGGGACAGTGCTCCCCGGGCAGGACAGAGAAGAGGCTTTGGGCAGGGCTGTTCCCGGCCACCAGCAGCCACCAGGTTCACCCCGCTATGAAGGCAACCAGTGGGGGGAGGGAGGAGGCCCATGGCCTTTGGCCAGGCCACTGTGTCCGCCCTGGGTGTCACAGCACTGGATGGGCCTGAGCAAGGCAAGCAGGCGCTCAAAGGAGAGGGACCGCTGGGGTGCGGAGGGGCAGAATGTGAGAGGGGAGGCTCTGTGATGGGCAGCAGCGGTTACGGAGCCTGAGAGAGGAGCCTGTGAGAAAGAAAACCCAGCAGGCTGCTGCAGGGCAGCGTGGGGTGGCCACAGCCTGCTGAGGGTAACACGCCAGCTGCTGCTGCCGCCCTCCTGCCTCGGGCACAGCTAAGCATAGCCTGCCACTCGTCTGCCAGGACAACAACCCAAACTGACTCATGAGCTCATCTTCCTAGATATGGAAACTGGGCTCGGAGCTGCCCCGGCCGCACAGCTGGTCAGGCCAGGAGGAGCAGGGACCAGATCTGGACCTCCCGTCCAGTGCTACCCCCACCCCAATTCCTCCTATCCCAAATCCCCGAGGCTCCTGCCTCCCAAACCAGAAAGCAAGTTTGGGAATCCTGGCTTCTGGGCCTGCTGCCCCCTGGGGAAGCACCCAGTCTGTCATTCTTGACCCAACCTCGCTGGAGAAGAAGGGGTACAGATTCCCAGGAGGCCAGACTGAGGCAGGACACCCCACTGTGTGAATGTTCCTTGATTGTCCATCTCAGCCAACAGAAAATGGTGAGGCTGTCCTTCTCCAAGTGCCTGGCAGGACGCTGGGGATTAAGCTACTCACGAGCAAGGATTTAATTCTCAGTGTCCGCTTCCTGTCGAGCACTTGGAGGGCTGGAGTGGCCCCCAGCACGGTAAGCAGCTGTTCAGATACCGGAAGTAGGGCACGCCCTCAAATATGTGTAACCAGCTGCAGGGCTGACCTCCAAGGACTCAGTTTCCCCCCTCCACAGCGTAAAGGGTTTGAGAATTACTCTCTAAGGTACCTTGTCTCTAAAACATAAAGAAGACCCTTCCAATGGGCACTAGTCAGAACCAGGTCCTCTGCAGTCTGTCCTGGCCATGCATGCCCTGGGGATAAGCTGGCCTGTCGCCCACGATGAGGCCAGGGGACAGCCTGGAGGGACAGAGACCCTACTGGTGTTTGCACGTCCTCCCTGTCCCACTGATGTAGCGTAAGCCAGGCAGGACCCAGGAAAAACACTGGATCCTGGGCAGGCTGATTTCTGAAGGACAGGGGCACTTGGCCATGCTGACACCAGACAAGACGGTATGGCCAAGCTTCGCTTCCGAGCCAGTCCCTAACCCCTGCAGAAGTGAGGTGTAGGAGCTAAGTCAAGGGTCCGGAGTGAGCAGCTGGGAGCTGCGTGACCTCCAGGAAGTTAGGTGTCCAAGAATCTGTTTCTTCCTTGTTCCGCCAGGACTGGGGGGAGCCATGACATGGATGGTGACCAGGTCCCCTGCACAGTTGGTGCCTGAACTGTGATGGCATCACCACTATCCAATATCCAGGAACACTGTGACTGCTCTTAAAAATCAAACACACACACTGAAACTGAAAACTGAAGCCCCAAGAATGGAACTCAAGGCTCGGCTGATGGAGTGTGATGGCCACTTGGTGGCTGATGGCTTCATGGACAGACGAGGCAAGAACTCTTAGTTCCTGGGTCCAGCATAGTGCTTGGGTCTCCTGCAAGGAACCACCACTCTCTACAGCTCCGCTTCCCACACTGGATACTGGGGACAAGGCTGAGTGCCACAGAGAGGATGGAGAGGTGAGAGGACGAGGTGACAGTCCAATGGTTCTCACCCAAACCACGTTTGTCAATAAGCATTTGCCACGCAAGCAGACAAACGAGAGATGGCATGAAGGCACGTGTGTAGGAAGCGCCAGCTTCCACTACCCTCACCTCCCCATGTTCCTAGGGGGCTCCCCAAGCGGAAAGTCAGTTGTTCCGAGCCTCACAGGAGCCCAGCTTTCCCAGGGGCAGGGGGAGCACAGCCCAGCCCTGTGCCCTCAGCGGCCGCTGTCCCCACCCCTCACCCGTGCAGCCACCACAGAGGGTCTGTGATCAGACGAAGCGACCACAACTTGCGCAACTCCAGGCACCCCAAGTGACACCCCCGAGCTGAAGCTCCTCAGGGTCCCTCCCGTGCCCCAGTGCCGTCCGAGTGCTAAGCTCGAGGGCTATCCACTCTGCACAGGGGAGTTTCCACTGCTGCCCAGAGCCTTGCTCTGGGCCTCTCTGAGCCTCTGTTTGCTCATCTGTAAAATGCACCCCACATCTATCCACAACACAGGTACCACGAGACTTAAACAACAAACACGTCGCATCCAGCTTGGCGCATGTAATGCAGGAGACGAGCAGCAGACAAAGACTCAGCTCTGGCCCCATTCTGCTCTTCAAGAACGTCACGGCCTCCTAAAGTAAAGGCGTGTCCCCGCCCCGGTGCTGCTCTCTCCCCAGGCAGACTCAGCTCCTTCTCAGAACAAGATCCCCCGCTTTATTGCTCCTGTGCCACAGGGGTGCCCAGGAAAAGACTGAGAGACTTGAGGAATCCCAAGTCACCGTACGCCAGGAGCTGCGCCTGGGGAGTTACATGCACTGCTCCTTTCACCCTTACAAGAAACCCAGGAGGAAATGACATTTCCTGTACTTTACAGATGAGGAAACTGAGGTTCAGAAAGGCCGAACAACTTGGCCGATGCTCCCGAATGCTCAGGAGCAGAAAAGCCAAGGCCCAAACCCAGTTCCGGCTCCAAGGCCTGGCTCCTCCCGCTGTCCAGGAGACAGCATGCAGCCCAGGGCCCTGCTCCTGGATCACACCCTTCCTGAAACAGCGCCCCAGGGACTCCGCTTCCCACCCCTGCCCACTGGCTCCGCCAGAGGCTTTCCCAGCAGTCAGTAGCATGAACCACACGCGTGGCCGGCCAGGGCTGGGTGGGCGCAGCGTTAGTCACGCTTTAAACGGGAGATGAAGGCAATGTGACTTCTCCCGTTCGCCTTTGAACTTCCCAGCCAGGGTGCAGGCTGCAGCCCAGAAATAACCAGTGAGCAACAAAGGCCTGGGAGCCGCTCGCTCAGAGCAGCCCCGGAGCCAGGCCGAGCGGTGGACCGCAGAGGCGCTGCTCCTCTGATGCCATTAAAAATAGCTTCCCTGCCACCTCCAGCCGTGGCTGTCCCCTGGGCCCTGGCCGTCTACTCCAGCTCCCGTGGGGAGGCCCTGAGCCTGGCACACAGCAGCCTGGCCTGAGGTGTGGACAGTCAGGGGTCAGGGGCCGCCGAACTGACCTAAAGCGACTGTTCAGAGACGCAGAAGACCCAGCCCTTCACCTTCAGGACTTCCCAAGTCAGAGACGAAGGATGGGGACCACGAGGGGACAGCACCAGAGGTGCATCCAACCCCTGCCCAGTGGAACCCGAGTGTCCAGAGTGCAGCCAAAGGATGCAGCACAGAGGGGGACAGGCCAGGGGGTCTGGACGCCTGCCAGGGGACACGGCTGAGGAGGAGGAGGAGGAGGAGGACTCAGACAGGACCAGAGGACACGCAGTGGCTGGCTGTCAAGCCAAAGTCAGTCACTTGCCCTGCCAACCCCTCGGTTTCCTTTTTTAAAGGGGAATGGACAGCGGGCTGAGGGAGGGAGGAGACAGAAAAACAAAACGCTGGTAGACGTTCACATTCGACCTCAGACAGGGTAAATATTTACTCATCCATTCATGAGCCTGGCTCTGTGAGCGTCCCCAGCTTGGGCCACCTGGGTTTATGCTGGCGTCTGGTCTTGATCTGAGGCCCAAGGCGGCCAGTCCATCCCCTACCTTGTCTGAGAGCTAAATGGATCCCATCTGATGGCAGTGGAAAAACTGACCGAGGAGACGACCTCGAAGCTCACGCCAGGACAGCAGGCGGCGGTGGCGGTGGTCAGGGCTGCCCCGATGCCCACCTGGCATGGGGGAGGCTGAGCGCGCACAGTGGGCAGGAGCCGCTGTCCCCTCGCCGGGAGGCTGCATAAGACACACAGCGCGCTCAGGTCCACGAAGTGGGTGGAAGTCAATCAGGGTCACCCCTGGGCCACTAGAATGTGAGGATTCATATGCATCACCATATGCATCACTGCAAAGTGGGGGTACAATGCAAGTTCCCAGGTCACACCCCCCGAGACCTAAGGACAGGTGAGAAACAGTCACCTCCATCAGCACCTGGGAGAGTGGAGGCCAGAAGTCCCAGGCCTGGACGCCCCGGGGTCCGGCACAGTGGCCTGGCTTTGCCTCACCACTCAGGACAAGACTCACGTGAAACCTATGCCTCGGCCCACTCGCCTGCAACAGGCTCAGCACACCAGACCTGGCCCTCCTTGCAGGGTGGCACTGAGACCCCCAAGGAGGGGACAGCAAAGGCTGAACTTGGGGAGGCGCACTGCACGCTCACAGCAGGCCCTAAACAGCTTGGATCTAACTAAAGGAGAGGAGAAACCTGGCTGCCCCGAGGGACTCAGGCTGATGTCAAACCACTGCTCAGTGCCAGGCACTGCACGGTCCACCCTGCCCCGGTGGCGGCTCTTACTCAACACGGCCGGCGTGGGTCTCTCCGTGCCCGTGTCCCGTCCTGTGGGAACTCCAGCATGGGGTTCCTGGTCAGGCCACGGCTGCACTCAATTACCCCAGGCCATGGCACCTGCCCGCAAGTTGCTTTATGGTCAGCGTGCTTGAGCCAGGCGGTGACCTAACCCCGGGTCACTCCGCAGTAGCCTCTGCTGTTGTCCTCCTCCGCGAGCGCGGGCCCACACTGCAGCCGTCTGCTCCCCCGGGCATGACTCAGAGGAGTCAGTTGTCTTTCAAAAATGCTTTTCATATTTCAAATCAAAAATAAATACCACGCACTCTGGACGCCGGCCAGCACAGATGTCTCTGTCGAGCTATTAAAGAGAAAAGGCCCCAGGAGGCCGACAAAACCTGGATCCGCATCAGCCCAGCCCCACTGCCTGGATCCGCAGAGGGCTGGGGCGCTGGGGGTGCCGGCACAGCTGGCGACAGTGAGGACAGCAGATGGGAAAGAGCAAGGGTCCGTCAGGGAACCCCACCCAGAGGACGCGCCGGCCCCAGGAGGGCAGAGGCTGTGCACACACATGGAGCAGAGAGAAGCGGCAGCAACAACACAGCTGCAAAGTCAGGCACATGGGCACAGGAAGCCCCTGTGGGCATGTGGCATGGGACAGCCTGGCACGCCAGGGCTCACCTGACCATCAGGGCCCAGAGCTGTTCAAGGAGTTTGCTTCTCAGGGTTCCCTCCCTCTCTCCCTTTTTCAATACTGGGAACTGAACCCTGGGCCTTCGCACTGAGCTATACCTCCAGTCCTTTTGTAATTCGTAAGAGTGTAGTCCAGGCTGGGCTCTAACTTGCAACCCTCCTGCCTCAGCCTCCCGGAGTGCTGGGATTACAGGTCTGCACCACCATGCCCAGCCCCCTCCTTCCTTCACCTGACTCACCAAGCCCCCAGATCCTTCAGTTTCTCCACAGGTTGCCCACCAGGATAGGACACATCCTGAGAAAGCTGCTATCTCCTTACGCAAACATGTGACAGTGCACTTACACACACACACACACACACACACACACACACACACACACACACACGATGGCCCAGTGCCCCTAGAGCAAAGCACCATGAGACCAAATCGAGCATAAGAGATGACACCGTCAGTGGCGGAGCACACGCCTAGCACACTGTGGCCCCGACCATCCCGGCACCAAAAACAAAAGAACGAAGACCCAGAAGCAGTGCGAGGCTGCTCCAGTGTGACTGCACGTGGCTTTACACAGCATTTTTGCAAGTGCTTTTCAATAAACAATCGAGAGAGCTAACTCGTGCTTCAGACTTTCTTAACTAGTACGAGCCACAGCTCTGTTCCCAAACCTCAGAAAACCAAGTGTTTTTTTCCAGGGGAGAGGGGATGAGACAGACTCTCACTCTGTAGCCCAGGTTGGCCTCAAACTCGCAGCAATCCTCCTGCCTCAGCCTCCTGAGTTGCTAGGATTACAGGTGTGCACGGCCACACCCAGCACAAGATGAGGTTTCTGAATCGGTGAGGAGGTCCCTCTAGAACAATACAAAGCACAGTACAGTACACGCAGGGGCCAATTTCCAGCCTCAGGCCCTGGACTTCATTGTTCGTGCTGCACTTCTGTGTCGCTGGCCGCATAGGGGCTGCGAGAAGATGTGGTGTCACCAGGCAGCAGGAACTCTCCAGCTCCAGGACACACGTGCGGCTGCCTTCATCCCTGTGGCTCGTCGCTGATGGAGGCACCACGGAACAGTGCGTGACCCTAACCTCGCAGTGGTTCCCCCCTGCCCGAGGAAAACAGCATCGGCCGGGCTGGAGCCAATTTCTGCCCACAGCTGCCGCATCTGCCTGGCACCGCAGCTCTCTGCCCCAGCCCACTGCCACAGCGCACGCGCACACGGCTAGGTGCATGAGCGCGTGATCACACCTGGGACCTACAGCTAGCTGAGTGAGCTGAATTTGAGAGCAGAAACTACACAGCTAAGCTGGGCGTGGTGGCGCACACCTGCAATCTCAACACTTGGGAGGCTGAGGCAGGAGGATTGTTACAAATTCAAGACCAGCCTGGACTATAAAGTGAGCTCAAGGCCAGCCTGAACTGCCTAGTGAGAGCCTGTCTCAAAAAGTAACTTGCCCTGAAGCAAGGCCAGCAGATTGCTATAGCTGCGGGTTTGTAACAGGAGCCTAAAGAGAATTCTTTCTGTGGTCTGTTGGCCACTTAAGAACTTTGCAAATGTAATGGTCAATTCATCAGAAAGAAATAGCAGCTGTGAGTGTGGCAGGCTTTGGCGGCCCACAAGAGAGAGGCCCTGGCATCTCGGGACCTGCACCATGCGGCGACCTGGGGTGCCGGAAGAACAAGGAGCTCCTCCCCTCTCTGGTGGGCAGCTGTGAGCCTGCCGGCGTGAGGGCTGAGAATCAAACATCTCATGTCGTCCTGTCCCCCACCCCTCCCATCCCCCACTTAGCAAGTGGGAGCCAATGAACTGGGCATCTTGTGAAAGATTGGCTATGTTGTTTTGTATGAACTTTCTGTATACAAAGATATGGACAACCATTTGGAAGAAAACGAGACAAGATGACAGATATTGAAGATCTCTTGTTGTCTAGCTTTGAGATTTATGCTTTCTTATGTCCCGTTTTGTTCTGTTTTGTTGTGTTAAATTTTACCCCCCTTTAAAATTAAAATTAAAATAAATAAATAAATAAATAAATAGTACAAGAAACTACACCACTATCTCTGTGTAATTTCTACTCAAGCAGATGCGGGCTGATAGAAGAGACTAATGTCATCGAAACACGATGTGTACATGGATGGAACTGTCACCATGACAACAGATATGGGTTAATGATAGACTTTTTCATGAGAACAGATATGGGTTAATGATAGACTTTTTTTGAGACAGGGTCTTGCAATGTAGCCCAAACTGGCCTCGAACTCACAGTGATCCTCCTGCCTCCGCCTCCCAAATGCTGGGATTACCAGCGTGTGCCACGATATCTGATAATGTGTTAATTATAATAGAAAAGAATTCAAAAAACTTTTAAAGCAAGTATTCATTAGAAGTGGGCAAATGATCTGAGCAGACACTTCTCCAAAGATATACAAATGGCCAGTGAATGGCCAGTGAATACATGAAAACCACTTGACAGCTTCAGTGGTCCAGACGTGTAAACCAAAGCAACTGAGAATCAATCTCACCCCTACTTAGAATGGCGACTGTAAAAACAAATCACAGACGCGGGGGAGAGTGTGAGGGAAGGGAACCCTCAGACGTCACTGGCAGGATGCAAACCAGTACAGCCACTATGGGAAAGCACACCAAGGGCCCTCAAAAAGCTAAAATGCAGTTTAGCGCGAGACCCAGCAATCTCCACACTGGGTACGCACACAAGGGAAAGGAAGTCAGGGCAGACATGGGTCTGCACGCCCGTGTTCACTGTGGCACAAGTTATGAAGCCAGCCTAGCTGCCCACTGACTGACACGTGGATGAAGAGGCTGTGGTAGCTATTATACAAAGTGGAATATTACTTAGCCACTAAGAAGAACAAAACTGTGTCACCTGCAGAACAACAGACTGGAGAACTAGACTTCGGGAAAGAGAAGAGAGCGGCTGAGAAAGATCAATGAACGTGATTTAACACACCTCATCCATGTGCACAATGAATGCAAATTAGTAATTAAAATGTGAATATCGTGATGTGCCTTGGCCCACTGTGTTGTGACTGGGTAAGGGGTACTCGTTTTTACTCCCTGAACAGCGGCCAGAAACCGTTTTCATTTGTCCCAACTCCCTGTGAAAATATTTCCAGAAGGCACCTGGCCACCCTCCTGCCCCAGGTCTGTCTTCTCTAAAGAACACGGTCTCTTCCTCTGATGTCCCTGCCCCTCAGGGCGTACGGCGGGGTCCTCACTCTGGACACCGGCAAGCCTCATCAGCAGCTCGGGGACAGTACACCCGGTCACCTGGCGATGCCTTTGGAAGGGACAAAAGCCTTCCAACAAAACCAGCACGCAAGCTGCATGACACTCCAAGTCCCCTCAGCTCTCTGGGCCTTGGTGGATTTTGCATGAAACCCACACTTATATCCTGAGACCACTCTGGCTCCGACCAAAGGCCAAAACTCAAGAGATCACCAGCGCCCATCAATCCCCGGATAGGAAGCAGGGCGAACGATTCCTGAGAAAGCAACCCTAGCCTGCTCATCTCTAAAAAGTCACAAGGAGGCCAAGAAAGCAGCCACCCACAGCTTGCGGATGGGGTTGCCACCAAGGGGTCCTCTACATTCACAATTCAGTTTCTCTAGGACGGAAGGTACAATCTTGAGAGTTTGCTCATTAAAAAAATGAAGCCAGACGTGGTGGTACATGCCTATAATCCCAGCACTTAGGAGGCTGAGGCAAGAGGATCGCTGTGAGTTTGAGGCTGGCCTGGGCTACGAAGTGAGTTCAAGGCCAGCCTGAACTACATAGTGAGACCCTATCTCAAAAAGACTAAATAAATAAGTAAAATGAAAATATTTTACTTGCTCTTCTTTCTTTTCTTTTCTTCCTTCCTTCCTTTCTTTTTTTTTCTTTCTAATACTGGGGACTGAATTCTGGGTCTTTATACATTGCCTAGCCTGGCCTGGAACATGTGATCCTCCTGTCTCAGCTTCCCAGAATGCTGGGATAACAGACATACAACACCTCGCCCGCTCACACGCATCTTTTAGAAAGACCGAAAGGAATCAGGTACTGCTGGAATTCTTCCCACAGGGAACGGCTGACAGCCTGACAGTTTGCTTCCTTCTGGAATGTTCTAGCGGAGCTAGAGCTCACCGCCTCAGCAACCTCCCTCAGCACCCCGAGCCTCCCCGACCGGGCCCCTAGGACGGGGTGTGACAGAAGACAGAGGGCCCAGCTGAGGACACATCCATCCCTGGGTGGGGTGTCCAGGGAGCCACTAAGGTGGTCTTGGGGTTTGCAGGCCACTGGCAGTGGCCCAGACCGGTGCCCATGGGCACTCGCTGGCAGCCCGCCTGCGTCACACGCCAACAGGAAACAGGAGACGACAGCCTCGGGCCTCGTGGAAATCCCCGCCGGGCTGTGACTCAGAGCTGGGCTGGCCGGCGAGCTGCTCTCCCGGCCCCGGCCGCGCAGGAAGCAGGCAGCCACGTCTGTGCAGAGCGAGGGCCCAGCGAGACAGAGTGACAGGGGAAGGGGGTGACACAGGGCCTGTACCCCAGCACCAGGCGGTCCCCACAGGGGCCAGGCTGGGCTCCAGCTCCAGCCGCCTTCTTCCCACGGTCAAAGTGAGGAGCTCCAGGCAAAGTCTCCCATGCGCTCTTTGTCCCACCCGTAAAGTATCCTCCAGGGACCCCGGCTAACAAAACCAGCCACCAAAAATGGGGCAGGGGGCTCAAAAACCTCACCCCAGTGAGACACAAGAGACTTACAAAGCCTTTGAGGTTGCTACAAAAATCCGACCTTTTAAAATACCTGTCCTGACATTTCACCTGTGGCCACTCTGCTGAGGACTCACATCGATTCTTAGAAACAATCCACGCCCCTGAGGTCCCACTAGCCCCTTAACAAGTGACGCCCCACAGTTGCCACAGCCAGAGCGCCAGCACCATCAGCCCTGCTGTCCCTCTCTTTGCCCAGTCTGCATTCCTGCACCCCACCTTCCTCTTTGCCCCAGATGCGCCCCCCCAGGTCCCACACAGCAGACCTCCATGGACCCACGGCTCCTCCAGCAGCCCCTGACCAGGACCTACTTCGTGCAGGAGTCTGTGTGAGTGCCAGGGGACACAGAAGAAAAGCTGGGGTTCAGAGAGGGGCAGCCCTCGCCAGCCAGTGCTCTCCAGAAAGTGTCACTAGGACCACGGTGTTTTGGTTGTGTCTCAAAAAATGGACCAGGAGAGCAGTGCTTTTGCCCCACTCAACAGGGTATGGGGGACCCACCCAGTGTCCCCTATCATGCTGGGAGCACACAAAGCCTCACTCCGCTGTATTCAGCTGCATTTGGCATCCTATGCTGGGCGACAGCCCCCCAGAGAAGAGTGTCTTCTAAGTAGAGTTCTGTTTAGTGCTATGACCACACCGATGGCCTTTCCCTCCGAACTCCCAGGCTGCATAAAAGGGACACACATCCCTGGACCCGAATCTGCTGACGCCGGTTCTACCCTCACTCAACATTTGGTGTTTGTGATTCCCTACACGATACACAGGCCCTGTTACCCTGTGAGGAGGAAGAAGAGAAAGGCGGAGGGCTGGGGGGAGAGAAGGGGGAGGAGAAGGAAGCAGCACTCTCCGTCCAGTATCACACATGCCATTCCAACAGCCCTCTTGCAGCCCCCAAGTGGGGCGCACAGCCCCTCATGGGGCTCCCCACTGTGGTGACCTCACTGGCTGCCATATGTGGTGCCAACCTACCCGTTTGGGAGTTAACTGGCACCCAGCACCCTGCCAGGCGTGTGCTCAACACCCAGGGCAAGCGCACCCAAAGAACGACCCCAACAGGACCCTCGATCGGGAGCTTGGAAAAATCATCACCTACACGCGGTGCTCACATTTCCGGGCCTGCCACAGCCTCAGCTATTTTCCTTTTTCTTGAGACAGGATCTCAGTAAGTTGTTCAACCTGGGCTCCGATGTGCGATCCTCTTGCTTCAGCAGTGTTGTGTGCCACCTCACCCACGTCCCCAGGTCTTTTTAAACTAACAAGAGTTCTTGCTGAAGAAACTCTGGCAGTCTGTGCCCGACACAACTTAGCTCTTTCCCATGAGCCCACAGGGCTTCCTGGCCGGAAGGGAGACACCTCACACCCACTGGAGTCTCACGCCCACCAGCACCAGCCCAAAGCCACTCAGGGACCGGGTGACTTCCCACACGTGGGAAGGAGAGGGCTGCTTTGGGGCACGTGGCTCCCCGCTGTCAAGTGGGGAGCTCTCCACCTGCTCCAAGCCTGATGCTGGAACACAGCCAGGGCAGCAGCTCCCGGGTCATTGCTTTCCTGAGCCCGGTGCAGTGGGGACCCATCCACTGTGGGGACCTGAGGCGTGTCCTGCTTAACATCTTCAGCCTGTGAGAGCCCGGCAAACCTCATGCATTTCCAGTGGGTCCACCCCATCCCTTCTCGAAGAGCCGGCCCCTGACGGGAGCGGGAGGAGCAGGGGCTTCCGTGCTGAAGAGACGCCCAGAGCGACAGGCATGGGGTGGAGGGCTCCAGGGCGGCTTCCTGGAGGATGCGAGTCTGGGGATGCCAAGCAGGGTCCAGGTCTTAGCAAGACGAGCGCTGACAGATGGACAGGAGCGCTGCACTGCTCACCTCCTGGCCTCTGCCTTTCAGTCCTGCCAGGAAGGGACACTGCCTGGTGGCTCAGTGGCTGAGAAGCCACCTGCCCCAGCTCTCTGGACACAGAGACCTGTCCTGCAGGCCCTTGGGGGAACCCTTCACTGGGGCGTCCTTGGTCCCTGGCACCATCTCCTCTCCCTGAGACCCTGTTCCTCCAGCCCATGGGGACCCATGGCTCTGAGGACACTCACAGCAGCTATCCCCTCCCCTGGAACTTACTGCCAAGACCACACACACCTGCCAGGCGGCCGTCCTGCCTGGCTGCAGCTGTCCATCAACCCTGTAGGAACTGTTGACAAGGCAGAGTCCACCCTGCCACCTTCCAGCCCAGCACACGCTGGACACCAAACATGTGCTCAGAAAAGACCCCTTGGAATGCAGGCATGGTGGCATATATCTGTCAATCCCGCACTCAGGAGGCTGAGGCAGGAGGATCTCTGTGAGTGCCAGGCCAGCCTGGACTACACAGTGAGACACTGTCCCGCAGTAGAGCTGCGTGTGTTGGGGAGAAGCCACCCAACAGGATGGAAGTAGTGAGCTGGAGGTGCTGTGCGGCTGTCCCTGTGCCAGGCACAACTATAGGTGACAGTGGCCCCAAATCCATGGGAAACTGTGCAGACTGGGCAGGGACCTCCCTCACGCGGTGTGGAATCTCCATGAGCAGGACTAAAGGTGCTGTGCGATCTACATCATGAATCTCGGAAAGCCCCTCCCAGGCTCTGTCCTAGGCACTGTGAGGGGATGGGAGGGAAATAAGGCGGCTCTGCCCGCCAGGAGCTGTCCATCTAGACAAAGGCACTAACACCAATGAATCACCTCTGTGCCTAGCACACTCAAGTTATTCGGTTCCCCAGGAGAAATTCTCTCAGGCTTCAGGCCCTGAGAACATTAGCCTTCTCCCTAGAAAACAGAGTTTTCAACTTTATAGATACTGATCAATCTTGTCAGAAGTCACATGTCCATTTTACCCTTGGCCACTGGGAAGCTCAAAGCCAAATAGGTAGCTGCCACTAACGATCGCACAAAACCTCACAGTCTGCACTGCTAGGGACTAACACTGTCTCCTACTGGATCTTATTTCCCTACCTTTCTCTCCTCTTTCTTCCCTAATTGCCTTGACTATCTTTATCTTCTTTTATACACTGTATTTCTGATAGTTATATCTCACAGTCTTCTTCAGAATGAGATTATAAAAATATATATTTAAAAAGTTGATTGAAGCTGGGCATAATGGCACATGCCTGTAATCCCAGCACTCGGGAGGCTGAGGCAAGAGGATTGCTATGAGTTTGAGGCCAGCCTGGGATACACAGTGAGCTTAAGGCCAGCCTGAACTGCACAGTGAGACCCTGTCTCAAAAAAAAAAAAAAAAAAAAAAAAGGAAAGAAAAGCAGGGGGTCCCATCATCAAGAACAGTAGAAAACATAAAACCACACAATGGGAGAAAATATTTGCAAATCTGATAAAAGGACTTATATCCAGAATAGACCCGAACTCTCACAGTGTAACTTACAGAAAGACAACCTGATTTTAAAATGAGTGAAGGACTTGTGGACATTTCTCTAAAGCAGACACACAAACAGCTCATAAACACGGAAAAAGATCCTTGACCTTGCCAGCCACTGGGGGAAATGCAAATCAGAACCCTAAGGAGATCCTATCTCCCACACAGGAGGTTGGCTAAAGTTAAAAAAAAAAAAAAGGCTTTTGCCTAATAATAAGATAGCCCTCCAATCACACATGGCAGCAACAGTGGGAAGAAACAGAAACCCTCACACGTCACTGAGAGGCCGGTGAAATACTCCAGGTGCTTTACAACAATTTAGGGCCAGCAGTGTCGGCACATGCCTGTAATGCCAGCACTTGGGAGGCTGAGGCAGGAGGATCGCCGTGAGTTCAAGGTCAGCCTGGGCTACATAATGTTGACGGCCAGTATAAACTGCATATCAAGACTCCGTCTCAAAACACTACTATTCATAATAACAGTAGTAGTTATAGTAGTAATAACGGGCCAACGCTGCTTTCTTAGCCCTAACCAACAAGCCTCGGGACTCAAGAAACATGGGTGAGGAATACACAGAACCCTGGGATCCCTGCAGCTTTTGTGGGGATCTACGCCAATTCCAAGATGCCACAAATCTCTGAAGCAAAGCTTGGCTGCACACAGCTAGTGCCGGTCAGGACTGCAGTGTCCCTGCCCATGGTCTCCTTCAAGCCAGGTAACCAGTGCTGTCCAGAGAGAAGGGGACCATGGTCCTGCCGGCACCCCAGGCTCTGCCTCGTTCTGTTCTGTGTAGTCCCTGGCCTCTCTGTCCCCTTTGCCCTGTGTTCTGGGGTCACAGCAGGGCTGGCCACAGCAGGGCCCACGGAAGCTGTGACACTCGAGCGCGCGACAGTCACCGCCTGGACCCTGACCAAGTGCATGGCCTCTGCGAGCTGAGCCTCACCTCCCAGCGCATGGAGCTCTGGGAAAGAGCTGAGACCTCTCCCACCTCCTCGCCAGGGTCCTGCCAACCCTGGCCCAGAGCTGCGAGCACAGATGCACCGTGGCCCCTGGCAGAGAAGCGCGAAGAGCAAGCACTTCCAGGTTGTGCGGTGCCGCACTAGCCAGCTGGGTTTCAGTTGCCAAGGAGAGGCTTGAGGCCCAGACCCTGCTGGGGCACTGGGACTCGGGAAGGGGGCTGCGTCGCAGGCTCCGCCCCACTGCGCTGGCGGTGGCCGCTGCTTCCTGTGGGGCCGCAGCCGCTGACATCACGGGCAGCCGGCAGTGCGCAGGGGGGCACGGGGGTGTCGCAACTGCAGGCAGCTCGCGGGGTCACGAGAAGCTCAGTTCTGGGGTTTTCTCAGTCCACGAGGCCTGACTCTGCCCCTGACCGTGAGGCGCGCCTTCCTGCTCACCCTTCCTTCTCCGCGTGCCTGTGTGTGTTCATCATCTCGAGGCTCCGCTTTCATAGCCCCACATTTGCCATTTCCCACAGCTGCAGAGAGAGGAGGCACCGTGCACACGCACGTGCACACACATGCGGATCATGGGTTCCGGGGACTTGCACGAGGACACCCAGCTTCCCCCTGAGCAAATGACAGTATTTCAAAACTGCTCCCAGAGAGCACCCCGCTGCCCACTCATCCACACACACCAGGGGCTCACAATGGGAACCGTAGCTTACAAGGCAGCAGGCGCAGCCATTCCCGTCAGTGAGGTTCAAACACCCAAACGCACACTCACCCGTGCATTCCTGGGACAAGTGTCAAGCGAGCGCTTGGCTCCCTCCGTCCCTCTGGCTTTGGACAAGAACCCAGTGTGCGCCAAAGGCCAGACCTCGGGAAATTAGCCTATTTCAAGCCAGCCGTGACTTGTGTAACATCACAGGCCGGGGTTTCTTCTTTGATCTTTTATTTGTTTATTTTGTATTCCTGGGGATTGAACCCAGAACCTCGACACTGAGCTACATCCCCAGCCTCTTTGGAGACAGCGTCTCTCTAAGTCGCCCAGGCTGGGCTCTAATTTGTGCTCCTCCTAGACCAGCCTCCCAGAGTTCTGCAATTCCAAGCATGAACCGCCTCACCCCATGATTTTACTCTCACCTCGGTAGCAGTGAAGTCTCTTGATTCCAGTGTTTTTTCGTCTTTCTCAACCTCAGAAATCACAAACCACCAGCAGGCGCAGTGCGAATGGCACGGACTTAGCAGAGGGCAGGGAGCAGACTGCAAGAGGATGAGCCGCAGCCTCCCGCCAGGGTCCACACACGCAGCCCGGCCCGGGAGGGCTCCTGTGGGGTGTGTGCCGAGACCTCAGCACGCTAGCTGGCAGCTGTGGCTGTGGGACACGGGCGGGCACTCCACGACGACAGGGCGGGGCTGTGAAGGCTGCTACCTGGAGACTCATGTTGGAGGAAATGGGGTGGGCAGGATGCAAAGCAAAGTGACAAGGAACAGCCTGGCAGGGGATAAGTAAGGGTGAGAATTCTTGGTCATTTTGAGCAGACTGTGATCGCTGTCATTCCAGGGTCCTTTACAGACTTGAAATCATCGCTGCCGTCCCCAGATACTCAGTGCACACTGACAGCAAATCCACAGCCCAGAATCCACCGCGGCCAGGGCCGAAAGTTCCTTACTCAGGCCCCTGAGAGCGAGGGCAAGTATAAGGCGACAGGGGCGACCCCAGGTTCCTACCCCATGGGAAGCAGGGCACCCCGGAGTCTGGAGGGCAGTTACCAGGTAAGATTTGTCATTTAGCAGGATCGCCCAGGACACCGGGGAGGAGGTCCAGGGGCACAGGGAGGCTGCAGGGTGTGAGACTGAGGGGGTGACCTACACCCCAGGTGACCCAAGCCCAGCCAGGGCCACCCACATCTTTTTTAAAGTCATTGGCCTCATTGCACATGGCACTAAAACAAATCCAAAGGAACACTTTTCTTCAAAGAAGGCCCAGCGGCTCCCTCTTCTCCTGTGGGACCAGGGCTCCAGGGCAGCGAAGGCTGTGAGGGACCAGGGCAAGCAGCCATGCCTCCAGTGGCCGCAGCGGGCAGGCAGAAGCAGCAGCTCACGTGCCCCTGATGGCTCAGAGAGGCTGGTGGCTGCAGACAAGCTCACTTCCAGCCCCCCCCACATTGCTTTCCCAGCTTCCACCTGCAGCAAGGCACAAGCTTCATGGATATGGTGACAACTGTCCCCTCCTCTGGTACTTGTGACCGGTGTCATCTTAGGCTGAAGAGCAAGGTGCATAGGAGGTGTGACGGGGGCACAGCAGGGGGAGAGCTCTGGATTCAGGGACTCGCCAAGGCCACTGCCCCCTCCCCAGGTGAGCCACCTCTGTCCTGGCCCCCTGGAGCCACCACGGTCACCATGCCTGAAATTCCCACCATTTGTCATTCCTCTGGCATCCAGGACTGACTGACTGCACTAAAAGCCCCAGTTAGCGCGTGAGTCATCGCAATCTGCTGCTTTGAAATCCACGTAGTAAACATTTATTGCGGGCCTGCCCGTGCCAGGTACCGCGCGGGCGCTGGGTGGGAGAGGGGATGACTAAGGCTGGGTAGCAGTGAGGGCCCAAATCCTGCAGCCGGTGACTGAACTCAGCCTGGACTCCCTGGGAAATCCCTGCAGGGTTTTTAATCCATGGGGAATGATATGCTGTGATACCATCATTTTGCATCCCCTGGGGTAATAAACACTATGTCATTAGCGCCATTAACACCTTAGTGTGAATTAGGTAATCAGATGAAGTGTCACCTTGCAAAAGACTCAGATGGATGTGGCCCTGATAAGTTCTGATGCCAGAGGAGGGAAGCCAGGAAAAGGCAGTGGCCACGCCTCAGGGGGTGGGGAAGGAAGGGACAGACCCAAAAGGAACCTGCAGCATGCGTGTCCTACATGCACATATGATTCATGCCTGCAAATATTTGCTGAGCTCCTCGGTTCCGGGCCCCGGGCATGGTAGAGAACAAAAGATCTGGTCCTTGCCTGGAGGGAAAGACAGACAGCAAACAAAGAATCCCCCAGAAGCATAACAAGCTGGGAAAGGGCTCCTAAGGAAAATAACAGGGCCTTATAGGACCTTATGAGACCCTATTAGGGGTATGACTGAGACACGGGGGCGGGACCAGGGAAGGCTCTCTCAATGCTATTTCAGCTAAGGCTCGCTCACACAGCCAACTGAAACTTGAGGAAAAGCCTCCCAGATTGAAGGGCTAGCAAGTGCAAAGGTCCTGGGGAAGGAAATCAAGAAAGACCAGGCCAGGGCTTGTAGGCCCCATAAGGGGTGGATGCTGGAAGGCCTGGCCCAGCTCAGGCTCTAGGGTTTGGATCACACCTTCCAGACAACAAGGACCCTGAGAGAGAAATGTTTTCCCCTTTCTGGAAGCTCCTCCTGCTGCCAGAGTGACTGATTTTTATCACTGGGGCACATACTGTGTGGCTACTGCCATTTTGTCCCCAGCCACAGGCCACCTGCCCAAGCCCAGCCATGCCCCAGCATTCCAAGGACCTGAATCACCCCACTGGCTTCCCCCACCACCAGCGCACAGCGTTCTGGAGTCCTGGCTGCGGGTCAAGGTCTCTTCGGTGTGCCTGCAGGTGCACTCTGATCTGTCCACCCCCAGGTACCAGGCGGCAGGGGACAAGAGCTGGGGCCCCCAGGACACAGACAAAGGTGCCTGGGGCTGCTGGGAGCTTCTTGGGGAGATCTCAGGGCTCAAAGGAAGTAGCTGCATTCCTGCTACCCGGTTACAAGTGGAGGGAATGCAGAATATGAAGGAGGAGGAGGAGAAGGTGCCTTCTTGGATGACAATGGCCATCGAGCGAGGAAACTAAAGGAACACAGCTAGGCAGCATCAACTCGCCACTGCCATGAGGCCCATTGCCACAGTCACCTGCCCTCAGCCACCTGGCCCGACAGACTCATAGGAAATCTGGAGAAAAAGACGCTGTGCGCTGAGAGCGTGACCATTCATCACCGGTGTGGGCAGAACAAACCCTGGTCCCACTGGGAACAGAGGAAAGGGGGCCTCCCTCCTCTCCCACCCTAATGCCCCAACTCAGGCTTGGGAGGCCAGGTACCCGGTTTGGGAGGAGGGGAACGCAGGAGGCTGCTTTGAAGGGCGCCCCTTTCTTCCCGAGGCCCATCTTCTTTTATAATCAGCTGCACTAATTAGCGTTTCTTTTTCTTTGTTTTGTTTTTTGGTGATGCTGAATGGTAGAACCTAGTCCCCTCCCCCACTCAGTGCTCTACCACTGAGCTACATCCCCAGCCTGGATTAGAATCCTAACCCACCAGACCCGCTGCTACTCAGCACTCTAGGTCTACACTGGCACCTACTGCCGCTGAGAAGTGGGAATGCACTCATGCATTCGTTCATCACTCAACGGAGGACATGAAAGCACAGCACTGCAGACAAACAGACTAAGTTCACAAAAGCCGAGAAAAACCCATGCCCTGCCCACCCTGGAAAACCCTGGGGCTGTGGCTGTCAACAGTGGGGCGGGGTGAAAGTCCTGTAACCTGATCTTATCTACCTTCCTGCCTTTCAAAGGGGCCACAACAAAACCAGCGCTTTGCTTTTTACAGCAGGGCTCCATACCTTCTCCTGAGCCTCTGGCCCCTTTCCTTCCTCCTGGCTTCCTGTCTCCCTTCTGTGCAGTCCCCTCCAACACTCCTCTGTGTCAACACCTCCACTGAAGGTGACAACGGTCACAGCAGATCCCCAGCCCCTTGAGGTCCCACAACCATGGAGGTGGGACATAGAGGTTGGCAGAGGCCGCTCACAAGGGCCATGGGTGGGGGGGCTGGGGCCCAGGAAAAGCACACGGGGGCGGGGGTTTCACGCGCGCGCGCGCGCGCGCGCACACACACACACACGTGTACAGTGCACACCTTCCCACTCCGCTGGGGCAGGCAGATCGGCACCGCAGGACGGCTTTACTGTCTTGGTGTAACGTGACATAAAACCAGCCCAGGAGGCTATGGGCTCCATCGGAAGCCGCAGAGACAGATGGGGTGCAGGTCTGGCACAACCCTGCCTGTTCTCTCCCCATCTTGGGGTTGGCTGGCAGCAAGGAGGAGCCCCAAGCAGAGTAAGGGGCAGGCTCTAGCACCAAGGAAGCTGCCCATCAGATCTGGGCGGGTGAGTGACACACAGATTGGCTACCTTCATGGAAAAGGGCCAAGTTCACACCATCAAAAATATTTACTGAGCTGCGCACCAGAGCCAGGAAGTGACTCAGTAGACATTCAGAGGAGGCAGAGGGTGCGCCGAGAGCCGGGGAGTTGAGGCACGGAAGGTGGGTCTGTTGGGGTCCGGAAGTCGAACAGGTGCAGAGGGTCCTGGGAGGGGTCCTTGGGGATGCACTGTGGTGGTGGTGGTGGTGGTGGGAGAGAAGATCATGAGGAAGAATTGAGATGAGCCCAACACAAGGTGATCAATTCTAGGGAACTTTAAATATCAGAGTATCACTGGAGCGGCATGGTGGTATACCCCTGTAATCGCAGAACTTGGGAGGCTGAGGCAGGAGGATCCTTGTGAGTTTGAGACCAGCCTGGCCTACAAAGTGAGCTCAAGGCCAGCCTGAACTGATAGTAAGACCCTGTCTCAAAAAACATAAAATTACATACATACATACCAGACAAAGGACCCTGGTTACACGACTGGGACTGTCCACTTTCTCCCAATCCATCCTCGGTCACTCCTGCTCCCAGCACCAGGACCACCAAGAGGTTTGGAATTCCACCTGCAAGGGGTCCTCCTTGGGCAGACCCCAAATGACTACAGATACGCAAGACCTAGACCTTCCCAAATCCACCCACTGCTCCGGACAAGGCAGCTAGAAAACACACCTTGAAAAGGGGTTCTTTGGCACATTTTAAGTGGTTTTCACACATTTCTGAGCAAGGGCATGACTGCTGTGTGTGTGCGTGTGTGTCTGTGTGTGTGCACGCATAACAAGCTTCAAAAGGGAAAAAGCTGTAGTTAAATATGACTCATCGTTCGCCGGCTTTTTTCCCCTTCTTTCAGTGCACACTCGCACACACGCCCCAGTTCACACGGCGCAAGTCCCAAGGCACTCGCCCCCTGCTCCTGGGTCTCAGTGTGATCACCTTCCTGGGGACCCCTGAAAACACAATGCAACCCAGAAGTCCTAAGGACAGCAACTGGGTGTCTACTCTCACTGCACCCAGCAGAGCAGATGCCTTGTGACCTTGCCGATTTGATGGCAGGATCAACTCTGGGGCATTCAGAGCCTCAATCCCAATGGCTGTGACACCCTCGAAATGCAGCCGAACTCTCCTCTGCGCACAGCTGTGCTCAGTAAGCCTGCAGGATTCCTTGCCTCCCGCCTACCCTTTGGTTCCCCCGAGACCTGGAAACCAGATTTAGCATCTCCTAAGGATTTGATGTACACTTTGATCTCTTTGGGTGGCATCATGGGTGATCACGGCCATCCTCATCATCATCGCCATCTGGCCACCACGACAGCATGCTGGAGCTGGTCTTGTAAGAAACGGCAGGCAGAAAGCAGAGCTGCGGGGCGGCAGAATTGGAAACTGTCTCTGATAACCGAGCACTTCAACAGCTCGCCAACTCCCGAGTATAAATATTACTGCAAGCTGCAGCTTCGCTCTCTCCGAGCTGGGGCAGGAGGTTCTGGACAGCGAGTGGGCACGAATCAGCCTTGCCAAGCTCCCCAGTGTGTGTGTTTACACACAGCATTCCCTTTTCCCAATGCCCAAAGCGAGAGGCACCTGGGACACCAGTCCCCCAACACTCACTGAAGGCATAAAATACCAGCAACCATTTACAATCTGGATGTAGCCAGTGACACAGAAAAACCGGACCTCCTCCACTTCCTTCCAATGTGATTTTTCCCAGTGGAAAACAAGGGTGCTAGAAGACCCCCAACCCTAGTACCTTGCTTGCTCTGGGGCCTTGGGCGAGTCACTTGCCTCTCTAAGCCTGTGGTGACTCCTAAAGTTCGGCCTGACTTGGAAAGTCCCAGGGCTGCCTTCAGTTCCCATGGGCACCCCAGTGACCCCTCCCTTTCCTTCCTCTCCCACACAGCGCACACACGTCAGAAAGCAGGTCGGGAGGAACGCATCTGTAGGGGACCACACTCGCTTCTGAATGCACACCCGTAACGCGACAGCGTACCCCTCTTCCGATGTGTGCCTCTCGACGTGCACAGCTCGGCGTGGAGCTCTCTGCTGGCATCGTCCGACCATCACCACCATGTGGTCCTGGAACATCTCTGTCCCCTACAGAAGCTCCATGCCCACAGCGTGGCCACTCCCCACCCTCCTAACCCTGGCACTGCTAATCTGTTTTCTCTCTCTATGAATCTGTCTACCCTGGGTATTTCATGTAGATGGAACCATACAATAATGGCTTTTGGTGTCTGGCTCCTTTTACACATAACCTTTTCCAGGTTTGCCTGTCTTACAGCCTGGGCTTCACTTCTTGGCTGGAAAGTACTCCACTGGAGAAAGGAATGCTGGTGAATTAGCTAGTCTTCTGCAAACTTTGGTACTATTACTTATTAGTAATGATTAAACAAAATCATCTACGATGGAAGGTAGGGGCACAGAGTAAGGGCTCAACTAGCTCGATCACCACCACCATCATCATCACTGACAAAATGCAGCATGTCCCAGCCTGGCCGGGGAGTCACCAGCCCACAGGCCCAGCCAGGCACTGACACCCCAGCAGATGAATCAGAACATTTCTGTCCCTGTACTGTGAATCCCCGCGGTTCCTACCCAAGGAGTAAGTCACCCCGGGGCAGGAAAAACCATGCACCAGCAAAGCGAGGGGACCCCTCTTCGAGCTACCCTGCCACATGAAATCTCCCAAGATGGACACTCACTGGGGACGTGGTGCAAGTCCCCGTTTCAAAATGATTTTTCAACAGCATTCTTTAAAGTGGGTTCCCCTGTGCACGGCGTTGCAGCCCCACATTGCTCCACAGCACTGTGTGTGGGGGTCCAGTCCCGCTCCGCTCCTCCAAGACAGGGCCCCGGGAGGGTGCCAGACCTAAGGAGGTGACCCTAGCCCTCTGCTCCAGGCAGTGAGCTACCCCACCTGGACATGAGTCCCACGCCATCCTGGATCCCGGACCTGTGATCCTGACGGGGACAGCCACACCAGGCACGTGCCACAGGTCCGTGACCCCAGCGCTCTAGGAGGCAGAGGCAGGAGGGTCACAGGTTCCAGCCCCGCCTAGACAACTTAATGACATAGTGAGACCCTGTCTCAAATAAAAAATAAAGGGCTCTGAAGGCAGCTCAATGCAAAAGCGCTGGGTTTAGTCTCCAATGATTTATGTATTTTAAAAAGAGAGAGCAAAACCGCTTGGCAGAGCGCTGTGTTGCTCACGCCCCATCCCTAAGGCCGGCCTCAGAGGGAAGGACAGGGCCAAGGGAGGGGAACTGGCACTGTGACTCGCCACGAAGCTCAGCGCTCGCTCAGGACAGGCTCAGCCCATGGTTCTGGACCGAAGCGCACACGGTGCAAGTCTCACCTTCCAGAGCTCTGTGCACTCCTCCTCACGGCCCCTTCCCAGTCTGACTCCAGCCTCCTGCCCCACTGTCCCTCAGCCAGCTCCTCCCAGCTCTAGGCCCCCCGGGGGGGGCCCCCACCGCTGCCTGCCTTCCGGGTCCTCGGAGGCCTCCCCGGCATGCGCAATCCTCCCCGTGCTCCCCGAGCTCCTCCCCAGCTCCCGAAGCTTGTTTTCTTTAATTAGCTCACTGCGGCAGGAGAAAAACGCGGCCACACCCTCCAAATGAGCAGCTCTGGGCCTCAAATGTCCTCTGTGGTTTGCGCTGTGCTGCCAAGTGCGCACCCAGCGGCAGCGGCCACGGGCTGGGATGAGGGGCAGGAAGAGCCCCGCTCCCCAACACAGGTGGTCCTCCTCCCAGCGGCCACAGGCGGCTGTGCCCCTTCCCGAGTCCCCGGTGAGACACAACCCCAGACCCTGCTGGTGTGGGTTCCCCCCACCCCCCTCCATCTGTCTGTCTGTCCGTCCCTCCCTCCTTCCCTCTCCCCTTCCTTGTTTTCCATTCTACTCAGGGGGCACCTCTGACAAACAAACCCCACTCCTCCCACTCCTCTCACAAATGAACAACAGACAACAGCAAACATGGGTTACAGAAACACCAAGGACCCACCTGCACAATTCCAGCTTAAAAAGATTTCTACACACGCAATCTGGGCGGGACCCGGACCCTCAAGGCAGGCCCACCCAGCACCAGTCCATTTTACAGACAGAGAGACTGAGTCACTGTGGGACAGAACAAACATCACTGGACTGAAGGTGACTGGGGTGAGGGGATAGACAACAAAGACCTAGATCTTCAAGCTCCGAGTGCTGCAATTTTTCTTTCACTGCAGTAGCTTCTAAAGCACAACCTAAAAAGCTGCTTCTAAGTGCGGATGGAGACCCCTAGATCATATGCACAGACTCTGACACTGGGCCTTTTAGGCCGGGGTGGGGGGTTCCCCACATCTCTAGTGATGGTCCCTCCCCTCCTCCTGTCTGTCACACCATGACCACTGCTGGCGTTTATTCACTACCACAGGCTGACACCACGCCAGCTTCCCTCTCGCCATCCCGGCTCCTTAAACCCCCATGACCACCCCAGGAAGTGGTTCCCATTACTCCCATTTAGCAGACAAAGAAACCGAGGCTCCAGGAGATTTCAACGATCAGCCCAAGGATAAGCAGCTAGTTCACAGCAAATGAGACGGGATGCATGAATACGGCCGCCTCGCGGCCCACATCTTAACCGCATTATGACCAAGGGGCCGAGCACCTCCTGCCAAAGAAATGACTTCCCTGGGAGGCCAAGCCAGAGATGGATTCAAACAAGGGCCTCCTCTCTCAGCCCATGCTGGCCCTTGCTGCTACCCTGCGCCGCTCAAAACTTGCAAAAGGGAACGCACAGGAGACCCCAAAGCATCTCCAACAAGGATCTGTGAGGAGACTCCTGACCTCTCTCCACAGAGCCACCATCACTCTGGACAGCAAGCAGCTCACTGCCTGCATGTCATGTCTTGGCTCTGTGACCCAGAAGCCAAGATGAGCACATCTGGGACTAGCAAAAGTCCTGCATTTGCAAAACCAGCTGAAATCCTCCAGCCCCTGAGGCCATGCAGGGCTGGCCCTGTGCTTCGGGGCCCAGAGCACAATAAAAACGTGAACCGTCTGTGCAAAAAAAGCAGGGCTAACTCCGCTACAAAGCCTTGTCTGTTTGCTACGATCTCTGCCTTGCCCCTCATGGTGTTTTCCATTTGCTATTTACTATGAACACTAATGTTTTAAGTTACCCCACGAATGTGTTCACAGGTACACTGGGTGACACCCATTTCAAATGCAAGTGTAAGTGCAAGTGCATTTAGCTAGACCGCAGACTCACCAAAACTTCACACAGGTTTTATTCTGCAGCTTGGCTGTGAACAGGCAGACCCCCCACCATATTGACCTCACTCCACCATTTTCCTTCAGGTCTGAGTAAGCAAGCACTCTATCATCCTACTGAAGAGGGCATTTCAGGGCATCATGTTCGGCCTGAGGGGGAGGCGGAAGCTGGGAGTACCCCCAGGAAGCTTCTAGAAGACACTGTCTTCTTTCTGCATCTTTTTGAAGCAAATTCTAATTCAGTGGAAAGCACGGGAGACTGAATCCCACTCAGCTCCCAGACGTCTCGGGTCCTGCAGACCCTGTGCTCTGAGGCCACTGGACACCAACAAGAGAACCAGGATGGCAGCAGCAGTGCACCGAGTCACACCCTTGGGTACCAGGACAGGCTCCAGGCACCGTCATGCCGGGCTGCCCCCTCACTGGCCGGTCCACCTACAGCTGGGTCAGCTCAGGACCCCGCCTTCGAGGGTCTGGGCTCAACAAATGCTGGTGTCCACACAGAAAGGTAAGAAAGGCTGTGGTAAAATGCTGCCCCACCTTGGTGCCCATGGGCTGCCCAGCAGGAGAGCAGGAAGGTGGGCAACTGGGCGTCAGTTGAACTGGTTATCACCAAGGGAAAAGAGGGGCTGATCACTCACTGGTTCTTAGCCAGGTGACCAAGAGGAGCAAGGTTTTGTACCTGTGTGAACTCAATCTTACAACTCTATAGAGATACGGGTATTAGTACCTTTATTTTCCCACTGGAGAAACTGAAGCTCAGAGGAAAGATATGACTTGCCCTTGGCCTGCCCAGCCAGTGAAGGCTGACTTCTCCATCTCTGTCACCACCCAAAGGGCCCCTCATACAGCCAGACCATCTGCCCAGATGGACTACAGCTGGGCATCAAAGTGAGTACCTTTAGCTCAAGAAAGAAAGGACAACTCTGACCCCAATTGCCCTGGCAAATCAAGTCAGTTACAACCTGCCACACAGTCTGAAGCTGGGTGTGGAGTGCATGCCTGTAGTTCCAGCTACCTGGAAGGCTGAGGCAGGAGGACTGTGTGAGCCCAGCAGCTTAGGGCCAGTCTGGGCAACCTAACAAGGCCCTTTCTCAAATGAAAACAAAACCACTCCAAAACACGAAAGCTGAGGGTGAGGTTCAGTGGCAGAGTGTTTGCCTAGCATGTGTGAGACCCTGATTTCCATCTCCCTCGAGTGTACGTGCATACTCACACACACACACGCACAGATGTCTCTGGGACACAATTCCAGGTATGTGGCTGCGTTCCTGCCAAAATTGGTGCAGCCCTACAAGTCTCCCCAGATGCCTGTGAAGCAGATCTCAGGTAATTACGCCCCTCTCCATGGTCACTGGCTGCGTGAGAAGTGATGTGTGTTTATTACGTTAAAAGCCTGGGCCCTGCCTCAGCACGGTTATTACACTCATTAGGACCTGCCTGAGCAGGCCCAGGCTTGGGTTCTCCCCAGCACCTGCCCGCCGCAGTCCTCTCCTCGGGCCAGTGGATCTGAGCAGAGCCGGGACAGGGCCGTGCACTGAGTCGGCCCAAGGAGAAGCCAGAGAAGTGTCTCAGCCTGCGTAGAGGGGTCACAGGGGCAGGGGTCAAGCAGCCTGCTTCTGTCCCAGCGTCTCACCTCCTGTCTTAATGTCTGTTCTGGTCAAAATCCACAGTGACAACGTGGGACGTAACAATGTGTTCTGACCTACCTGAGGCTCGGGCTGACTTTGCTGGGCCCGTGGACTCTGAGACTATCCGCGCAGGGAGGTCCTGCCGCCGGCCCCAGGGACCCTCTCCAGCAAGAGGGATCGGTACACTCTGAAGCCTGGTTCAAGGGGCCCTCAAAATGCCTAGGACCACAAAACATGGGACCTGAGTTCAGGTGACCTTATCCACATCACCCCAGTAAACCACTGCCTTCTCCGAGCCTGGCATCCTCTGCGACTAACCAGGAAGGCCCCAGTCCAAGGAGACACTGACCGGCCTTGCTGGGCTGTCCATGGGCTGCGGAGGCCTCCTGAGGCAGCCTCGAACAAGGAGACGGGACTGACCAGCTGCCTCCGTGTCCTGCAGGTAACCAGATTTCAACCAGCAATGCCACACTCCCAGGTGTGCCACCACCAGGCAGCAGGAGTGTCACTTGGCTTCTCCTTCTCGTTTCAGCAGGAGCCCTGTGACCCGGTGCTGAGGCAAGGTAAGCCCTGTCTGCCGCCCCCCCCCCCCGCGCCACTACTTATCCAGGGGAACTGACAGAGAAGGATGTGGGGGCCAGTGTAGTGACCCACCCCTCTGATGGACCAAGTGCAAGTGGGTGGGGGCTCACAGGGCTGCTGAGGACCAAGCGTTACCCAACAGCTTTACACCCTTGGGACTGATCTGGTGTTCGGGGCAGTTCTATGTCAGAGATTCCTCCTGCACTGCACCATGGCCAGGGAGATGACAGCAAGATGCTGGACAGATAGGGCCAACACAGCTCCGAACCCTTCAGCACCATCCCTCCGGACACCGAGCAGCACAGGAAGTGAGGTGGCCAGGCCCTGAGACCGGGGCTCTTTCCTTCCACCAGGAGGCCAGGCACAAGTGACAAGACCCAAGGGCCAGATCAACACTGTTCACAAAACATACCAACTCCCCGAGAAAAATGCCGTCATTCACACTGCAAGCATGTACTAATAAAAACATTAAAATCCAAACGGGATGAGGAGAGGCACATCTGTCGACAGGAGCCAGCTCCGGTCCACCAGTCCTCTGCCTCCGTGCTGCCTAAGCCCCGCTAAGTGGTCACCGTTTCCGGGCAGACCTCACACCTCAGCACTGCCCTGGGGACCAATTCCTGCAGCCCACAGCCTGGCTGCTACTGCCCCCACGTCCTTCCGAAAAGCTCCATGGGAAGCTGGGACACACAAACCTTGTGCCTGTCACTGAGTTTACTCCCCACAGTCAGCTCAGGGTCTGGGGTTTTCAGCTATTTAATGGAAGCACAAAGATGACCCGAGGAAGCACCTGACTGCAGAGGCACAGCCCACAGGCTTGTGCCCACCCTGCCCCTGCATGCTGCTGCCCCCAGCCCCGGCACCTCAGCATCCTGCCGGCTGCACCAGCAGCTCTCATAAGCAGGACAAACAAAAAAGGGTGTAAGGGACCCCCACCCCAGGGTTTGGGATCCAAGAGGCCTTGGGGTTCAGGAAACTGCAACTGCATTTCTACCAAGTACCCCAGGGATGCCAGTGCCACCAGGGACCACACTTTGAGAACCGCTGATTAACCAGAAAGCCTCAGTGAAAGTGATGACCCAATAGCCAGAGGCTGCTAAGCCGAGGACAGGGCACAGCTGGTGAAACAGCATGGGGAGACCAGGAAAAACAGACCCGCACGGGAAGTTTGAGAAGCTACTGTTCCACACAGCGTCAACCTCCAGCAGGGCTCCCCGGTGTGCTGCTCCCTGCGCAGTCTGCCTCCGACCCACTCCTCTTCTCGGAGCCCTGCTGTCGGCCCCAGAGCTGATCTCTGATTTCTTGGGGGATGCAGAGGCCAGGGTGCCGCTCCATCTCCCCTGGTGCTGAAGCAGTGGCACCTGAAGCTCACGGTGACCCCAACCCTGGGAGTGGGGAACGCCACCTTCTGCCTTTGTCCCTCAACTTAAAGGTGGCTGTGGCCTCCTGCTAAGCTCCAGGTCACCTTGTCTTCCCACGCTTGGCTTCTCAGCTTCTTGATCACCTACGCAACCAAGGCCCCGTATTAAATTTTCGTTCTGGTAAATACTGGTGTCCTTCCCGCTTTCCGGGTTGGACGCTCACAGATACGATCTGATTACAGCGATAGAACACACTTCTGCACGCGGACGCTCTGGAAGGAGATAATGGAAGAGGTAAGATGACAAAGGCTCCTCCCTCCCAGAAATGCCAGCGTCAGTCTGCTGTCTGTTATCACCAATACACAAAACCAGCACCACATACGCAACGGAAGGAAAAGCCAAGGTGAATCCCTAGGAGGAAAAGTCTGGGAGCCATGAATCCATAACACCAGATCTAAGAAAGCCAACCCCTGTATTTTCATTTCTGAAAACACTTTATTTTGGAGAAACCATGGCCACAGCCGCAATGACACCAGCAGTTCCCCTTGAAAGTACCAGGTGGTTATCTGGGGGCGAGTGACTCACAGCTAAAGAGGTCACATCGTGGATCACAATGTGTCCCCCGCCCTGGGGAAGGGCAGGTTCAGGCCAAAACCCCAACCTTTAGCCCCATGTCACGGTGCAGGCCTGTCCCACCTGTCACGCCAAGCCCTGGGGGAGGTCACTGGGGAGCAGAGGTGATGGATGAGGGCATTCAACCCAAGAGCAAAGGGACTTGGGTCACCAGGTCTACCAGATGTCATGGGAGTGACATGTGTGCTGGGGGGAGCCAGGGTAAGGGGTTGCTATCTTCTTTTCCCACGATGCTGAAGGCTCTTCTCTCCTTCACGATTAAAATCAAAAGACAGACTCTGTGACACTAGGTGGTAACCACGGTTAATGAATTACAGTGGGTTCCAGCCAGGGACTCTGACCACCCTGGAGGAAATAATCCCCTCCATCAGGCCCAGTCTGACCAGCAGTTTAGTGACAACGCTGGAGCCAACAGATCAGGAGGCTTCCCGCCTTGCTGAGTCCCTTTCCCACCCAACTCAACCGTGATTGGAAGCTCAGAGAAACCGAGGTGGGGTGCCAGGAAGGAAGGAAGGAAGGAACGCAGCAGAGGGGGAGGACAGGGGCTTCTAGGGAAATGGTGTCACTCTCCCCAACCTGGGAGGAATCGCTCAGGTCCTAAACTGTGCCTGCCACCAAGCACACCTAAACACCAAGGCTCACTTCAGAAAGCACATCCCACCTAACGCGGTCACTCTTCTCTTGTTGCTGAGACAACACCGAAATACCCAACACCCGAGGTTAAACAGGGAAAGGTTTATTCAGCTCACAGTTTGTAGAGGTTTTGGTCCATAATTGGCTGGCTCCAAGGCAGGGAGGCACCTGGCAGAGGGGCAGAGGACACAGCGAACGCAACAAGCAAGAGACGTGACTATTTCTGCCCCTTATATTGTACACAGGCCACCCGCCCTAGGGCAGGTGTAACACTCGTATGCATAATCCCACACCCTTAATCCCAGCACTGCAGCACCAGTCACACTACATCCAGCCACCTGTCAAGAGCCCTGTGACTGCATGAGGGTTTGGAGGGGCATCTAGGCACAAACCACAGCACCACCTCACCCCATCTCCTACCCACTCTAGCCCCAAGAAGCTGCCACCCCCACTCCTGTCCTTTTCACCCCTGGGTGCTAGCTGGCCTCACCCCCTAAGACCATGAACTACCCCGGGAAAGGGCTATGGCCACACTGCCAACTAAGGAGAACGCAGTCCAGATTCACAGCCCACGCCAGCCAACAACATACCCAGGCCCACCACACAACAGGGTTGATCCTAACTCTGGTTTTACACGAATTTACCAAGAAAACTCTGGTTTTTACCAGGTCTTGTCTTGGATGAGTCAATGCACCTCTTAGAGCCTCAATTTTCCCACCTGTCAGTAACAGGGTGGCACTACACCACCTGTGGCATCACTTCTGAAAGGGGCATGCAAAGGACATGGCCCCCGGTAGAGACTCCTCCACTAGCTTCTGATGGAGACACAGGTCCCCCTGAGGTGTAAGAGGAACTCCCATCCCAGCAGCTCCCTGGGCCACTGTCACCTCCCCCAGTGGCTGTCACCTGGCTTGGCGGTGCCTCACCAACATACTACAGAAGGCACAAGCCCACCCTCTGACAAAGGGGAACCCCCGGAGAGAACACCAAAGCCACCCCACCACGGCTGCTGGGACCACAGGCTCCACCCACCCCAAGGTCCTGCTGAGCCCTGCCTGGCTGTGCACAGGGCCAGGTCATAGCCCTCAAGGTCACACCTCCATCATGCAGATGAACCACGTGTGGGAAAGTGTTTCAGACACTGTAAAGTGCTGTGTGCACGAGTGGCAGTAGTGTGTCCCCTGGCTTTGGTAAGAGCAGTTTAAAAAGAACCCGTTACTTTCTGAGAGCTACAGGGAACACGCAGCATGCGCATCATTTTGTTTTGGGTTTTTTGATTTGGGGGATTTTTTTTTTTTTTGAGGCAACACAGCTCCTCCAAAAATTTCTAGAGGTCTAAAGGACTGGTCTCAGGTTCTGCTCCACCATGTCGCCGGTCACCTGCCACACAGGGATGAGACCACTTCCTGTGCCCAGACAGGGCTGCTGTGAATGGCGCGCCCCTTGGGAGGCTGAGGACCAGAGTCCCAGGCAGGAGGGAACCTGGTTCATCCACCTGCCGGCGGAGCCAGAGCCTGGTGGAGGTTAGGAAGGCGGCAAATGGAGGAAAGGACTGCAGGGGTGGTCTGCAGGGACAGCAACCTGGGTGGGCGAGGGGCTGCCAAGTTCCTGAGGTCTCTGTCTTTCTGCTGGCGTCTCCTAGCCTGGCTTCAACCAGCCCCACAGGCACGCAACCCCCTCCAAAAGCCCACTTTGCATTGCTTTGTGTCAAGCACTTTATTTGTGGTCTCCTGGGGACTCTGCAGGGCCCCTCCCTCAGGGGCTCAGCGAGCTCTCTTTGTCTGCAGAAAGGTCACCCAGCAGACAAAGACACCCTCCACAAAGGTCGAGGTCAGCACTGTCCACAGCCTGCCGGGCTGCAAGCTGCTCCCTCCCTCCTATTCTGAATCAGCACCAGCCCCAAGGCATCTCTGCTGCCCCTGCGGGTTCCTCTCCCTCCGCTCTGCCTGCCTGCCTTTTGCGTGTGCTTTCACAGGTCCAATGACGACCAACGCACACCTTCCTCCAGCATGGCTACCCTTGCTCCTGCCTGCTCACCCACCACCCCAATCCAAGGTGCAGAGCTAAGGAAGAACAGCAAGAACTCAGCAAGTCCATTGGGACAGCCGCTTGGCACTGGCCAACCCTGTGCCCATCCTCCAAGCCACAGGCTGCCAGGACAGCCAGTCCCAAGCCTGGGGCTCTGGGCACCAACACAGGCAAACACAGGACAGAGTAAACCCATCCCAGACCAGAAGTATACCCAGCAGGCCTCCTCCTACATTAAGGTGATACAGGGGCCTAACACAGGAATGTGCCCTCCCCACCCAGCTCAAGGTTTCTGTTTTTGTCCTCCTCCGAGAGCTGTCAATCAGCTGGACAGGAGAACCCGAACCACCCTCAGCCTCCCCAGAGCTGGCTGGCATCACAGCAAGGCAATCTCAGAGCGCAGAGACCAAAATTAAAAGGTAAAGTAAAAAGGGAGCTGTTTACTGGAAGCTTAAGCTCTGCTGCCCAGAAAACACAGGCCTTTTTAAAACACACACACAGGTGACTATCAGGCCGCTGCCGCCCCTCTGTGCAGCTATCTCACCTGGCCCTGATAACACTCAGTGTGTGACCAGGATCCCTGGGGTAAAGCACCCTCCGAGAAGAGAAACAACAGCTGGGTGGCTCGAGGGACAAAGCCACACCCAAAATGCAGCCACTATGGAGAGGTGGCACAAAAACACACGAGGTACACGCATTTCTGGGCACAGAGACAGGAGACTTTCCAACTACAGCTACGCAGGAAGCAGAGAGGAGCGGCTGGTGATCGTTAAAGCAGAGCCTGGAGGAGAGCACCCCTCGCCCTGCAGAAAAAGAAAAATCTGGGGGGCAATGCGTTCCTGAACGCTGGGGCACTTCCCAGGAGCAAGGACACGGTCGTTCTCACTGGCAGTGCAGTGCCCACCGGGCTGCCACCCCTCCGCATACCCTTGGCGTCCGGTGAGGTGTGTCACTGTGCCGTGTGTCACACTTCTGCCAGCTCCGCACATCTGTCCTTCCCTCCCCCATGGCTTCTGAGTCCCTACGTTACTCACCATGTGACCACAGCACAGAGGCCTCACTCAGTGCTTCAAACCTCCCGCCCTTCTTTCCTCCGAGCACTCTGCTTGGCTCCCTACATGCTCACCTGAGGATGCCTCGTCCCAGTCAGCGCCCATACCTGCATCTCAAAGCTCAGGGTGGCACAGCTCATCACCCCTCCCCCGCCCCCCATTTGCGAAACCCCCTGGGTTAATCAGAGTTGATACATTCTCTTCCCTAAGGCTCATTTCCCACCTCCACCTACGCCACCCTCCCACAGAGCACCCTGCCCCAGACCGGGAAGACTGTGTCCAACCCAGTCGCCCCTTCCCTGTCTTCCGGCTGCAGTTCTAACCAAGGCAGCTGCGCCCCGGCAGGACTCCAAGGCTGCTGACCCAGCAGCAGAGTTCAGAAAGACACCGGTGACCAGAGACAGGGAGGGACCTGTACCTCAAGGCACTGGCAAACAGCGTACACCCCGACAGCTTGGTGTGCACCCCAGGAGAAACCGGGCGCTGCCAGGAACCTGACACGAAGGTTCGACGGCGCTGGCGAGGCCTCTTAGTTTCATGAAAAAAGCGTGGGTGTGTGGAATGACCCGTTTCACCCACGCCCGCTCCACCCCCTCAGTACTCTGAGTTTCCTGAGTAGAAATAACCAGCTACAGATGGTTCCACTACTTCAAAGACACTGAGAAACCACTGACCCAGAGATACAGACGAGTGGGTCTCTAAACCCCAGGCCTGAGGATGCGGCAGCAGCTGAGATTACCAAACCAGCACACACCCAGTACCCGGCACTCTTTTTTTTCCGGGTAAGAGTGTGTGTCTGTGTGTATTTCTTTTTCCAATCAACTAGTATCACTTTCCACCCAGGACACGCGCCTGTCACACTAAACCACAGCTTTACATAAGCGGTTCTCACCCCTGGCGCCACCACAGCCACCTGGGAAAATTCACAAGTACTCACTTTCCAGCCCCCCAACATGAATTAACTGGTCTGAGCAACAGTAAGGTAGGCAAAGGAGTCAGTATGGTGGTGCGTGCTTATAATCTCAGCACTCGGGAGGCTGAGGCAGGAGGATCACCATGAGCTCAAGGCCAGCCTGGGCTACATAGCAAGACCCTGTGTCTCCTAAAAAAAAGAAAAAAGTACCCAAGGTGAGAACCAGCTAAGGTGACCCCAACATTCAAGTGTGAATCGGAAGGAAGCAAGGCTCCGAGCCACCTCCTTTCCTCGGTGGAACCTCCAACCTCTTTCCATCCTGTCCTCAGCTGTGGGCCCCGGAGTGCTCACACCACGATTCTGAAACTATCAGAATGAGTAAAAGTCATTCTTTGAATACGAGGGCTGGAATTTGAATTTTTAAGTGAAAGAAACTTTTAAAATCCTGCTAAGCGACACCTTCGGGTAACAGAGGAGGAAGCCAGAGGCCTGGAGTAGCAAAGTGACTCACCTCAGGTCACGGAACTGGTGCAGATGAGCTGGGTGTCTTATTTGCTCTCCTCCGGGTCACAGAGAGGCCCGCGTGACGCAGGGGACAGAGACAGTACAGATGGCCGCCCACTGTCCTCTGCCGTGTGCCTCTGCAGGTCAGCTCCTCTCGGGCCTCAAAATGCTCGAGAGCAAAGGTGGCAGCTGCGCCTTTGGGTCCCCCAGTGCCCAGCCCGGTGGGGGCCTCAGAGTGTCTCCTTGCTGCTGGCCCAGCTTCCATGGCACCGAGTCCTGCCCTGTGTTAAACGGCGCCCCGCAATGGCGCTCCACTGGGCTACGGGGGTGACAGGCTGGGCGCGCCGGGGGTTCTGGTCTCTGGTGGGTAAGCGAGAACCGGCTTTGCTTTCACAATCGCTCCCCAGCCTGTGAACCTGCTCGCATCCCCTCCCGAGTGTGCGTGGGATCCGAGCGGAGGCACAGTTAGCAAGAACTGCCCTAACCTGCAGCCCGGCCTGGACTCTCAGGTGGGGCCTCATTTCAACACGACCTTCCAAATGGCCACACGTCTGCAGCCCTGGAGGTACGTCTGGTGGCACCCCAGTCCCAGAACCAACAGAAGCAGCTCACTAAATAATCTGAATTAGAACCCAGGTGTGGTGGTGAATCACTATAATCCCAGTGCTCAGGAGGCTGAGGCAGGAGGATGGCTGTGAGTTCAAGGCCAGACTGGGCTACACAGTGAGTTCAAGACCAGCCTAAACTACAGTGGGACCCTGTCTCAAAAATAATTATTAATTACCTAAATAAACAGAAGAGTGTGTGGGAGGAGGAGGAAATGGCCTACACATTGAAATTCCAAGGGTGCCAGAGACAGGTCTGGGAATCGATGCCCGGAGACCAAACAGGGCTGGGGTCTCTAGCTCTGAAGAACTGCCAATCTGGAAGTCAACCCACAATGGCCATCAGAACCTCTGACCCCCAACAGGAGACATCTGACCTGCAATTCTGACTCAACCCAGCTGCAGAAAGCAATGTCCATACCTGGTTCAATTTTCAGGTCACCGAGGCTGAAGCAGACGACAACAACAACAACAAAAAAAAAACTGAAAAGTACAGTGACCAAATGAGGATATTCAAAAGGAGCCCTGGATCAAAGGCCCTTTGTGAAGCGTGTTATTTCATCCTCTTCCTAACGGTAACCACTTCCCACATGAGCCCCATGCAGCCCACAAGAGAGATAGAATTCTGACCGCACTTCCCTCTCATAAACAGGCGCTGGTAAACATCGGAGACCACGGGTCCGCAGCGTGGTTACACAAAGGGCTCCCCCAACCCGGTCCCCACCGGCCTGACGTCCCCTGCCCTCCAGGAGCGGTGAGCTCGCGCCATTAACTCCAGAACTCAGGCTCACCCAACAGGCACGGCCTCACACGGGGACACTTAGTTCGGTTTCACGCCCAGGCTCACCTGGCCACCGCTCTTGGAAACCTGACAATTTTCAGAGAAAGGAGCCGCTCCGGGCTCTAGGCCTACTCCAGAAGACGCCAGCCGGAGCTGGGCCACAATGAGAAGCCAGGGAGATGACCTCACGGGTTTGCAGAAGTGTGAGGTGTCCGTGCCACTGCGCCCTGATCAGGAGTGGGGACTAACAAAGCCAAGACGGCAACTCTTCCAATCAAGCAAAAAAAAAACAGGCAAACCCCAAGTCAGCATCTTTTCTGAGCCTTGAGACCTGGGGACCCAAGTGACCTCCCCCCATTCTTAGATCAATGGGAAAATAAAATGTGAGGCCCCGGGATGGTGGCTTGCAGACCTGAAGGTAGCCGTGAGCGCCTGGTGCTGAGAAGACCCTGGAGCCCCCTACATCTGCAGAACACCCCACAGAATAACGGCCAAGAGCCACAGTAAGAATCTGCCAGCACAGCTTTGCACCACCAGACATTGACAGGATTTCCATTTCCTCACAGATGAGATTCACACCACAGAGGTCACACAGAGGCACTGACCGTGAATCTGCTCCAGGCCACCTCCAGGCTCAAAACCTGCAGGGAGCGTTCAGCTCCCCTGCCCCCACCGGAAGTGGTCCTCGGCTCCACACGCTGCCCCATGCCATACCCCCACCTCCAGGGTCTGTTCTCAGCTTCACTTTGTCAACAGGAAAATCCGATGCGTGCAGGGGAGGAGGCAGAAATCGAAACTTCTTGAAATGCTCTGGTTTGGGTCACAAAATGTATGGTCCTCAAGTACCTTGTTCAAAGAGGCACCTGTAAGCCTCACTTCCAGCTGACTCCCTAAGACACACTGTAACACCTTTTCCAAAGTCTCCCAAGCCCCCAGAGATAGCTGCCATCTGCCTGTCACATGTGAAGTTACACAACTGTCTCTCCACCTCAGGAATGACAAGCTTTGTGCAGGCAGGACCTAGCCCGATTCGGTTCCCCTTATATCCTTGGCCAGCAGCGAGGCATTGGTAATCATTAAAATGTACTAAGTACCTAGCACCACAACCAGTTCCCTTAGTGGGTCCAAGAATGAGACCGCATGCTGCAGGAGCCTTGTGACAATCCAGTGTTTCTGCCACGGACTGCGTGCAACATGACGTTGGCCACTGGTGCTCGGGGAGGCGCCAAGAAAGTTTTCTTCCCAGGTAGAAACTCACCAAGCAGCAGCAGGCCCTTCCTTTCTGCCCCTGGGGGTGACTGTTGAAAGAGGGCCACGTTTGCAATAGCCACGTGGGGCCATCTGTGGACCGTGAGGGGACAAGCTGGAAAACCAAAAGCCACTGGGCTGAAAGTGAAAGGGAGAAAGGTAGCCGGCTCCGGGGTCCTTCTGATGCCTGAACCCTGCCTGCCTCCAGCACACCAAGAGTCCTGGCCCCAAGGAAGCTGTTCCTCACCTTCTGGTCAGTTTCATCCCAACTGGAGAGGGTGGAGAGGAGCTGAGAGCAGAGGGCTGGAGTCACTGCAGAATCCAGGCGCCCAGGGACTAGGGGCCACTGCTTTGGAGCAGCAGGGCCAAAGGTCAGGAGACACCAATGCAGGGTCCATGCCGGGCTCGGTGATGACACAGCAAATGCAGACTCTGTGCCTGTACTCACCGCCACACCCACCTCCAGGGTCTGCGGACCGCAAAAGGGGAAGTGCACGCTGTTCTATGTGTGAGACCCGCAGGGCCACCGAGGTGAGTGACCAGCGTGCTGCAGTCGCAGGTAAAATTCTCCAAGCAGTTGCTGAGCTCGGTTTGCATGGACATTTGACTCTTCTCGGCCTGTCTCGGCCTTGTCACCTCGGCTGTTCTCCGCAAGCTCAGCACACGTGGTGTCCCCTGCAGCCGCGGCTGGCTTGGATGGTTTAGAGAAGTCAAGAGCCGCTCTGGACCTCTGATTCAGTATTTGGGGCAAGAGGAGGGTGAGGCTTGCACAAACACAAACGCAAACCCTGAGAAAATGAAGCAACTGGAACCAGCTCGGTCTCCACAGGATGCCACCTGCACGGGCTCCCTCAGTGCCATCCCCGGGCTCCATGAGCCTGGCACAGTCTGAGCATCGACCACAAGCAAAAACCAAGGGAAGCCAGGCCTGCTGTTACTTTTAATTCCTTTCTCGCCACCTCCCAAAATTCTCCAGCAGGTTATCCACTCAACTTTTACCACCTGTGGGACCTCTGCTAAAACACAGCAGAGAAACAGAAGAGACCCAGCCCCCAGCAAAAGTCTCTGCCCTGGCCATTAAATGTCATCCAAGTTGCACCAGACCTGGTGGCACCACCTGCGTTTCAAAGGGACAAGGCCAGATGAGGGCACACATAGCTCCTGCCACCTCCATGGACATAGTTCATGTACATCCAACTCCTTCTCTGTTCCCTCCCCACAGAGAAGCCAACAGCACAGCCCAAGGTCCCCTCACTCTGACTGCGGCCAGCAAAGCTCTGGTGGCAACTCCACTATGGAGAGTCGTAGCTAAGCTCTCGTCCTGGAGTGAAACATCACGCGGCCAAAGCACCACAGACCTTCAGCCAGGCCCCTCCACCCAGCCCCGAGTCACCCACCCCGGTTTACAGGGACAGCCCAGGCAAAGCCAACTGTCTGGCCACACTCATTAACAGCTACGGTTGGGTCAATAACATGGTCACCCTCGAGTCTACAAAGGGACAAGTCCAGCTCCACCCTGCATCGTGAGACTACAGCAACTTTCCTAAGTGAACTGAGCCTTGGTTTTCATTATTTGCAAAAGGGAAAAAATACTAAGGCTCCCTACATGAACAGGAGCACGGGGCTGTTTCTTAGGCAGTTACGGAGCTGAGGGCAGAGATCTGAGTTTACAGTCCTGTCCTGCCACTGACTCCCAAGCCACCTCCTCCGTGGACACGGGCTGCCCAGGCTCCCCTGAGCCCTGCAGACAGACACACAACACAGCACAGCGCCCTCCCTGCTGTCTGGCGCGCCGCGTGGACAAGATCATGCAGGGATACGACTGGGTATGTGCCAAATCCAGCAGTGCAAACCCTCCCCTCCCCATCCTCACACTCAAATCCTTGAACAAAGCCAAGAGTGACGGCACCGCAGAGCTTCCGGGCCAAAGCCCCGGCACATGCACACCCGAGTTCGGCCTTCTGGGGGACGGCTGCACTGCTGATGCTTTTCTCAAAGGTCTCTGCAAACCCGGCTGTGAGCTCAGCGATGTAAACCCGGCACAGCAGCAAGGACGTCAGCAGCGATGCTACAGAGCTGTGCTTCGTGAGGTAATGGCCGCTGACGCTGCTTAGTACTCTATCCGTTGCAAACCACTTTGGATGCCATAGCTGCCCTAGAGAAATACCTTGGACAAGCCCACTGGGGCAGACGCTGTTTTCTCTGCTTCACTCACTGGGGAAGGGAGCCTCAGAGACGCTAAGCAACTCTGCAAGTGGAACATGGAATTTGAACCCAGAGCTTTGCTGCAATACGCCGCCCCTCATCCGGGCTGGAGCTGCGGGTCTTAGGGTTTGTCCCCAAACATGGCCCCTGCACCAGAATCAGTCTGGGGACACAAAATTATCTTTTAAAAACTTACCAATTTAGGCCAGCAACTGCAAAAGGCTGGTAAGGTAAATCGGACACAATCCTAAAACAGTCAATGGGATTTGTTTGCTCTCCACAGTGAAATCCATGGACTACGGGGGTGGAAACCATTTTTCTCTCAGTACCATTGCTCACGGGTGCCATTCTGTGAGTCTCAGGGGACAGCACAGGCAGATCCGCTGATTGCAGCACAGGCCACCACATGGGCCACCAGGAGGAACCATGGGGCGCCAGGCAGGCAGCCGAGGGAAGGCTCCGTGCCAGGCCCAGGAAACCTGAGAGGGGTGGGGGTCCCAAGGTGGGACACCAGGCATCACACGGAGCCCAGGGACATGCCAGGCCCTCTGCCCTGGGCACCGCGACGTGACTCACGGGCTAATTACCTGAGCGCGCAGCCTGTGGAGCCCTCCTGGCTGAACAACTCGTCTTCTCTCCTGACGGCCAACAAAACACTATTTTCAACCCAGTCCAGACACAGCCTAGAGCCATCCGCACGGTGGGGTAAGGGATTACGACTCTGACCTGGATCACTCGGGCAGAAAACTTGCCGTTACTGGCCACGGCGCCAGGGGAGGAAGCAAAATCGGAACGGGCTGGCGGTTTGGGCCACACCACTCTCCTGCACAAGCGTCTCCTGGTCCAGATGCCGGGCCTGGCCTACCAGAGTGCCTGGCAGCATCCACCCAACTGTCGCCGGTCACTGGCTCTCCCAGGCTTGGCCCCGCGGGGCTGTCCTGCGTTCCTCAGACAGCAGGCCCTTTCTTACACTGACGGGCTTGTGTCACATGCACCTCCCACCCCATGCCAACACTCCTATGCATTCTTCAGGGCCCCATTTATACATCACCCCCTCACCTTCACGAAGGCTTCCGGCAACCCCAGGATGGCTGCTCGTCCTCTGGTCTCCCAAGGTACACTCTGGTTGACCCTTACTAGACTGCCTCTACCAGGCCCCCACCTCAGCTGTGACAGCCACTGGAGTCCCTCTGTGTCCCTGGGGTATGGGAGACAGAACCTCACCTCGGTGTCTGCCAAGGCCCAGCCCAAAGCCAGGCTCCAAACACTCATATTCCCAGCAAATGCACACTCAGTGCCCAGTGCTCGGCCTCCCTATCTCACGCTGGCCTGGCTGTGGGGTGAGAGAGACCAAGTCCTGAGTCCTTGCCATTCCACCACCAAGCTGTGACAACTGAGTGATGATACCAAGGCAGACCTACGGCCACCACCCATGCGTCCCGGGAGAGTTCTCAGGCCGACCCGCACCCGTCACCACGTTTCAGAGAGTGAGACCAAGCAACAAGCAGCAAACCAGCACGTGCTTGAGCACCCCGCCTTGACAAATGCCACCTCGGGACCTCAGAGTCCAGGTCTGGGTTCAGAATCCTCTGACCCTTGGGTTTCGCCACAGAACATGGAGGCCCCACGAGACCCAGCCTGAACTCTGGTCACTCCAGCACCACCTGGCTCTGCAGGGGCTTCCCACACACTAGGCAGACTCCCCAGGCCACACAAGGACGTACGGTCACCTCCCCAGCTTCTGCACCCCTTCCCCAGCCCTTGGGAGCATCTGCTGACCAGGGCAGGTGGGGGTGCTGTGGCCAGGCCCTGAGTAGGGTCTGGAAGGAGCAGGTGAGGGTCAAGATGGGCCTGTCCCGTCCCCTGTCCCTGTGCACTCCCCGCCCTGTGAAGAGGCACCACAGCACAGCACAGACAGCTGGCTAAGGACAGATGCAGCACAGGCCCCACTGCCCGAGTCCAGGTCATTTCAGAGCCGACAGTTCCTTGCCACCCGGTCCAGCCAGCTGGTTGGCCAGGTGGTTCCTAGGCAGAGCCGGAAGTGCCTCCCAGCCAGGCCCAGAAAGCACCAGCAACAGTAAACATGGTGCACATCTGTGCCCTTCCAGGCAGCTATCAGTGACCAGGGCGTGAGTCACCTCGTTTCTGCTTCAGGACCATGCCCATCCCCCGCCCAGGAGGAGCCCTGATTCACCAAAGTTTGTTTTCCATACTATTATTTTTAGTCAACCAAACAATTTTAAAATGGAGATAGAGAAGGTAAGGGGGGTGGCAGAACCACGAAAGCAAATGAATGGCTTCCTCTTTCAACAAGGACCTAAATCAACAAGCAGCAGGGGTGTGTACCCATGCGTGTGCGCACGCGCGTGTGCATGTTCACGCACAACCGTACTGGAGGGAGGCCCTATCTAAACTGAGCCTTTCTAGACGGTGAGCTCCCACAGCAAGTGTCAGAGGGGCTGTAGGGGCCGTCAGGGACATCCATCAGCCCAACTTTCCCTTATGAGGGAGACAGAGCATTAACTGAGAGCCTGCCTGCCGTGTGCTGGGAGCTCCACACACTGGCCAAGGCCTTGACAACTTTCTGAGCTTCTTGAAGCTGATGGAGATGGGGCAGCCTAGAGGTGCAAACCCCCCATCACAGGTGAGGAAACTGGGGCTAAACTGAAACACAAGTGCCCACTGTCACTCTTGTTGTACCTGCTCTTTCTGCTTTACTGTGCACTCCTGCGCTCCCAGGGAATAAGGGGAGAACCTGTCTGGGGAGACACTTAGAACTAGAAGGGCGGGCTGGAACTGCCCTGCCTTCCCAGGAGCACAGGGGAGCAGGGTGACCTCTGGTTTGTATTCAACAAGGCTAAGACAGAGACTCCAAGGAGGAGAACCTAAAGCAAAAGGAAAATCCCCATTGCCACGATCAGCCTTGTAACTACTCAAAAAGTCCTTTCTGGATGCATTACTCCAACATTTGGGATCAGCCCAGGGGTGATTTTTTAAGGAAAAAATGCCTTTTGGCATTTTTGAGCTGTGACAGCAAAAACAGACCTTTCAAAAACACACACCCAAAAGGCATTACTATTTTCAAAGGCTTGATTTTCAAAAAAAAAAAAAAAAAAAAAAGACGACCCCTCCCCCCATACAACTTGGCTTGGCAGCTGGAAAAGCAACCAGACTGATGGCTCTGCAGGTTTCCAAGCCGAACCTGTACAATGTGTCTCTTAAATAATACTTGAGCATTCAGCAGAGGAAGGCAGCAGCTGCAAGCAGGCAGAGGTATCTCACACGCAGACAGAGAAACACCACCAGGGAGACCGGCTTTTCATTTCCTAGCCAGGGTTGAAACTCATAACCTCCTCGCTGCCTAACAAAGGCGTGCGCTTACGCAATCAAGGGTCGTCTTTCTTTATATAGAGGCTTGAAAATAAATAAAGGAAGCTTCCTGGGTAAACCTTGACATTTGAGCAAACATTTCCACAGGTATCCTCTAGCCTAGCCGTGCCTACCTCTTCCATTTCACCATTTTTAGGTCTCTGTGGTCATTAGTTTAAGTAAACTTCCTGCTCTGACAAAAGCCAAAAATGGCAACAAAGGAACAAAAATTGTGCACTGTATCTAAAGACATACAGCCCCTAGGCTTTATCCTAATGTTCAGTTGTTTTTTTATCCCTTTGTAGTTAAAATTTCACTCCTTCAGAGACACAGAAGAAGGAAGGAAGAGGTAGAGAGAACAGAGGGAGCAAATTACCAAAGCTAAAGACTGAATTACACTTTTAGTACTTTCACTTATATAAATTAACAGGCACCAGCCTAATAGGATCTTGGAACAATAAATAAGAGCGAGCTGTGATTCACTCATCAACAGGAGCCCTCTAAAATGCGTGGCAAAAAAAAAGAAAAAGAAAAAATCAAATCAGAAATTACAAAGCCCCTCCCCCCACCCCGTACAGCTTATGTAGCCCATTTTCCAGCTGAGGGCAACTTAGGCCCAGAGAAGGAAAGTGGGCAGCCCCTCGACAGCTCACTTGGGAACCTACCAAGGTTTCCCAACTTCCCAACTTCCAAAATAACACACACCCCTCCCCGCAGGCCTTGCTTATTAGTCATTTTTTTCTCTGATAGCATTTATGGGGAGAAAAGCCCTGCTAAACAAACTTTAGCCTAGTTCAGAATTAGCCAGACGTCTTAATTAATAGCCTTCTACTGTTTTCATTTTACACCGAGCCTCTCTGTCAAAATATTGTGCAGCCGCACGCCACTGTGGAAAACAGGGACCTCGGATCATCAGCCTCAGATTGTGGCACCCAACTTGTTATTTCTGCAACTGTTAATTAAGTCAAAATAAAGAATAATGTCTCATGTGTGTTATACACACACACACACACACACACACACACACACACACACACAGAGTTATCTTTGTCAGGAGGCCATAAAATGCAGAGCTTGGGGGATTTGGTTTCTTAGCACCAAGAAGACAGTATTTACAAATTAGCGAAAGGCTGAACACATAGCACATTATTAGGACGCCAAAGGACCCCTGTTTAACAGCCAGCAGACTCGGGGCCGGCGCAGGAGAGACAGCGCTGCCTTATTCACTCTTTCGCCCGTTACCCGGTGCAGGCAGGGGTCACACGTGGAAGGCGCCTTGAAAGAGAAGCACACGGATCCACCAGAAAAGCCCTCTCCCAGAATCAGGGACAACCGGAAACCACGGTTGTGCAGAGTGGGCTTAGCATGGTCACTTCCAACTGTTCCCAGGAACCTTGGTGCCTGAAGGCAGGGCAGCAGGAGGCCCCAGTCTCCTCCAACATCCCATCAGCCCCTGGGGCTGCAAAGCTGCTCACCGTCCTCACGCTCCATCCAGGATCAGCTAATTCTGGGACTTGCTGGCAATTCTCTTTCCCACCACCAACATTACACCAGACGGGAATCTGAGGAGAGGAGTGGGGCTATTTTTCCATGTTTTCGTTTCATTTTAAAGTAGTCAGTACAGCGAAGGAGACCAGGACAAAAATTAATTAAAGCTATATGCGAGCTTTTTCACGAAGAAAGCTGCCTTCTAACCCTAGAGCCAGCTTTCAGGATGCTGGAGGGCAGATACATGAAGAAGGTAAGAAGGCCGCGCATGGTGGCACACACCTGTAATCTCAGCACTCAGGAGGCTGAGGCAGGAGGATCACCTTGAGTTCAAGGCCAGCTTGGACTATACAGTGAGACCCTGTCTCAAAAGGCAAATAAACAAATAAGACAGTTATTTAAAACTTTATGTCTTTGCAAAGACTTTTTGAAAATATATTAATCAGTTCCTACGTCCATGCAGAAACTATGAGATCTACTTTCAGCAAATATTACCCAGAAGAATGAAAAGATAGGTCATGCCCAAACTGCAAAGCTAAGTGTCCACACTCCAAATTGTCCACTTCTTACTGCCACTTTACCATTTTTCAAGCTCTTCTATCTAAAGTCCCTGCTCCCACCAAAGAAACCTGAATTTCAGGTTTGCAGTACTAAATTACATTTTACTTCAAAGAGAAAATGCTTTGCAGTTATGAAAGGGATCAGACCTAGCCCACTAACCCTCTGCACCAAGTGATAAGGTGACATGTTCATGGTGGCACTTGGT
Organism: Dolichotis patagonum; assembly: GCA_004027295.1. Taxonomy (NCBI): domain Eukaryota; kingdom Metazoa; phylum Chordata; class Mammalia; order Rodentia; family Caviidae; genus Dolichotis; species Dolichotis patagonum. Next base: position 25,097 of record PVJX010000559.1, on the reverse strand, counting down.
TTAGGAAAAGGCAGAAGAGGATGGCCCCATTCTTATAGACGATTCTTCCTAGGCAGCAAAAAGCACCACGATCACGCTGCCATCCAAACACTCCCCACCTAGTCTAACTGCAGTCCTCTTCCTATTTCCCCACCCACATGGACCCCCAACCAACTCCCACAGGTCAGCTGTGTCCCCCAAGATGGGCACATCTCTCCCAGCCCACACAGAGCCCTTCTGGAACAGGGACCCTTGCAGAAGAAATCACTGAATAATTCCATCTTCTATAGACCCAGGGTTACCACATCTCCAAGGTGCTCACGCCTTGTGGAATCCTGGCTTTGCAGGTGCACACAGGAAGGGTTTGAAATATTAAAGAAATTTTGAAATTCACCCAGGGAGTAAAATGGCAGGTGTAGAACCTGAATTCTCTGTTCTTTTTTGCCAGAGAAAACACGGCTGGCATTATTTCATTTTCTACCATAGTGACCTCTATGAGATTAGAAAGCTACACCATGGTTCCTCTCCCCTGAAACCCCCACCCCAAATGTTTTATAATTGCTGCAAATACAAAAGAAGTAGCATTTTGACATTCAGATAATGCTGCACTAGTGTCTCCCTTAGTGAAGCATGAGCTCGCCACAGACAGAGACATTCTCAAATTTACCCCTGCACTCTCTTCCCTGGTGCCCTAATACGAAGACATGACAAGGGCCCAATACATATCACCAAAAGCAACAGAATTTAACCCAGAAGCATCTGACTGGGAACTCAGTTCCTGTAGCAGCCAAGGTGCCGAATCCCCAGGAACACTGGCTAGGACCAGGCTCAGCCCTGAGTCAGCCACCTAGTATCCTGGGAGTTAAGGGTGAGGATGTTTCTCCTCTCTTGCACAGGGGACAGTAGCCTGGCAAAGTCCCCAGAGGGGACAGCTACACTGAAGATGAGGTGTACAGAGCAGGAGAGGTGTCCTGTGTCAGACCTGGTAGCACGCTCCTTTTCGCCACTGCCTCTGGACTCAGCGCTGGGACACAATAAAGTCCCAGGTCTCTTCCACACAAATGAGGCCGTTAAGCTGGCTCCGGCTCCTAGCCGAAGAGACCAAGGTGTAGACACCTCTGGTGGAGACACAACGTGTCCACATCTATCAGAAAGGAAGCTTCAGTCCTGACCTGAGTGTCCCTTTCTTGGTGACAAATGCTGCTTCTCTGCTCTTGCGCACAGCATATGAAGATGCCAGCAGCTTTGTTCAGATGCTCGACAGGTAGAGATGGAGACACTACTGCTGCCAGCTGGCCCGAGTTCTGGTCATCCCGCAGGGTCCGCATGCTCGGGGGTCCTCTCAGTCATGCATCTAAGTCACAATCTTAGCACATCACTGGCACCCAGCTCTGCGGCAGACTGACATGAGTAAACCCACGTCCCTCCGCTGTCCTGATCACTGGTTAGAGTTGGGGGTGGGGTACAAAGCAGCCACAGCTTGGTGTGGAAGTCCTAAGTCTACAAGCATTGGCAATGTTGCCAGGGCTGCTCAGAATTACGTATCAGGCGAAGCAGGTGTCACAGCCACCTCGGACCAAGGGTCCAAGGTCTGAGGATCCAGACCTTCGAGTGTATTCTGAAGTGTGTGCACGCGCGCGCGCGCACACACACACACACACACACACACAGAAGGGGAAGACTTAGCTCCTCTCCAAAGTAATAGTTCCCAAAGGCAGCATGAGGCCAGGAAGGGGAGAAAGTGACAAACAACCCCGCCACTCACCAGTGCAGCCCCGCTAGCCACCTCCCCAAGATGTGGCCTTCAGTTTTCTGCCTAAACACCAGCCGCTGTTGCAAGGGGTGTGGGCATTAAATCCAACGATGGAAACTCACTCTTTCTAGATTCACATCCAAGCAACCGGGGCTGTCCAGAGGGGAAAAGGTGAATGAAAAGAGCAAATCTGCTCAGAGCTTGCGCTGTAGCTCGGCGAGGGAACACTTGCCTAGTGGGAGCAAGGCCTGGGATTAATCCCCAGCACCAAAAAAATAAACATAAAAAAAAAAATAAAATAAAAAACCCTTCCCAAGAGCAAAAGACACCCGGGTGCTGGTGAGACGGACACAGGAGCCTGGCTGGTACTTCAGAACCATTCCAAGCACTCACACACTTTGCACTTGGGGGGCTATGAAAGCGGAACAGGTTGGCCAAAACTCTGCCCCCTGCCGAAGCAAATTCCTACCAAGGCAAGGGAAGAGAGGCCTCTCCCACAAGCTTTCACCAGTGCAAAGGTTTAGCAGGAGCCACCTTCCCAGCAGCGAGTCACATGGTCCAGTGGGCCCAGGGAAGCAGAAAGAGCCAGTGGGTCAGGACTCCAGACCCACCGTGCTGGCCTTTCCACCGCGCCCCTCCAGGGTCTGCTCAAGTGAGACTATCTGAATTCCCTCTGCCTTATCTATTTTCCAGCAGCTGGTGTCCTCTCTTTTCTTCTTCAAGGACCTCATAAAACTGGTGAAAGTACTATGCAAATTGTGAAACACTTTCCAAAGCCCTGTGTTTTATAATCAGTATCACTTTCCCCCCATTTCAACGTGCAGAGCTCCTGCCCGGCTAGCACCCAGGTGGATTGGGAGCAGCCGGCTTTTACAGTCCCTTCCTCAGATGGAGGGTGCCGCTCACCCGCTGCTCTTCCCTATCCACCGAAGGAAGAATGAAGAACCACAGCTGGGCTTGGTGTGGTGCACACACCTGTAACCCCAGCACTCCGGAGGCTGAGGCAGGGGGATCACTGCCCTGAGCCTGAGTTTGAGGCCAGCCTACGTCTCAAAAAGCAAAACAAAACAAACCATAACCAGAGCTGGGACCAAAATCCAGGTTTCTCTGGCCATCCCACCCCACCATCACCCCTGGGGCCAACTCCAGTCCCCATCACAAGCCCCGGGTAGGCCGCCCACCAGAGAGCACACACCCAGTTTGGTCCAAAAACTATGTCTGAAAGTCAGTATGCCCACATGTGGCTTTCACTTCCAGGGGGAGTGCAGCCAGGGTTCCCGGGACAGATGTTGCTTTGTGCCCGTTTGACAAGGCTGGCAGTCCTGGAACAGCTGCCCCGATGGAGTCAACCGTGGGCCAGCGGTGAGGGTGACAATCCCTGCAGGCTCGGGCTTTGGAAGTTCTCCTCTCGGTCCTCTGCAGTCTCGGCGCACCCCTCCCCCAATCCGCCCACCCCCACCCCCACGCCGGGCGTCCTTGGTTCACAATCAGACATTGAGAGGGGCTGCACTTAGAGAAGGAGGCCAAGGTGCCCGCATCCCAATTCCCAGCCAGGCACGGCTGAGCGCAGGGAGGCCCCGGGAGCGGAGAAAAGTCACTGACCCCTTCCACCCGCCATCTGTGAGCCCGCCCGACCTCGCCAGCGCGATGCAAGGATAAAGGAGGTCGGGACAGATGGCAAAGCGCTTTGGGAAGGAGGCTCCGCAGGAATGCGAGGGCCCGAGAGAGGCCCACTTCGGGGCGGGTTTTGTTATCTGTCCGGCGCTTCCCCTTCGGTTCTATCGTCTCGCAATCTCGCAAACTAAAAGCAGGGCAAACAAGCGCGGGGGAGGGGGTCTCTCCCACTTGGAAGTCGGAGCCCTGCGCTGCAACTAAAGTGCGTGCGTGCGTGCACAGGGGGCGGGAGAGTGGAACAACCGAGTCTAAAAATACTCGATAAAAATGCTAATCCCAAAGGCAAAGAAAGAACGAAGAAGGAATCTGTCAATCACTGGGCTCCCGCTCCTCACCCACGGCCCCAGCTGTACCGACTGCATTCCAGTCGGGGACAGAAGCGGGGGACCGGGCCGGAGGAAGAGGGAAAGAAAGGGCCGCGCACGGCACCTCCACGAGCGCGGGCGGCGCGCGGGGCGGGAGGCGGAGGAGGGGCTCGGCTCGGGGCCGAACAAAGCGGGCCTCAACTCCTCGCGCGGCCCGGGGGTGGGCGACACTCCCGCGGCACCCTCTTTCCCGGGGATGGAAAGCACAGCAGTGCGGAAGCCAGCGCGCCGCATGGACGCCGCGGGCTCTGGATCTGGGCGAGCGCAGAGATGGGTTTTCTGGGGGGCGGGAGTGGGGGTCCCCTTGCTCCGTCCCTCCGACCCCGCGCGCCCACCTGGGGATGGTGATGCACTTGGTGTTGGCGCTCTGCGTGGTGATCGCCTTCTCCAGCTCGTCCAGCTGCCCCGTCTTCTTCAGCTTCTTCACCAGGCTCTTGACCGCCTTCTCGCACCACTTCTCCTCCTGCCCGTTCTGCTCGCCCTTCTTCCAGCCCAGCAGGCGCTTCACGATCGGGGGGGTGAAGGGCAGGATGGACGACATGGCTCGGGAGGGCGCGCGCGGCGGCGGGGAGCTCGGCCCGGCCGGGCCGCGCGCCCCAAACTTGGCCCCAACTCCGGAGAACTTTGCCGGCTGCGGCGCGCGGGCCCCGGCGGCTCCGGGCGAAGACCGAGGCGGAGGCGGAGGCGCGGGCCGGGTCGGGCAGGCCCCGGGAGCGGGGCGGAGGCGGCGGCCGCGAGGCTCCGAGTGGCAGCAGAAAGTTTGGGTTTCCGCACGGGGTGGCTGTTTGGGTGCCGCCTCCGGGCAGGAAAGTCCAACCCCCCGCCCGGCTCCGCTCCCCGGGCGCGCAGGTCCTCCCGCCCCGCGCGCGCCGCCCGCTCCCGTCTCCGCTTCATGCAAATCCGCGTGCAGCCTCTTCGCCGGCGCTGTCACCGCCCCCTCAACGCCGGGGCTCCCGCTCCGCCCCCGCGCCCCGCGCCTCCGCCCCCGGGCGCCCTGCCCGCCCGGCCCAGCCGTCCCCGCCCCGCGCAGCCCACGTGGGCCACCAGGCCGGCGGCGGTTGCGACCCGGGCCGGACCGGGCCGAAGCCGCAGCGGCAGCCAGGGAAAAGGAAAAAGAGGATCTGGGACAGAGGCGAACAGAAGGGCTCGGCGCGGGGCGCAGACCTAGGGGCGCACCCGAGGGGGCCCAGGCCGGGAGCGCGCGCAGGGAGCTGCAAGTCCAGGAAGTCGGGGCGCACTGGTGCCCGGCGGGGGCCTGGGCCGAGCCCGAGGCCTCGAGGGCTGCTTTTCTCTTCTCCCCGGTGACAACTCACTGGCCGAAGTAGCTCTTGGAAGTGGAGAGTTGGGGACCCCAGGGGCAACCCAGACAATAGCTAGAACCAGGGAGAGTCCCTGGGGCCTTGGGAATCGAGCGCTTGGGAGGGGAAAAAAAACAAAACAAAAAAGAAACGGACCCGCAGACATCTGTTGAGTCCCCGAAGGAATGAATGGGGGTGCTTTGAACTGTATCTTCGGGGGAAGTTCACATGGCGGGGTGTTGCAGAACCTTGAGATACACAAAGATGGAAATCCGACACCCAGTAAACAGGAGGGAGAGCTGTGGCCAAAGCGGTGAACTTGAAGAAAAAAAAAACCAGTGGGGCGAGAGGGGTGTGCGCGAAAGTTTCTGTGTTCAAAGTTAGCGCAGGAGGGAAGCCGAGAAACATGGCGCTCTGGGGAGTCTGGGGTTTTTCTGCCCACCCGCAGCGTTCAGAGGCGGCTTTGGGGGAGTCACCGCAGGCCCCTAGCACCCCCCACCCCACCCCCCGCTTTGGGGCTGGCCCGGTGGGGAGGCTTTTGTTTGCTTTTAACAGCAGGAAACCCCCTGTGGTAGGAAAACGGGTTATCGGCAACCCTGGAGGGCGGGGAGGTACGCGGCCTTGTGTGGCGCGGCCAATCCACAAAGTCCCAGCAGGCTGCAAGGCCACAAAGTCCCAGCAGGCTGCAAGCCCAACGCACGGCAAGGCCTTCATCCATCGTCTTACTTGTGCGTCCATCTGCCTCGGGGAGTCGTGGAAGGCAGAGACTGGGCTAGGTGAGAGTTCTCTGCGGAACACAAGCGCTTTACACGGAGTCCTGTTGGAACAGTGTGAGAAATGTTTGCTCACCTGTGAAATGGAACCAGGACAGAGGGCTGCCGGGGCAGTGGTGGGACGCTGGTGTGACCGTCCCACCACTGCCCCGGGAAGTGACTCTGTGAGCCAAACCGGCAAGGAGGGGCCCAGTGCCGTGCCACCGAGGTGGGCATGGCTGGGAGACCTTGGTACTCCTCACTCCACGGTGAGAGAGGGTGACCCTGACCACAGCGAGCCGGGAGCTCAGGGCCTGGAGCAGCACGGCTGGGTAGGACTGGGGGTGCCCCAGAGGCCAGGAAAGGGACTCGCCCACTGATGGAGGGTTGATTTTAAGCTGAGCATTGGTCCGAGCAGGTCCCGCCTAGGCTGGGCAGCCGGGCTGCTTTGCCACCCCCACCTTGGAGAGTGAGGGCCTGGAAGGGCAGGCGTTGGCACTCGGAGGGGAGCAGGCTGAGCAGACTTGGGGGTCACTGGAGTAGAAGAGCCTGGCATGCAGTCAGCCCTCCTCTTCCTGAGGGGAGGAAGCAGCTAGACAGCCAGCAAGACACTATGCCAGGCTCACACTGTCCCCTGCTTCCTTCCTGCCAGCGCCAGTGTGTGGGGACCACGGCGCACACAGAGAAGCAGGGCTGGGCCTGTGAGAATCCGGAAGCCCCGGGTCTGCCTCCGCCGCCAGTGCACCAGGAGCCCAAGGACAGCCCAAGACAGCGAGGAGTTCACCCCGCTTGGGGTTGAGGCGACCCACATTGCCCTCTCTGTTTTGGACCATGAACAGCCCCCCCCCATTGGTACGACTCTGCGGTGGCGCCTGTTCTCTTGGGGCCCAGCCAGGCCTGCCTTGCAGAGGGTGGCCTTGTCCTTGGGAGGGAAACATTAGTCCAGTTAATTTTTCATCAGGGTAAGTGCAAAGTTCAGAGGAGGCCAGCCAGGGGCGGAGGCAGTGGCAGAGTGTCTCTGGGAATTGTCAGCCTCAGGACAGATGGACAGGCCACAGTTTGCAGGGGCAGACACCTGGCCTGGTTGTGGTTATTTCCCACCACCAGGACATTTGGTCAACAGGTGGTGATTCTGGAAAGGTGCTGGAATTGTCCTGTCTTCATTTGACACAGACCGAAAGGAAAGCCAAGTCAGGACTGGAATGACAAACACCCGTAACCCCAGCACTCTGGGAGGTGAGCAGAAAGATCACAGGTTCAAAGCCAGCCAGGGCACTGAGTGACTTAACAAGACCTTGTCTCAAAATAAAAAATAAAAAAAGGCTGGGGATGCAGCTCAGTGGAGAGGCCCTGGATTCAACCTCTGGAACCAAAGGTGGGGGGCCCTGCCTACAAGCAGGTCTCCATCTGTGAACCCCAATAGCACCTCATGCACCTGGGCTGTCCTGGTACCAGACAGCTTCTGGGTCAACCTGAGCACCACTACTTCTGGTTGTGTAACAGCACATTCCTCACCTCTGTGCATCAGTTTACTCAGCCATAAAATGGGAGCATTAAGAACCTACACTTTAGGATCGTTGTGTGGGATCAAATCAAATAACTCATGTAGAGAGCTTGGTGCAGTGTGTAGTAGGTTTTCAATGTGCATGAATGTGGTGGATGCGTACCATAGAGAGGCGAGCAGGGGTGAGAAGCAGTGAGCTGGGTGCACAAAACTGGTAGATCAGTGCAAGGGAAAACAACCATAGGGAAAAGAGGTTGCTATATGCTACTTGTTACAACCTTCCCTGTACACAAAGGATGTTTTGAAAAAAATCGTAATAAAAAGACACATGTTAAACTACTTCACATTCATAGGGATGAATGTTAGTTTTTAAATCTGGAAAATAACAAATGTTGGAGAAATACAAATTAGAATCCTTGCATTGCTGGCCAGAATTTGTGCTGTGCTCTGGAAGACAGCGTTGAGACCTTCAGAAAAGCACACATAGAATTATGATATGGAAACCAGGTGTGGTGGTGCAGGCCTGTAATCCCAAACTAGAGAGGCTGAGGCAGGAGAATCACCGTGAGTTTGAGACCAGCCTGTGCTACATGATGAGACCCTCTCTGTCTCTCTCTCTCTGTCTGTCTGTCTGTCTGTCTGTCTGCCACACACACATGTGCACAACATTGTGATATGGCCCTGAAAGTCCACTTCTGGAAATACACATGGATGAAACAGAAGCAGGGATTCAAAGAGACATTTGTACACCCACATTCATAAGCAGCATTGCAGCCAGGCAAAGGGAGAAACAATTCTAGTGTCCATCAACAGATGGACAAAGTGAGGTGTTGCACACCAAGGGGTATTACTTGGCCTTAACAAAGGAAGGCAATTCTCATTCCTACTACAACACAGACAAACCTGGGGGCCCGGGGTTAGTACTGAGTGGTTACACAGTTTCAAGTGGAAAAGGAGATGGAATAGGTCAAGTAGGGAGCAGGGGGGTTGTATGACACTGGGAATATCCCTCCTGCCATAGCTTCAGTGGTTACAACGGTAACTGTTGCTATAGATGTTTCACCACAGTAACAAGGGATGCAGTGAAAAGACACCTGCAGAACACGTGTTGGCAGGAGGGCATTTCAGGAAATGAATGGATGCACACTGGGGACCACCTGGTCACCCTCAGCCTTGCTCCAGCGCTGCAGTGTTAGGGGTTGAGCACTTGCTAGTGAATGTGTTTGTTTTTGCCATTGGTTCCACAACAGCACCTGTGGCCTGCAAGTCCTGTTCTGTGCAGTGACGGTAGTGGCTCAGCCCTGGAGCCCCCGGCCCGTGTTACAGAGAGGCTGTCACAGCATCCCAGGAACCAGCAGGCTCAGGCTTTGCCCCCCCCTTGATGGCTGGGACTGATGCCGCTTGCGGTCTGCCCTGTGTCCAGCTGTGGCCCTGTTACAGTTTTCCTGGTTTCTCCGAGATGCTTGTCATCACTGCCGCTTCGTGAAGAAGGGACGGGAGATGCAGGGAGCTGAGCTGCTGCTGGCCATCCCCAGTGCCCTCAGCAGGTTTCTGGTGCTGACCACAGAACACCTGGCACTCGGCCTCTGGCAGAGGAGCTGGCCAGAGGCACAGTTCAGGAAAGGTACCAGGCCAGGGCTGCAGTGGAGGACGGGATGGGTCCATGGGTGTGGGCCCGGATCCCAGGGAGCTCTTCTGAGCTCCCTTGCAGGAGCCCCTTCCGGGCCTTCAGAAATTGCAGTTCCCGCCAGGTGTGGTGACACACGCCTGTGATCCCAGCACTCTGGAGGCTGAGGCAGGAGGACTGGGCTATGTAGCAAGCCTGGGCTACATGGCAAGATCCTGTCCCCTCAAAAAAAGCAGCTCTGGGGCTCTGGGGCCAGGAGAGGATCCTACATCTGTGTGCGTGCATGTGTGTTCAGTTGAGTCAGGTGTTTTGAGCCTCTGGTGTGTGGGGTTGGGGCCTCTGTCTGCCCCGGCCTCCCAGGTCCTCCTTGTTCACTTATCTTTCCTACCTGTAAGCAAAATGGATCCGCGCCATGTGCGTCCTCTCCCGCGTCCATGGTGTTTCGTATTTGTACATCTTGCATGTGTGTCCACACTTTGGAGGGTCCCTCTCCTTCCAGGGAGGGATTTTCCCTTTCCTGTTTTCTGGGATGGATCTCAGTGTGCAGTGTGTCTGAAAACAAGCACTCAGGACACTGTCGGTTCATTATCATTGCTCTTACTTTTTAAAACGCACCTGGACAAGGAGGAAAGAGGATGCGCTGAAGTGAAATGTAGCAGATAAAGGCAATGAGGGTGTGCGCCTTTACATACTGTAATAGGCAGGCGTGCTATTGTTACGTTTCAAAACCCACAGAGGTGGAGTACACACACCCAGAGGAGCTGAACGCAGGGTCTCGAACAGATGTTTGCAGACCCATCTTCATACCGTCGTTCCTTATGTAACCAAAGGTAGAAGCAACTCCGGCGCCTCCCACCAAGTGGATGGATAAGCAGGAGGCAGCAGATCTCCCAGCAGCATGTTCAGCCTTTAAAAAGCTGGGAGGCGGGCTGGGGATTTAGCTCAGTGGCTTAAGTGCCTGCCTGGCAAGCGTGAGGTCGTGAGTTCAATCCCCGGTACCAAAAAAAAAAAAAAAGCTGGGAGGCTCTAACATGCACCACAACACAGTCATACATGGGCTGTGTTCAACAGGCCCCGTAAAAGGACAACTACTGTCCAATCCTGCAGGTAAGGGAGACTCAGAGTAGTCAGATTCAGAAATGCAGAAAACAGGAGCTGGGGCCTGAGACTAAGAGTCATTGTCTAACAGTAGAGAGTTTCAGTTTTAGGGGATGAGCAGAGTTCTAGAAATGGGTGGTGGCAGTGGTTGTAGCAGGACAAGATGGAGGTGTTTAATGTCACTGAATCACACGTTTTAAAACAGTTCATCCAGGCATGGCAGTGCGTGCTTATCTCCCAGCACCCAGGAGGCTGAGGCAGGAGGATCACCGCAAGTTTGAGACCTGCCTGGGCTACAAAGTGAGCTCGACGAGGATGTCTTGAAGGAGGAGAATAAACGCTAGCACGTGCCGAGACTCGACGGGCGCCAGGAACAGGGCTTAGGTTCATCCATTCAGTTTTTACAGGGCCCCCCTGGGGCCTGTGTTGTTAGCTTTATTCTTCAGAACAGGACACTGGGGCGCGATGAGATGACGGTGACATCAGCGGTGGCCATGCTCTGGTCATTCTGGCGGCCCGCTCAACTGTCCTTGCTCCTAACCACAAGGAGGATGACAGTTGCCCCCAACCAGAAATTGTCATGCCAGTCACCTGCTTCCTTGCCGAACACACTGCAGACATCTTTCTATGTCAACACACGCACACACTTTTGTGGTACTCTCTGAATGACAGTGGGCTGGACTGTCACAGATCTGACACAACTTACTCAGCCATGATCCCACATTTGGACATTAAGTGGCACCTACTTTTTAAAAAATGCTTGCCAGGCATGGTGGTGCATGCCTATAATCCCAGCACTCAGGAGGCTGAGGCAGGAGGATTACCAGAGTTCAGCCTGGGCTACATAGTAAGGCCGTGTCTCAAAGCACCAAACAAACAAACAAACAAACAAAAAGTGCCTGTATTAGTTAGCCTTGGCACTATTGTGACCAAATGCCCAACAGAAATATCAGAAAGGGGGAGCAGTTTGTTTTAGCTCAGCTTCAGCGAGGCAAGGACGTTATGGCAGAAGGGGACACCAAAGGAAAGGTTCTTCTGTCATCCACCAGGAAGCAGAGGACCATACAGAGTGCCCGTGTCACTGCCTAGGAGCCACTTCCTCCAGCGGGGCGTGGCTGCCTCACAGCACCTTCCACTGCAGGGCCCTTCGTGCAGTCCCGTTGAGGGTCAGGCCACACAGAACGTTTTTGAGCACGTGCATTTGCAGACATCCCTGATGTGTTTGTGAGAGCCAGGGCCTAGCAGGAGAATGCCTACTTCCAGTGCCATTACTGAACGGCCCCAAGAAATGCACAGTTGCCACCCCTGCCTCCAAAGCCAGGCGGTACCTGAGGCAGATTCTCTTATTGACTCACTTGGTCATCAGTGGTTCTGCTCAAGTGGACTACAACTGTGTATTTACAGGAAAAAGCAGCCTGTTCTGCAAAAGACTTCCCAGCTGACGGTGAGAAATCGGAGCAGACCCTTGGTGGCAGGAAGTAGAGAACTGATCTTTCAGAAGTCTTCTCCCCTCCCGTTATTGGGCTTCTCAGAGGCACTCAGCTCTCATCTCCCTTATTGGGATAATTTTGATTTGAGTTTGTTGTTGTTGTTGTTGTTGTTTTGTTTTGTTTTTGAGACAGGATCTCACTATGTAGCCAAGGCTGGCCTTGAACTCATGGCAGTCCTCCTGCCTCAGCCTCCTGAATGCTGAGATTACAGGCATCTGCCATCATATTTGGCCTTATTCACAGGAGTCTTGCTTGATGCTTAAAAACTGATTCTTCGTTAGGGGCCCCTGTCACCTCAGAGCTTGTTTTGGGAACTGAACTCTTAACTCCCCATAGATCTTCTCTTTGCACCAGCCCCCAGGGGCAGCAGTCTGGACATGCCTCCCTCCACCACCCCACATCCCAGCTGTCCCCAGACTCTTGGCAATCAGCTCCCCAGCACCCGGCCCCTATCTAATTCATTGCTACCCACCACCAATTATTATAAGAATTTTCTAATTGTTGCCATTGTCTGCTTGCTGCCAGAGCAAGTGTTCTAACACACAAATCTCATTTGCATTTCCTCAGTTTTTTAAAAACTGCTTTCAGTGATTGGCTATTGTCTCCAGGAATACTGTCCAATAAACACAGAATGAAACCTGAAATTTTCTTGTGGCCACATTTAAAAAAAAAGGAAACAGGTGAAATTCACAATTTTTTAAAACTACAACCTATCCAGTATATTGGCAGGTCAACTTGTAGTCAAAATTGTCTCTGCCTTTAATGGTTTTCAAAATTTGAGAACAAGTCTTGCTAAATTGCCCAGGCTGAGCTCGAGCTTGTAACCCTCCTGCCTCAGCCTCTCTTGCACTGGGATTGCAGGCGTGTGCCACCCTGTCCAGCTCCCACAGGACTTTGAAGCAATCTGTGCAACTCGCTGTGTGTATTACACTTACATCTCCACCAACCTGGCCACACTGCAGATGCGTGTGCTACTGGCCAGCAGCGAGGTAGCACGGATTCAGGAAATGGAGTCCATGTCTCTGCACAGGCATCAAGTGCTGGGCGAGGAGGCCCGGCCTCACCTCTAGTCCCTCATCACCTCTTCCCTCAAGCACACCCAGGTCACCCTGCACCTCTGCTCAGGCCTTGCTTTGCCTTTGGAGCCCTTCCCGTGCCCCTGAGCCTCACCCTCCTCCAAGCCACCGGAGGTCCTCCTGCACGCCCAAGGTCACACTTGAGTATCACCCGCATGAAGCCTTTTTCTCTCCTGCTCCCAGAGTAGGACCGGGCCCCCTTCCACCCTGCTCAGACCTCTATCTCAATAGCACCCATAATGCTCTGCTGTGTTCATCAGTTTGCTGAGCAGATCTATGACGCCAGATTTCACCATTTAAGATCAATGACCTGGTCTTGCTTTTACTTAATAGCAGATGAATGGATGGGTGAATATTTAGGAAGCTGAGACCCAGACACAGGAAGCAACTTGCCCAAAGTCCCCTAACTAAAACATGGCATCCTGACACACCTGGCTGACTCTCACCCAGGGCTGCTCCCACCTGGGGTCAGGGATGTTTGACCCAACCTATAGTCTATGTGCTATCCATGCATGCTGCTGAAATCTGGGCCACAGTCTTGCTATTTCTGCTATGAATTTAGCTTTGATGATTGGTTGACTGAGACAGGATCTTACTATGTAGGCCCTGCTGGCCTTGAACTCCCTATGGAGCCCAGGTTGCCCTCAAAGTCATACCAGTCCTCCTGCCTCAGCCTCCCAAGTGCAGGGATTACAGGGATGCACCACCATGCCCAGCCATATTCAGTTTTTGTTGCCCTCAAATAATTATTAGGAAACAATAGGGACCAGGAGAAGCACAGGCACACAGCGCAGGGTGACACAGGGCTCTCAGGCAGGGCTGACTTCACACAAGGGGGAAGGTAGTGGCTGCCATGTGGTAAGAAGTCAGCCTTCCAGAGCACCTGAAGCAAGCCCGGGGAGTGGCAGGAGAAAGGACTGACCAGAGTGCCAGGGCCATCTGAGGACCAGCGCCTCAGTGTCCCCACTGCCAGCTACCTTGGTATCAGGCTCCCAGCCTCAGTTTCCTCATGTGTCTGGTTAGGAGATTGGATACAGCTCCTGCCCCACCGCTGCATTTGCAAGGCAGACATTGCCAATCAATTACAGAGTCCCGCCACCTTTGGACCTTCTCCATCACTGACTTGGAGCTCACTGCAGGCTTCCGGCTGAAAACTGTTGGCCTCTGAGGCTGTTCTGGCTGTGACCTCATTCCGGGGACAGAGACACATCCCTCGGGTCGTTGGGAATCCCCTAACACGATGCAAAGCACTGTGGGAGAGAAACATCTCAAGCTCAAGTTCCCGTGGGCTTTCGTCAGCAGCTAATCTTGCCAGCTCCATTCTGCCAGGACCGTCTGAGGCAGAAGAGAGTAGAGAGGTGGTGACAGGAAGACAGGACGCCTGGTGCCTGGGTTAGGACACACACAGGACCTGAGTGGCCACTGGGGACCTGCATGTCCAGGCTGTGTGCCCTGTGCCATAAGAAGCTTTGTAAGAGGACAGCATGGCCGCCTGTGCTCGGCAACATGCAGTTTATCAGGAGCCAGAACACGGCGGCTCCACTCCCACGAAGCTTGTCCACCTACCCCAGGGCTGCGTGTCCACAGCCAGCACCTGGCACAGAGCGGCCTTTGCACAAACACGGAACGAAGGAGTGGAAGACTGACGTCCACACACCCCGCCGAGGGTGACCTCCATCCTCTGACACGGCTGGGTAGAGCTGTGCTCCCAACCTGCACTGAACCCTGTTTCCACAGTGGCTCCCTCCCACCCCGGCCAGGATGTCACTGAGTCACTAAGTTGTCCTGGCTGGACTTTTCCTGCCTCAGCCTCTCATGAGTGCTGGAATTGCAGATCTGTACTCCCCCACTCGACTCAAGTGCAGACTGGACACAAAGCGAGGCCAGTTTGGGGTGCAAATGCTTCCATCTGGGGGCTACGTCAGGGAATCCAGGATCTCTGCTGGGAACTGTAGACTGGGTGAAGTCAGGGTTTCCACGCCCAGGGCTCCGGCCCTTGGGTTCAGGGTGCTCACTGCTCCTTCCGGGGGGAGCTTGGAAGAGTCAGTGAACACCCAGGGAAGAGCTGGCCGCTCACAGAAACCCCCAGCGTGTATTAATTACGAGAGAGAACAACACATTTCCATCTCGCTGTCCCTTCAGACCGGAACTGAGAGAGGCTCAGAGCCCACGCACATTCTTTTGTGTATGCGCTGGCTCAGGCGCCCCTGCACCCCGACAGAGTTGGGCTTGGACCTCAGCCTCCTCTGTGACTCCATACAACTTGCTCACGTTAGGAGACCCAGCCAGACCAGGTGACCTCGAGGCAGAGCCAGGGATTGCGCAGGCCCAGGGCACAGCCCCCTCCCTTTGCTTCTCTCCCCGCCCAAGGAATCTGAGCTGCACTGCGTTCACCCAGGCCTTGGCAGACGGAGCCTCTAGGAGGAAAGTGTTTTGAGTTCTGCACTCAAGGGCGGAATCCTTTTTGAATTTCATCGGAGGAAGGTCTGATCTTTTGGGACTTCCGGAGGCCTTGACTCAGCCTGTCGCAGTGACAGTCTCCGTAGGAGTACAGAGATGAATCAGGAGGTCCCCCAGACGAGACTCATGGGGACATTCCCTTGGCCGAGCTGGGAACCCATGGCCACACAGCCTGGGCGCATGGCTCCCGTGCCCTGGGACAGAAGCCCTATGTAGCTCCATACTCAGGACCAACATGAATCATATCCAGGCCTCTGGGGCGCCTAGAAACATTCTTCTGGGAGCAGATTCTGCTGGTCTAAGAGCCAGGAGATGAGGGTTCTCCCATCTGGCCCCACGGGGAAGTCGATTGAGGGCTCACATCCCAGAGTGCCTTGCAAACGCCAACCTGCTTTCTGTGGTTTCCAGTTGGATGTGCACTGGTGCACTGGTTGCTGGAGCAATCACGGAACCTCCTCGAGAGTTGCTTCTCACCTCCATGACAGACAGGGACATGAGCCAGCCCTGGGGAGTCACACAGTGGTGGCCGAGGAAAACTGTTTTTACCATCACCACTCTCTTGCATCCCATACCCAACCACCTCCATGGTAATGACCACACCGTGCCTGCCACACCGTGACCGCCACAGACATCCTCATTGACACAGCATCCGTATGGCCTGGCCTGGGCTCCAGGACCTCCCTGTGAAAGATCCAGCTATACAAAAAGCAAAGCAGCTGGGAAGGTGGCGCACTTGGGAGGCTGAGGCAGGGTGATTGCTGTGACTTTGAGGCCAGCCTGGACTACACAGTGAGTTCAAGGCAGCCTGAACTACGGAGCAAAACTCTGTCTCAAAAAGAAGGGGAGGAGGAGGAGGAAGCGGAAGAGGAAGAGGTAGCAGTGCAAAGAATGTACTTGTAGTCAGGATTTACAAGAGAATAGATTTAATACAGGACACATAGTTTACAGGATTATTTTATAATATTCACCCAAAGAGTCAAATACAAGAGTGCAGAAATCTGTCCACATACTAGAGACCCAAGAATCCAGCTGAGGGCCTGGATCCCATGGCATTGTCCTCCGTGAGTCCAGCTGAAGACCTAGAGCCCACGACAATGTCCCATGCATGTCTGTACCAAGCATCTGCACCAGGAAGGCCTGAAGTCAGCGTGGAAGCTAGAAAGTCTGCACCAGCAGGATGAAGGACCTGTGCCAGCAGGTGAGGGATCTGCCCTGGAACCAGGAAGGACCAGAGTTCCCCCAAAGAGAACTGCAGACATCCCCAGTGACAGTGAGGACCTGAGCTCCTCTGACAATGAGAACAGCTGAGTTCATGCCAGGAAAGCCAGCTGTGACAGGCTTCCCCAGGAGAATCAACAGCACCATCCTCCCCTGCAGTTCTGCTTTTATGCTGCTGGCAGTGATCCTCAGGGGGCCTCCACACCCAGCACCTCGCTGACTCAGGTGAGCTGGGGGTTCCAAGTGGCCCATTAGAAGAGGAACCAGACGCAGCTCCCAGCACCTCACAAGAGGGCAGAGGAAGGAGTGCGCTTCTCTGCGCCTGGCGCCCGTCACCCCTCAAGCCGGGAGTGGGGAGAGAGCCAACCTGACCGGAGAGGACCCGGCACCCGTCTCCTGCAATTGCCACCCCATCCCCAGGCCCAGGTTTTCCCGGCTTGGGATGAGGCACCCAGGACAGCAGGTTTTGGATTTTACCACATTTCCTGGGTCAGTGGTAGAGCACAAGGCCCTGGGTTTGATCCCTGGTGAAGCAGGAAAGAAAAAAAAAAAGAAAGAAAGAAAAGAAAAGAAAAGAAAAGAAAAGAAAAAAAGGGGGTAGTGATGGTGGTTATCTTTTAAAGTTTTTTTTTTAACTCTATCACCACTTTGTTTTGACCAGGTTGAGACAGTTGCAGTGTGAACTGATTTTCATCTCTGGGCTACTCTGTTGCAAACACTAGGGACTTGGGTAATGCTGCCCTGTTTCTGCAGGTTATTTAGATAAGGAAAACAACCTCGGGCCTCGTCCTGGGCCTGCTTGTTGGGAGGGTGGCCTTGAAGCCCTCCCAGGCAGCAGGGGGAGGCAGGAGCAGAGGGCGAGGGATGGGATGCTGGCAGCTCTGCCACTGCGGCACCGTGACTGGGACTTCGCTGCGGCCCTCTGAGGGCCAACTGCCGCTCCGTGGAGAGGAGAAGCCGGGTTGACCTAACACCACCCAGAGAGCTGGTCCATCCTGAGGCCGCCTAGGGTGAAGTGCGCTGTAAACCGCAGAGAGCAGGACACCAGGTGGTTATCAGTCAGTCCTGGACTCAGGCCATGCTCCAGGCCACACAGGCCAGGGGAGACGGCACCACACCCAGATTCAAAGGCCTAGGTCCAGGGCCCCTCCTACCCATCATCCCTGACTTCAGCCTCTTGCCCTGCCTGACTTCTGTATTCCCCTCTGCAAAGTGGGGACAGTCACCCTTCCCCTGCAGAGTCCTCGGGGGCTTGTTTTCTTGGGACAGGGTCTTGCTATGTAATTTAGATTGGCCTTGAATTCACTGTGTAGCCCAGGCTGGCCTCCAACTCATGCTGGGCCTCCTGCCTCAGCCTCCCAAGGGATTACAGGTGTGCACACCACACCCAGCAAACCTCCCTAGCTACATTCAGTCTTTCTGGGCCCTGGGCTACAGTGTCTTGTAAGCTACCAGCACTCGTCTCTTTAAGCCTATAACATTTTGGGACCAATGCCTTTACTCCATCATTTGTTTAAAAATGTTTGTTTAAAAGCAAAACCCACTTTTTAAACAAAGAGTTCAACAGAGCCTCAGGTCATAAACATGAAGGCAAATCTGCTCTGGCTGACATGGGGATCTCGGCTGGGACCCAGGACTCCTGCACCCAACACCCACCTGGCCCTGTGGCTGGGGAACCTTCTTGGAGCAGTTTCGACTGCTCTAGAACCTGGTACCCGGTGCACAGGAGGCGCACATACGTGTGTGGGGAAGCAGGAACTGGGCCTCGGCCTTGGAACCAACCTCAGGAGAGGAGTAATGGTGTGATCGCTGGGTGCAGGACGGTTAACTCCACAACGGAAGTAACTGTGTGTGCTACGCAGATCCACAAGACTGATCACATCAGGCTCCCCCGTGTGCCAAAGGCCAGCGGTAAAATATGCACCGTGTACAACGTGTAGAATCTAGAAACATTCAGAACAACGTGGTGTGTGCCTGCTGAGGTATGGAGATGAAGTTGTACATGGGAAATCAGTTTCTAGAAGAAATCACGGGAGAATATCTTTGACTTTGGCGTGGGCCAAGATTTAGTAAACAGGGCACGCAAAGCGCAAAACAGAAAACAATCAATGGGACTTCGTTAAAATTAAGAACTGCTCCTAGCAAGAGAAAATGAGATACTGAAACAAACAGTAGAAAAAGATAATGTATCTATATATATGAAACTACCCAAACTGTATAATAAACTCCCACAATCAATAAGGAAAAGACATTTAAGTTCTTAAAAAAAGTTTGAAGTCGAATGGCATTTATAAAAGAGGCCACTTATGTGCTTATCTGAAGGCTTAAGCCCCCTGAATACTGTTCAACACCATGAACTCTGCAGAAAATGCAGAGAGACGTACGTGAACCACTGTAGGCCCACGAGGGCGGGCAACATTTGAAAGAGTAACAACACTGGGGGTCGCCAGGCCTGGGTCACCCAGGACTTTCACACTGCTGGTGACAATGGTCATTGGTGCGACCACTTTAGAAAACTGGCTGACAGTCAACCAGGTGTGGTACCACACACTTGTAATCTTAGCACTCAAGATGCTGAGGCAGGAGGATCGCTG
Source organism: Dolichotis patagonum (assembly GCA_004027295.1). NCBI lineage: Eukaryota > Metazoa > Chordata > Mammalia > Rodentia > Caviidae > Dolichotis > Dolichotis patagonum. The sequence goes on along the minus strand of PVJX010000559.1, from coordinate 6,209 downwards.
TGAGTTTGAGGCCAACCTGGGCCACACAGTGAGTTCAAGTCCAGCCCGAACCACATGGTGAGACCCTGACTCAAAAACAAGAGGGCGGTCAGGGGTCGGGGGATCTGACAGCGTCTACTACTGATGGTATTAAACACTCCCAGAATGCTCTTGGTTATACACCCAGTACAAATGAGAGCTGGTCCAGCAAAAGACGTGTACAAGGCGGTTCATGTATTTATATCTTCCTGACAGCCTCAGGCCAGAAATGGCCCACATGCCCATTGCCAAGAGAACAGATATATCATGGGATGGCCACACAATAAAATTCTAAATGACAGTTTAAAAACAAGAATGGTCCTGCCCTCACCACGCCTCTGTCCTGTGCCCTCCCTGAAGTGCCCAGAGCCGTGGGAGCAGGGGGGTGGGCAGCCACGGCCTCCCCCAGGCGACTCCGGGGAGTAGGCCAGAGCTGGCCAGGGGGACAGCTTGCTTTGGGTAAAAGCTAAGGGATCTGGTATAAAGTAGACCCAGTTTTGCTCTTTACTGAACCCTGCTTGGACCCTGAAAGGCCCAGGAAAACTACAGGACCTGACTGCGATTTGATTTAGGGAGAGGAAGAAAGGAAAGGAAGAATAGTGAGGTCAACTCCTGTTTGTATGTTGAACCCAGCTGCAGCCGTGTCCCTCCAGGCAGGGTGCTGGTCCACACAGTGTGGGCCCTTCGTTTCTCCTCCACCTGTGACACCTGCTTCCCAGGCCACCCGAGCCCCGAAAGCGCCTGTTGCTCCCAGGAAGGCCGTGCACAGGAAACAGGGAGGGCACTGTTCTGCAGATCGCGGCTCCGGCCCACTGTGTCTTTGTCCCGCACCTCAGATTCCTGCCGAACCGTGGGAACAACCGCTGGACCAGGCCGGGGCCAGCAGGGGCTGGCAGGTCTCTCCCTGCTTCCAGGGCCATCAGAGGCTGCCCGCATGCCCAGGGGACCGGAGAGTGGGCTCGGAAACTGTGGACGGCTACATGTGCTTGGCAGGGTCATCGTCATCGTGGGTCTGTCCACCCACGGAGTCCATAGGCAGAGTCCTTGCTCGAGGTTCCACAGGCAGAGGAAATTCCCCACTCCGGATGGGGAAGAGCTCTCTGTTCGCTTTGCAGAAGCCAAGGGCAGGCAGGCACCGAGTGTTACCGAGTGTTACCGAGTGTTACCGAGTGTTACCGAGTGTTACCGAGCGCTTACCGTACACCACGCCCCCGCCAGGCACTTTCCGTGAGCCGTGTCCTGCACTGCCGAGAAGCATCACGCGTACTTTCACTATCACTGTTTTCATTTTATAGAGGAGGAGGAGGAGACCCGGGAAGCTGGGACCTGGCAAGCGACTGCCGTCCTTTCCCCACGTGCCTTCCGCAGCGCCCAGGGCCCTGACACACACGGGTGTGCTCCGTGGGACTCACAAGCCCAGCGCTTTCACGCCGAGGCCCATGGTGTCAAGCAGCAGGGCTTCGTTTCCGGCTGGTGAGCGGTGTGTCTCCAGAGGAGTTCCTGAACATCTCCGGACCTGTTTCCTTCCCCAAGGGAAGTAGCAAGGATCGCGCTGTAGAGCAGTGCCCAGGACTTGGTGTTCGGTGTGTCTGGCCCTTAATACTTTTCTCTTTAGTTTTTGCAGGCCTGGGGATTGAGCCCGTGGCCGTCACACTAAGCTACATATCCAGCCCTGTTTTTATTTTTTACAGGGTCCTGCTAAATCCCTAAATTGCCTAGGCTGGGCTTCAACTCGAGATCCTCTGGTCTCAGCCTCCCGAAGCGCTGGGATTCCAGGTGTGGCTTCAGTGTCACTCCCGACTGCTCTTATCACAATTTAGAGAGCAGATGGGGCAGAAACCAGGGCCGCCTCCTGTGGGCAGAGGGTTGGGGCTCTTAAGTTCAAAGGCCACACAACGTCCAGGGTCACAGGTGACCTGTGTCTCCATAGGAAGCCGACTGCCCTCTCGGCTCCCAGCCCCCCTGGGGTGTGTTGCCTTGGTCACACACTGTCCCCTCCCAGCAGGTGTGGGGTGCAGGGCCGGTGGGCGTGCTGAGCTGAGCAAAGCTGTGTAGGCAGTGGGTGCTACCGCCTTGCGGGTGCTGCTTTTGAGGACTCTCTGCCGGGTGTGGGGAGGAGCCGCACGCAGGGGTGGAAGAGGTGGCTGCTGGAACACAGAGAAAGTACAGACGGCCGTGGGCAGAGCGCTCTCCCACACGCGGCCCCCTCTCCTCTCCCCGGGCCTCCAGAGAAGCCTTGCGCAGATCACTTGACACACTTCTCCACGCCTTCCCAGGGGTCCCCAGGAGCCCAGCACACTCAGCCTCCTGTCCTCTCCTCCCCACTCCCCTCTGCGAGCTCAGAGCTCCCAGCTGGGCCCAGGGGCACCCCACACCCCCGTCCTCCACTGAAAACCAGAAGCCCCAGCCTGACATCTGGACCACCAAGGGCCGGCACTCGGAACGACAGCGATCCCCAAGCCAGAAGGGTGAAAGCACCCTGGCACATCGGTTAGGGCAGCCGAGCCAGTGCGGGGACAGGGCTGCATGCAGTGCTGCATGACTCCGGCGAGGGCTGGTTACACAACTGCTACTTCTGTTCCTTGCCCCTTCTTGGGAAAGGGAAGCTGTTACATTTCACTCGCCTTCAAAGCGGAGGAAAAAAGACAAAGGGAAGAGAGGAGATCATCGCTGAACTTGCATAAGGATGGGAAAGAAAGCCCGGGGCTCTCGGTCAGTGATAGGAGATGGAGATGCTCACTACTGGGCAAGTCCAGGTCAGGAGGCTGAGGCAGGAGGATCACCACAAGTTCAAAGCCAGCCTGGGCGACATAGTGAGTTCAAGGGCAGCCTGGACTAGACAGTAAGATCCTGTCTCAAAAAGAAAAACCAAAACAAAGAATCAGTTTTCTCACTGAAGAAGTGAGGGAGCGGTGTGGACTTGTGGTCTCCACAGCCCAGGCTTACAAATTCTACGGCCCCAGGACCACTGTGACTTTGAGCTCCTGCACAGCCAGCAGGGGGTCCTCCTGACACCATTGTCCTCGGCCCAGGCTGTGTACTCAGGTGTCCACAAACACTTGTGGAGCCGGAACTCCCCTGCCACACTCCCCACCCCCAGGACACCTGCTGGCACCAGGACGGAGCATCTGTGGGGGCCGGTGTCTCTGAGAGGTCACGGAGCCCCGTATGGCCGGCACTGGTCAACAGAGGCTCGGGGAAGAGGAAACTTATGACCCCCGGGCTGCCTTGCAGTGCTTCCTGGAAGAGGGTGAGAGAGACTAAGAACGGCTGTGCCCAGACAGAGAGAGGGAAGCCAAGGGGGTGTGTGTTAGGAAGTAAAACCATCATCGTAACAACAATGACACAGTAATGCTCTCTTGGGCCAGGCTGGTGTTTTTTTTTTTGAGGCAGACTCTCACTGTGCAGTTCAGGCTGGCCTCACCAGGTAGCCCAGGCTGGCCTTGAACTAGTGGTGATCCTCCTGCCTCAGCCTCCCACATAACAGGAGGACAGGTGTGTAGCACCATGCCCTACAAACCAGAGCATGAAAAGCTCTGCAAGGCAGGCGAGGAGGATGGTCGTTCTTTTGGACACTGCAGGACAGAGTACTAGGATATATGGCCTTCTCTGGCCTGGAGGTGACTACCGCTCTCAACAGAGGGCGCCACCACCAGCCCCTGCACAGCCTCACAGTTTAGAGCCAGGGGAAAGCACAGAGGTCTCGGCTGACTGAAAGATGGCCCCTATATTGTGCTGAGGCCCCAAACTCACTTCCTTTGCCCAAGGATACATTGGTGGCTTTTCAGGTTGGAAAATACTCAAAAAACTATTTTTTAACTGCACAGGAAATGATGGTGCACACCTGTAATCCCAGCACTCGGGAGGCAGGGGCAGGAAGAACATCACGGAGTTGGAGGCCAGCCTGGGCTAGCTACACAGTGAGTTCAAGGCCAGTCTGCTCTACACAGTGAGACCTGTCTCAGAAAAACACAAAAACCGAGGACAAAGCGCCTCCGATTGGGCTCCTCCCCCGCCACCACCCCTCCAAGGCTTCCCTGGATCACAAGTCACAGGCAGCAAGTATTCTTCCTCCACGCCTGGCTCAACAGAGGGCAAGAGGCCTCGGCAGCGGGGAGCGGAGGGCCCAGCCGCCCAGATGTGGTCCCCGGTACCCTGCAAGGTCACCTGGATCCCCCAGTAACCAAGGCAGCCGCCCACTGATCTCATTTCGGAGAGCCGCTGCCCTGAGCTCCCAGAGGCCGGTGCTGAGCGGGGGTCTGAGACTGCGCCGGAGGCCCTGTGATCATAGGGACAGGGTGTTCACTTCTCAGCCCAGGGGTCTCCAAGCCTGGGGCCTGCCCAGGTCAGCACCAGCAACCAGAAAGCAGGGTCTCCGTGGACACAGCCTGATCTTTGAAACCAAGCAGCGCTTTTGGGGGAGCTGATGTTTGTGGCAGGAAGGAATCGAGGGAGGGGACCCAGCCCTGCAGAACAAGGACTCTTTAAATAACTCCAGGTGGCTGGACATCTCTGTCCACAGAGGGGACAAAGCTATTGTGTGCTGGGGAAGGGAAGGGACTTTTCTCTTGAAAAGAAGGCAGATGTTATGTCCTGGCACTGGACAGGCCTAAGGAACCTGGCTGCAGGGAGAGACTGCTTGGAGGTCCTGGCCCTTGAGGAACTGCTCAGTGACAGTCCTCCTGCCCCAGTGTGGCAAGCCACGCCATTGCCACCCTGCCCTGGGGAATCTGTGAAGCAAGCTTTTGAAGTCCTCAGATCAGTGGATCAGAAAGTTAATGCTCGGCTGAGATCCTCCTGCCTCAGCCTCCTGGGTTCTGGGACTGTAGGTGTATAGCACCACACCCAGCACTTTTACAGTCTGGCTGGAGAAATGTCTAGACGCAGACAGCAGATTATGTTGGTCACATTTAACCATGACAACTCAGAAAAGCAACCCAGGGTACCAGCACTGGAAGCAGGTCAGAGAAATATCACTGTGGCTGGAAGAGGGAAAGAGAAGAACTCACTGGGATTATCTCTTTCTCTGACCTTCAAACGCTTTGGGAAGAATTTGAATAAATAGCCTAGCGAGGTGGCACACACCTATAATCCCAGCCCTTGGGAGGCTGAGGCAGGAGGACTGCCTTGAGTTCGAGGTCAGGAGGAGCTGGAGACAAGATGGTAGACTGGTAGGTAGCAGGAGAGAGACCCTCTCTGAGAGAGACAGCTCAAATGCCAGAATAAAACACCCTGGAGAGACCCAAACAGAAAGAGATAGACTCTCACAACACAGAAAGAAACTAAAGCGCAAAAACCCGCTTGAATAAGAGGTCCTGGGGTTACTATTAGTGAAGATAAGATCGGCGAGCACGGCACCTGCCTCGAGACGCCTGAATTCTGCCTGACCTGAACAAGCGATCCGAGCCAAAGCGACTGGCTTGAGCCGCCGGAGCCTGGAGCTGAACAGCCCGGCGTGCAGCTTGCCGGGACCGGCACTGCACACGACCCACCCAGAGGCACCGTGAATTCCCACCTCAGCCGCGCTGAAGTCGGAGGTCGGGCAGTCCAGCAGTTCTTGGGGACACGGTGAGTGATGAGAATAAGACCCTCCCATGGGAAAGGGGAAACCAACTGGACGACATGTTGGATTTGGGCAGGACAGCCCTAACTCCATAAGGAAGTGGCTTCAGCTGGTTATTCCCCTCACCGAGCGGATTGGTGGAATCTGCTTGAACTAGGCCACGCCCCTGGTGGGGACCCAGTTACTTCCCTGAGATCAGTGCACACTGACGCAGTGAAGGCCTACAAAGGTTGACTGGCCCAGAAGGGAGGAGCTAGCACACACTGCCCGTGGGTGAACTCTAATGTCTGATAACCTATTGAAGAGGGCTAAAGCTCCTAGCCTGCGCCCTCTAGAGGAACCTTAAACAACAAGAAAAGAGTCTGGGAATTACACTGTACACTTGTATGGAAGGAACCAAAAACCTGATGAAAGGGAGAAATAAGAAAACACTCCCAGCCCCCAACCCTGAGAACATTGATCCAGGAGAGGTAAATACAAAAGAGACTGAGGGCAGCAAAAATGCAACATCAAACACAGCATTAGCGAACATAAAGAGATATATTCAAGACCTCGTAAGCGGGACCAAAACTGAAATATTAATTCAAATTAAACAAGAGATAAGTAGATTAATAAAAGAAGGGCTGGG
>PVJX010000558.1:146224-238068 GCA_004027295.1 Dolichotis patagonum | reverse complement strand
ATTATTACTTGACAAATTACATACTGACTTCTTGGAAATAGTTGTTCAAATTACAAAGTTAAAACATGTAAAGTAGACATTCAAACAGTGAGACTGTTAACAGTTCTGCTCCACGATCTGACAAAAACAGCAATATGGTCATCCATCTTACCCACTCAAATATACATGCAATTATATCAAAAGGGTAAAATTAAATACAGCAAAACAGAACAAAGAGGATCACAAGAAAGCAATGTAAGAAACATAAATTTCAAAACTAGACAATCGGAGATATTCACTGTCTATTGTATTGACTCTTGTTTTCTTCCAAATAGTTGTCCATATTGTCACATACAGGGAATTCACATAAAACAACATAGTATGGAATTGATCTGAGCAGGATGAGGAGGGCGTTTCAGGTCTTCAAGACCAGACAATAGGGAAGCCAAGAATGGCTGTCATAGTGTCTCTCATTCTCTTCAAAACAGCTGTCCGTACCTTCATGTGTGTTGAACTTAAACAAAACAAAACAAGCTAAAATCACTTTGAACAAAGAGTGATAGTTTTGCTGGATTTCACATCATGACATTATGAAATCAGCACTGGGTACTCTGTTGTGTCTCTTTTTCTTCAAAGTAGGTGTTCATTTCAATATGTGTTATATAGTTGGTTCTCGTAAACTGTTCATAGGCTCTACACATGCATGAGTCTCTACATGTATATCTATCCTTTCTGTATTAGAGGGAAAAACAAAACAAAGCAAGATAAAACAAAACAATTCCTAGAAAAGCATGAAGCAAAAAAGTCACATAAAACCGCAATACAAGGTGATCTACAATGGTTACCATGGTGTCCCAGCAGTATATAACAACATTAATAAAAACAAAGCATTGAAGATGTTGTAAGACTTAAAAAGCAAGTAATAATCAAACCAGAGTGGGTATCTTAGTGAATCTTGTCATCTTCAGTGTAGTTGCCTATACTCTTAGACTTGATGCTATCAATCATAACAGATTTAAATAAAATCAGTCAATACAAAGTAGCACTCTAACAACCAGATTCAAATAAGATCAGTCATAATAAGACAGTATAAGTTATAAAGGGCTTCAGATTAAGTTGATAGGAAATTAGGGATGATTACCATAATATGTCCTCTTATTTTTGGGATAGCTGACCATGTCCTCAAGTCTAGTATAAGTAGACAAACTAGAACAGCATTAAATCCATCCAAGCAGAGTGGTGAGAATAATGTAAATTTTAAATCTTGTTACCCAATTAACAATATGCTCTGCCTCCCTTTTTTAGACAATTCCTCCCCTTTCACTCCCATAGGGTGCACTGCTTGTTTTGGGTCCCACTGCCTCCCTATATAGAGCAGCTCAATGGACCCTATGTCCTGATGTACTCTGCCTGTGTTTCTCTCTGTTAATATTTCAAGGCTATCTGTACTAGAGATTACAGCCAATCTTCTCTGCCTTATTTCTGCTATTCTGTTTTTCTGCCATTGGTTGTCTATTTTTCTGTTCCATTCCACTGTCTGCCCCATTCACTGAAGCCTCTTTGCCACTGTTCCTGAAATGCTCGTATTCTCGTTCTCTCTCTCTAAAATGTCCTTCAGTATTTTTTGTAGGGTTGGATTGGTGGTCACAAATTCTCCTAGTTCCTCTTTGTCATGGAAGCATTATTTTTTCTCCATTAATTTCTAGAGAGAGTTTTGCAGCATACATCAGTCTGGGCTGGAGGTTGTTCTACTTCAGGGCTTGAATTAGTTCACTCCAAGTTCTTCTTGACCTGATGGTCTGTGTTGAGAAGTCTGCCGTGATTTTGATGGGTTTTCCTTTATAGGTGATCTGTTTCTTTTCTCTGATGGCTTTTAATATTCTGTTCTTATATTGAATTTCTGGGATCTTGATTATTATGTGTCTGGGTGTAGCTCTGTTTGGGTTGTAGGTGGCTGGAGTTCTGTGTGCTTCATACATCTGCATATCATTTCCTTTTTCTGTGCTTGGGAAATTTTCCTTAATAATTTCTGTGAATAGCCTTTGCAACTCCTCTGTTTTGACTCCCGCTTCTTCATTCACATGCTTTATTCTTAAGTTATAGATCCTTTTGTCGTCCTCTAGCCTTCCAGTTGTTACTGCCTGCTCCCTTGTTATTTTTAAGAGATCTTCCCTTTCATGATCACACATTGCAAGCCTGTGTTCAATTTTTGTTAGTCTATCTTTGGTTTCTTTCAAACTGTTTTGCCAGCTTTCTATGGAGTCTTTGGTTTCCTGATAATCTCTTTGAATCTGCTTCATGAATTCTAGGTTTTTTCTGTATTCTTCATTAAAGGTTTCTCTCCTTTTGTGTTCCTCCATTCTTCTGTCTGTGTCTCCTTTAGAGGTGCCCAGCCTTTCTTTTATTAATCTACTTATCTCTTGTTTAATTTGAATTAATATTTCAGTTTTGATCCTGCTTATGAGATCCTGAAGATATCTCTTTATGTCTGCTAACGCTGTGTTTGATGTTGCATGTTTGCTGCCCTCAATCTCCTTTGTATTTACCTCTCCTGGATCAATGTTCTCAGGATTGGGGGCTGGGTTTTTTTTTTTTTTTTTATTTCTCCCTCGTCATGTTTTTGGTTCCTTCCATACAAGTCTATAGTGCAAATCCCAGCCCCTTTTCTTGTTGTTTAAAGTTCCTCTAGAGCATGCAGGCTAGGAGCTTCTGCCTTCTGCCATCAGCTATCAGAAATTGAAATTCAAGCAAGGGCAGTGTGCACTGGCTCCCCCACTCTGGGCCAATCAACCTTTGCAGGCCTTCATTGCATCAGTGTGCGCCAAGCTCAGGGAATTAATTTGTAGCGACCCTCTGGGTCCCGGCCAGGGGCACCGCCCAGTCCAACCAGATTCCACCAATCCGCTCAGCGAGGGGAGCAACCAACTGAAGCCACTTCCTTATGGAGTTAGGGCTGTCCTGCCCAAATTCAACATGTCGTCCAGTTGGTTGCCCCTTTCCCAGGGGAGGGTCTTATTCCCATCACTCACTGCATGTTGATGCCAGTCCCTGAGAATTGTTGGGCTCTCTGACCTCCAACTTCAGCGCAGCTGCGGTGTGAATTCATGGTGCCTCTGGGTGGGTCACGTGCAGGGATGGTCCGGGCGAGCCGCGCACAGGGCTGTTCAGCTCCACGCTCCAGCCACTCAAGCCAGTCACATGGGCGTGGTTCGGCCAGTCAGGTCAGTCCCTGGCCAAAATTCAGGCAGCTGGAGCAGGGCGCTGTGCACACTGATCTTAGCTTGTCTAATGGTAGCCCCGGACCTCATATTCAAGCGTTTTTTTTCACCTTAGTTTCTTCCTGGGTTGAGAGAGTTCATTTCTCTCTGTTTGGGTCTCTCCAGGGTGTTTTATTCTGGCATTTAAGCTGTCTCTCTCAGAGAGGGTCCATCTCCAGCTACCTACCAGTACGCTATCGTGAGTTTTGTAGTTACTTTTTAATCACATGATAAAATCTTGCTAGCATCTGCTTAGTGTTGTGAGATCTATGTGATAAATCTTTGTATTCTCTACACATAGTTGAGAATGTGTGTGTTTTACACATAGTTGAGAATGTTGAACGGGTTTGCATGGGGTTTATCAGTGCCATGGGAATGCCTCAAGAAAAGGTACTATACCTTTCCTGGCCTTCCAGTGATTTTATAGGAATTTGCAAACATAAAACGCTCTATACATAGTTTGTTTTTGGTTTTGTGGTGCTGGGGATTGAGCCTAACCATTGGATGTGGCAGGCGAGTGTGCTTCCCCTGAGCTCTGTGCCTCTTTCTTGAGGCACAGTGCATTGACTAAATCAGTGAATGCTGGAAAACACTCCCAAGAGGTAATGGTGTGAAGGTTGGAAAAGAGAAGTTGAGGGGAAAAAAGAGACCCTTAATCCCTGAGATAATGTAGTTGCTCATGGTAGAGTAATAAACTCACCTCTACTCTGAACAGGTAAGGTAAAGAAGGAAATATGATGTCAATCAGACATTTCTGGTGGTGTGTTTCATAAGACAGGTGACAGGGGCTGGATATTTCCATTGTCTCCTCATTGTCCTCTCTGGATTCCTTGGGCAGTATCAGTTTATACTTTTTGGCTCCACATAGCATTCTTATAAGTGGCCCACTTTGCTTGATAGCATAGGGACACACTGGTATTCTTTGGTCATTTGGGGCCGGTGAGTCAGTGTGGTTGTAAAACTTGTGACATGGGCTGTTTGAGACAGTTGATCATTGTCATTCTCATGGAGTAGAAATCCCTTCTCTATCAATTTCTAGAAGCATGATCTGTAGCAGTTATCTAGATCACTATAAGCACCCTTATTTGGACAATATCTTAAAAAAATAAAGCAGAGGTCTTGAGCATAGAATTTCTGAATATTACAGTATTTATAACCCTGTGGGAGTTTCTTACCAGTGGGCAACATGTCTAAGGTAATAAGAAAAGAAATAACTTGAAGAGTTGTTAAATCTGTAGGTCTTCCGCATTAAAGATCACACAGCTGAATGTAAAGAGATGCTTCTTGCTGATTGGCAGTTTCTGCTGGTTCTCAGAGGAAAGGCTAAGGATCACAGAAATTGGACTCCTGCCTCCTCATTTGTCTCTTCCAATGAGAAAAGCAGGAGCTACAGGGCATGAGAGTTAGCTTCCTTAATGTAAATTCAGAGAGTAGTGGATGGCAGACTTAGTCTCAATCCAGGATTTCTAGGCTTCCCCATTCATCACTAAGAAGGAATTGTACCTGGAACATAAAATATTCTCCACTGAGAGTAGATTAAAGGAATTAGAGGCAGGGTGAGAAGGTCAGATTTAACTCCTAGAAATGCGACTTTTGGTCTGAAAAGTCAGATGAGTATTTTTTATGTCAGTGGTTATAGTTTAGTAATTAAAGAAGAGTTTTGGAGCCTGATAGCTGATGTTTAATTGTAACTCTACCACTGGGTTATATTATTTCAACTTGTCTGAGTCTCCTTCTCTGTATATAGTTTGAAGATTGAAAACTAAATCACAGAGGAAAATATATCTTATTGTTTGGTTTTGACAACTAACCTTATTGATATGGTAAAAATATTGGAGCAGTTCTTGGTTATAATCAACCTGCAAACACCAGGTCTTAATGCCTAGGTGCTTGAAGGTAACAAGTACTCTCCCTTACCCTGCTATTTCTGTTGACAGGATGGGAATTCTATGGTATGTCCTGAGCTTCTGCTTCTTTGGGATCCTGCAAAGTGAAGCCTCTGGTAAGTGAACAACTTTCAATAATCATTACAATTTGAGGTCTATATAAGGCACATGCTGTTTCTGAGAATGCATTTCAAAGACTATAATGCTGTTTATTTCCATTGTCCTTTGTGGCAACACAGAATTACAGAGTTTGTGTGATGGGAGGAACCTCTGATATTTCTCAACACTGGACACAATGTACTTGGTTTGTTGTGTCTAACTACAGGAGAATTTCATCACCTTTAATAACCAAGTTAGAGTACTGCTTCTTTTCTTTACCCTAGGTTCTATGAGGAAATAAATGACACTGAGGTTAGCACAATCTGTTTTCCCAACATGAACTAACTTCCTCTCTGACTTCCTTCTTTCTTTCCTTCCTTCTTCTCTCTTGTTTCCCACTCTTCCTTTTTAAATAACCATTCTCTGCTATTATGAACCCAGATCATAAGAAATCAGACCTGAACATCCACTACTGAGGTCTTTTGCTTCTTTCCACAGTTTCTGCCTTAGGACCTTTAATCCATGATCATCTGTTTTCTGCCTGTTGTATATTTGAATGGATCAAACTGTTAGGAAGATTTTAATACATAAGACCGAAAAGTGTATCTTTTTCTTTTCCATAAATTTCTTTCATTCAGTTATATGATTGATACACAGAGTCCTTCATGCAAAGCTCCTTTAATTTTAGTGCAGGAGACATAGGGATCCGCATTTGAAAAAGATCCTATGTATAATTCTCCTAAATACAATGACCTCTACTTGAAGTATTACTAATTTCTGTTCTGTGTGTGAGAACTTCAGAGGCATTACATTGAGATTATCTAACTATGACCCCAGTTTCTGCTCTACATTCCTCACATGACATGGATGCAAGCCCTCCAACCTTTCTGATCGTCTTTGCTGGGCGCACTTCAGTTTTTCTGTCACTTAAAGCATTGTATTAGGAACCAAAAATAACTGTAACAGAGGGGTAACTGGGACAGCATACAGCTCAAAGCTGAAAGTGGAGATAACATCTAAACTTGTGGGCTTTTGAGACTTCACAGAGCAAAGTATGTATTGTAACCAGGGCTGACGTCAGTAGGGTATAGCTGGGGTACCTTAAAATACCAGCATCTGTCCTGCTTGCCTGGGTGTCGCATTTGATTGGTGAGTGACTTGACATCCTGACTTTTAGATATATTGAGTATAGGCCTTCATTATCATTTGTTGTTATTTAATTTGATTTAGTTTGATGTTTGAATGTTATTGGCTCACAGAGGCCTTTTGTGACTATTTTTAACTAAAATAGTCATGTCAACCACTCTGTAGCCCTCTACCTTGCTTTAATCTTCTTCTTACTTGTTATTTTCTGACTTTCCTTTTTCCTATTCAGTTCCTCTTCCTTTCTGTTTTCTTCCCCAACCCCTGTCCTTCTTTTCCTAACCTCCCTTCCTCTTTTCCTTCCCCTCTCCTCTTCCTCCTTAACCCTCTTTCCCTGTCTCCTATCCTTCCTTCCTTCTTCCAGCCCTCCTTCCCTTTTTCCTGCCTTCCTTCTTTTTATCTCTTCGTTCCCTCCCTCTCTGATTTTAAGCTACCCAAGAACATAGACTTGTCTCTTTTTGTTTGTTCTCCAGACATGCAGAACAGTAATCAGCACACGGAGACAGAGCATATGTTCCATGTTCAATGCTTGAATAAATATTTCTTCATGTTTCCTCTTCCCCCTCAAAAACTGGCCAGTTTTATGGTGGATGTGTTTACATCCATATTAGTAATTCATCACTGTGTTTTTATGTGCTGCCTCACTGTGAGCAAAAGGGGAAGGTGACTGCTTCTTGGTGAGTGATCAGGAATCCCCAGAAGTCAGTCCTGGCAAAGCTGCTTGTCTAAATGATTTAAACTATAATCCATTCAAGGAACACCCCTCACCCCCGCTTTGCCAAGTTCTCCAAATGCTGTTGGTAAGTGAGCTTTCTACCCAGGAACTGTGACTCACACTTCTGCCAGGGGAAGCCGCCCTCTTGAATAAGATAAGTTCTCATACCAGCCCCATTGAGTCACCATGGGAGCAGGAAACATGTTGTAATCCCCTAGGCCCATCTGGAGCGTACTCATTTGCCTTCCTTATGAAGAGGTATATTGTGTTCATGTCAGTGCTGTACTTCCTAGCAGGAGGGAGGGGAACAAAAAGGAAGCGTTGTGGTCAAAAATAAAAGGGGCAAATGGCCCTTGGGAAAAAGCAGATCATTGCTCATCTTGAGGGATAACCAACCTCTCTGTGCCTGGAGGTAGTGCCTTTTGTGAGGATGGAGATGCCAGCAGAGTTGTGATGCCCCGTGAGACTCTTTGTCCTTTAGGTTCCCATTTTAATGAAAGTGCAGATTTGATGTGTGGAACAAAGAAGGAAAATATCCCCAGAGCTCTAAAGTGGTATCCATGCACGTGACACCAGTGAGAGACTTTGTTGTTTTGGGCCGTCCATTGATCCCCTCTCTAAAGAGTAGCTCCTGATTTAAAGTAAGAACAATCTGTAGCAATTTAAGAATTTAGTGTCATGCAGGAAAGTTGAAGCGGCTTTCAAGGTACAAAATTCTGATTTCTGACCGTGGTCTTCTGGTAGCAGAACTGCAATTTGCTTATCCTTTTAGAAATGGTCAAGAGACATTTTTATCTCTGGTGCCGATAAACACAAATAAAAGACAGCATTGTTTTCTTTTAAGGGATTAAAGCTTGATAATTATAATAGGGATAACATAATTATAATGTGTAGTAATAATAAAGTTCCCTTTGGTTAAAAAAAGCAGTTCATATTTTCCATTCGGTAAATAAGTTAGCAAAATAGAAGATAGATCATATGAAACAAGGAAGATAGGTCTTTTGTAAAATGGAAAGGGATCAAGAGATACAGGGAAGCAGATAGAAGTTGGAAGAGAAAGAGATGAACAAAAGAATTAAGATATGTTACGTACAGGTATCCTTCTGCCAGATGAAATTATTATGTACTGCAAACATGTACTAATTAAATTAATTAATTAAAACACTCAAAATGTTTAGTTGAATTACTCAAAGACACAAACTACTACTTAGCCTAACTGTGACTTCAACTAGTTCCTGGATTCCCAAGGCTTATGTCAGTTTTACTAAATGTTTTCCCCATGAGCTCTACTAGAATGTAAATAATAGAGAGAGATTATGATTAAGGAATCATTCGTACCTTTTTTAAAGGAGTCGCAGGTAATCATGTTACTCATTGCCAGAAAACTGCTCAATTCCCGAGGTCTACATGAGGAGAGTATATTTTGTAACCAGTCCCTTGCTTTCAAGACAGTTTCTTCAGGAGAAAATAGCACTGCTCTCCTAGTTTGAATCTTCAGAATTCTCCTTTTTGCTTTTATAGTGTTCAGTATTTCTGTTAAGCCCGAGGAAGTTTCCATTTGCAGGATTTCGAGGGGAAAACTTGAATGCCTCACACATACCACTTGTGACGTGTTTCCCACTGGCTGCATTTTGGAAAGTTAAACTCTTGAAGCTGGCTGCAGAGTAGAAATTAGTATTTGGAAGTTACGAATACACATTGGGAATATATTAAAAGTGTTACTACAGCTGAATGGTGAATTTGAAAACTAAAGAAGCAGGGACATAACATTAGTGTATGATGTTAATGGTGACCTGCGTATTAGAGCTGCATTTTGGATCTCTTTACTCCAAAAATGCCTTTTTCCTTGACAATACTCTGGTTTCTGAGGATTTGGTTCAGCTCATAGAAGTAAAATTCTGTGATTCCTTTTCCATTATGTTTTATTTTATGAAGCTTAAAGAGGGTGGAAATAACCTGTTGATTTATTGAGCATGCATTCCATAATGCAAAATGCGTAAGTTAAAAATGCCATCGTTTGCTGGAAGTTGAGAGACATTGGTTTAAACTGTATTTCATTCTGTGAGCTGTTTAATGACTTTTAAGAAATCATTGCATCACTTTTGGTCACTGTGTTCTACCTGTAAACCAAATCAAACAACCACCTAACTCACAACGGCATGAATCCACCACCAAGCTGGCTTCTTTGTTTTTTATTAAGCAATAGTGTATGTCTTGGACCTACACAGGGTACATTTTTTTCCCTAGTACTTTGATTACATTGTCCACAAGGGCAATCTTTTCAACAATTTCATTTCATTTTTTTTCTTTCACTTCATTTTAAAATTCATGTGCTTCACCATTTTATGTTGTAGAATCCACAATGAAAAAGGGAAATTTCTTTTAAGGATTGTACTGTAAAATTTGAGAGGAAAAAAAAAGAGAAAACAAATATTTAATTGGATACCATAAGAAAGCACAGGATTTATTCAGCCTTTCCAGAGTTGTTGGGGGAAGACTTCTCAATTGCAGAAAACTATCTTTCCTAGGAGGAAATATGTCTCTTATATATAATGCAGAACAACTAGTAAAATAGTGTGAAGGCATTTAAAGCCAAGCTGATAGGAATTCCTTCAAGAATAGAACATTTTGTGCTTAATGCATTTAAATATAATTAGCTAGTGTAACTTGGTTTTTTTTTTTTTTTTTTTAATCTGCCTTAGTTCTGCAAGGACATATGATATTTTTAATGCAATGTAATGGTTTTTTCAGCTCTGGTACGAGTTCAATTTGTTGCCAGCCTCAATGGCCTCCTTTTATTTGAATGTGCTTCTTGAAAATCTCCACGCTCAGATGTACTTGTGACATTCAGTCCTGTCTCTGTTGCCCATTGCTGATCACACTGAACATTCTTCGTTTCTATGCAGTTTTGTCCAAACCGCTGGCAAATGTATGAAGAATGCGGTTTCATTTTATGCTTAGACCTAAAGATTTCTAGAGTCCCAGATTTTCACCCAGTTGTCTTCTAACTGCACTTCTCAGGAGCAGGTCTCTTCCATCCTTTTGTCAAGCTGCATTTTGAAAATACACAGATGAGTACTTGTAAGTCACTTGACACTTGCCAAGGATGACAATTGTGTAGCCTGTTTGAAAAGCAATTTGTATATCATAGCTTATTAGCTTGAGGCTGACTTTGCAAATAAACAGTACCCTGTATCATAGAGCCAGTTCTGTGCAGAAAAATGACCCAATTCTCCCTTCACCTGCCCATATGAATTAAGTGAAACTGGTCTCTTTGGAGCCCAGTTTGGTACGAGTCCCATTGGTCCCATTGATGCGTATGGTTGTGGGTGGCATTCTACTTATCCCTACTTTCCTTCCCACCTTCCAGAATATTTGTCTCTGACCTGGTGAGATAAACTTTGTAGTCGAGAACTCAACCTTAGCAGTGACTCACTGCCAGGCCAGTTCTTCCCCATTTTTATTTTGCTGTTACAAAATTTTCTTTCCTGCTTAACTAATTAACTTCTTTGGGAAATAAAATGCCTTTCCACCCAGGATAGTGTCATGATAATTGCAGTTTTAATCCATTGAATGCTCACATTTAATCTCGCATTTACTTTTGAGACAGAAAGAGAAAAGTGTAACGTTTTACAAAGAATTCAGTAACTTCAGGTACCTACCTGCCTTCTCAGCCTGTATAAGCTAATGTACAGAATTGCTTTGCTTTGTTTTTACCTGTTTTAGAGGAACTAGAAGAATTGAAAACATGTGATGGTTAAGAAAATAAGAAACAGAGATAAAATAATCACACCCTAATCAAGGTTTGACTGTGTTGTTATTTTCATTAATTTTATTTCTTCTCCCATAGAAATCAAAATTTGGGTAGAGTAATACATTTTTGGAAGGAGGATATCACTTTATTATGGTGGTTGTAGGGCTTGGGATAATATTTTAAAGCTCTTATGCTCGGCCCTATTGTTTTTCCACCCAAGATATTTTCATATTTTTGAAGTGTTATTTAAGGTAGATAAGGGTATGCCTTTTGGTATGGCTACCAAGGCCCTGATTTTTGCATTTTTTCTTTGGTTTACCCAGCAGGATATTGTAGCCTACCATTCCAGAAAGACAGCATATGTGAGAGTATACTGTGCTTTCTCAGTGGAAATTTACAGCCTACTGTTTAAGAGTAGACACTTAAGAAAACAGACAGACAAAAAACAAACAAACAAACAAACAAACAAAAAACCCAAAAAACAAAGCTGATGTGTATCTGTAAGTCATTAATGATTTTTTTCATATAAATATTTCTCATTATCCATTTACTATAGTGAATTTTAATTCCTAATTGAACAACAAATACAGCTACATTTAAAATATAAAAGTGTATTACGTTTGAAAGTAACAGTAGATATGCAACTTACTGTTCCTGAGGGGACTGAGGCTATTATTGATCATCATTTACTGAGGCTTTTTTTGCCCTGTTGTACTTAGAGGAGAAAGTTTTAATTGCTCACCACAGACTATTTGATGTTTAAATGTAATAAACCTAGGAGCTTTAAATTGATGTGCCCGAGTTAACTTGAAAGATCTATACTCCCCTGGATTCTCTGAGATTTTAGACTGCCCTAAAAGTTGATTAATGAACTGGTCTTTTGGTATTTAAAGAGAAAACATTAATTTTATATTTTCTAATTTTCTTTGGACTCTTTAGATTTATCCTGCCTCCTTGGGAAAATTGTATTTCTCTTATGTAAGATGTTTTGATGTCCTTGGCTTGATTTTAAGTGCCTCTTCAGCATTTTCTACTGTCCATTCAAAGTAAAGGAAAATGAAGAGAAGAAGGTAGGAAGGGCAGAAAAGAAGAAGAAGGAGAAACACAAAGAAAAATAGTGAGAAGGAGACAGAAATGAGAACACAAACAAAAAATAAAATAGAGGCAGAGGTATAGCCTCCCTAGAGAAATTTGCTGAATTTGATATGAACCCAACTCTGTACTTCTGCAGATTCAAAAAGACTTTCTTTTGCTAAAGCACCCCTAGATATTTTTCCCTGAGCTCTGTATTTGTTTCTTTTTTGAATAATTATTTTTCTTGTTTTCTTCATTCTTCTTACATCTCTTCTTTGTATATTAAAGTGATGAGAAAAAATACAAACCTTTCTTATGATACAAGTTTCCTTACATTTAGTATAACTCCGGTTGTGCTTATATTCTGAAGGAAGGGATGGTGGTGGTTTAGCTTGTCATGACCTTCACAATAGCAAAGGAAAGGGAAAGATGGGAGAGTGTGGTAGTCTGGATTCCCTTAAATTCTAAGACAGGAATAATCTGCTGCTGTTTGCAATCTACAGCTCTGGAATGCCTTTGCAAGTAGCCACATATTGCTTGAGATTCACACTAAATCCAGTTTATATCCAGGTCTAGACAGAAGATGTAGGTTTATTAGCAGAATAATTGAAGTCATGGAAACTGTGAACAGAGTAATCAGTAAATGGAAGTGTTAGAGGAATCCCTCCTTCCTACTGTGTGCAGCTATGAGATATCAAGAAAAAAGTGACTGCACTCTCATCATAGTTCCTGGTGACTTTATTAGACCAAGTGTTCATTATCTTGCCTTTATTACTCTAAATATCCTGTTACTAAAAGGGTTCTTCCTGTCATCTGCAGTACAATGATAATTGATGACTTCTGTAGTAGCCATGAAGCATTATACAATATTGATTTTTTAATCACTAAAGGAAGATCATGTTATGCTAAATATGACTTTAAATCCTCTTTGTTTTAATTCTCTATAAATGAATAATAACTAAAGGATGTGTGTGCTTGTGTCTGTGTGTGCGTGTGTATGTGTGTGTGTATAACAGAGTAAAAGGAAGTACGCAAGGCAAACATTACTTGAATCAAAGTGTATATTTATGTAATATATAAATTGCTGTATTTTCCCACAGGATAAAGTGATATTATCTTTTCTGTTTACCAGTAAGGAACTACAGAGACCAAAAGTGATTAACTTGCCCGAACTCATTATAGCTAGTAGATTGCAAAACCTATATTGCTGTTTGATTTTAACATGCATGACATTTTAAATACGCCTTGCTGACAATGAACTCTTTATAACTAAAACCCTTGTTTTCAAAACAGCCAACCAAAGCTGCGTGTCAATCATTAAAGGGATAGAAAATACACAAAAGAATACCCAATTAACAAAACAGAAAACATAAGATGTACGTTTTGTGACGTGAATAGTATTTTGATTTGTTGCAGGCTTTTTGAAACGCACACAATATTTTTAATTATATTCATCGTACAGGTTATAGACACCTTTCCAAGTTTAGAAACATTGTTCTAGAGGAAATCAGTTCTAAACAAAACAAGTTTGCAGATGGATGAAGGAAGGGTAGCTGGGAACAGAGGCAGTGGTCTCTTCAGGGTCAGGCTGCTAGCTTCTGCTCTCTGCTGGGTCACTGCTGTTACTCATTTAGCTTCCTGGCTTTTCGTTTTTACCCAGCTACCTCAGGCTCTGCCCTCCCTCTGAGATAGTAAGGGACTTAATAAATAATGTTTACATGTAGCTCAGAGGTTTTTGTTTGGTATCCAGCAGTGTGTAGCACTAGAAAATTCTTTGTAAAGCCTAAAAGTGCCTGCCTGTGTGTGTGTGTGTGTGTGTGTGTGTGTGTGTGTATGGGCGTACGCTAGACTTTGGCAATGATTGAGCATGAATTTTGAAATTTGATTGTGGTTTTACTCCAAGTTCCATTTTATGTTTGAGAGAGTTGGAATGTTCTATCCTTCTTGGAAACTGTTGCTTTTTCATATGTGTGGCAACAAAACAGAATAATTTTGCTGTGGACTTGAGTACACAGAAGGCTGGGCAGGAGGGATAATCCCCAGTCCATGCATAGGGAAGCTATTCCGCTTACTGCACAGTCTCCAGAATTGAAACCCAAGCATGTTAATGCACAAACCCTCTTCAGTTCCGAGGAAATCAGTTCCTCAATAGGCTGGTTATCCATTTTAAAGCGTGTGGTACCTGTGTCACAAAAGAAGAAATGTTTCTCTCTTATTTTGAGACCACATCCTGTATTAGAAACAAGCCAAAGCTTTATATAAGTGCCACATCTTGGGAGGCTGGCACTTCAAGATAAGAAGTGAAACCCAGTGTAGCAGATGTTTCTTGAGCACCTGGTATGTGCGCTCTTTATAAATAATGAGGAATATAATGAGGTAGAAGGTATTTTGTATTCATTCATTCAGTTAGTCATAGTATGTAGGAATGTGCTAGACACTGCTGGCTTATATTGGTACATAATTAAAGAGCAAAATAAAAGATAATTGAAAACAAGGAAATAGATCTTTTGTAAAAGGGTAGAGAACCAAGACAGAATGAGGAGAAAAGGAGAGAAATGAAATGGGATGAAAAAGAAAAGAATTAAGATGTGTTATGTACATGAGGCAATTCTGCATGAGAAATATAATCATTACGCTCTTCAAACATGTACCAATAAAAATAAAACAGTAAAAAAATTAAAAATATACAGAAAAAAATTATTTCTGCTATCATGGTGCTTATACCTTGGACATAGATTCAGCGTGAAGAAATGTAAATAACTAGGTGATTATTACAAAGTCTATGATGGTTTTGTATAGAGGATTGAACAGATGAAAAGTAGTAAAACAGTGCTTCCCTGTGTGGTGGTAAGGAAAGATCTGTGTAAGAAAATACCATTCTACGGACAATCGAAGAATGAGAAACAGTGACTGGTATGCAGTGCAGAGGGAAAAGCAATAATCCCTATGGATTATTTTTTCAGAACTAAGGAACAAAACCATTGGGGAAGGAAAAAAGGTAGGGAGGGTCCAGTACATACTAAGAGTGCTTTTGCATTTTCCTCCGTTGCAGGAAAAAGTCACTGAAAGGATTTGGGCAGTGCCCTAACATAATTCAGCTAAACTGCTAAGTGTCCATCCTGATCACCACGTAGGAAATAGAGATGACTCTGTTTCCTCCCAGTCTAGTGAACAAGGTCACATAGGCTATCTTTTGCCCTGAAGTATGTAGAAATGTTACATTTAAAAATAAGTATCTTTAAAAGTGAATTACTAAGTTTGTAAAAAATCCTCAGAGGCCAAAACTGAAGTGAAAAAAAATCTAGTGAAGAAAGGAAGCCAGCTCTGTAGCTAATGCCTCCCAGGATAACACCCATAGTCAGTTGTTAAAAGTGTATTTATGCACTGAATTATTTGAATATTGTTTAATAAAATTAAATTCTTACCTTACAGCATACCACAAAACAAATCTCAGTTGAACAAACTACTAGAATGTAAAAAATAAAAAGTATAAAAATTTTTAAAAAAACTAAAAGTGATAGCCATAAATACATGTAAACATTTATATATATTTGGGAAGGACTTTCTGAATATAAGATTAAAGGTAAAAGCCATGAAGGAAAATTTGATATATTTGATTACATAAAGATTAGAAAAATTGGTAAAGCCTCCAAAAATTCAGAAGACAAAGGATGAATTGGGAAAATATAAATAGTAGCAAATGTTTAGTATCATCAGACTATAGGAGGAGGTCTTGTGCTGAATAGGAACCCCTCCAATATAAAGTATATGATGGGAAAAAAGGAGCATAGATTTGAAACTGGTAGTTCAGAAAGTTCCAAAATTAAAAACAAGCTTATTATACCAAGAGTAACTCGGCTGCCTGAGTAAGAAAAGGAAAACAGCACTGAGATTCCGGCTTTCCTTCATCGGCTTGGTAAAGATTAAGGAGAGTCGTCCTACCTGGCATTGGTGACAATGTGGTGATCTCAGCCAGATACGGTGTTCGCGTGCACAGTGGACGGAGTGGGTGAGAGTGTACCTGCAGTAAACTTGGTTATTCGATGCGAAGTATCACTAAAATGCCTCGCTTTAACCTCACAGTGAATTTTCCACACCTGCATTCTAAGAAAACCATCAGAGAAAAGCAGCGAAGTGTATTCATGGCTGTGTATTTCATAAGACAGTTAAAATAGGTAACATTGGAAACAGCATAAACATTTCACTGTTAGAGTACACTTAAATACATCCCTACAGCAATGGAATGGGATACTGTAGCCCTATTAAAATGCAACGTGCATTTATAATTATTGGTGCAGCATTGAGCTTAGCATAGATGTTTCTGTGTAAAAACAGGTACCATAAAATAGAACTAAAATGGAAACCTTTGAAAGTGCTTTTCAGTTGCTTTTAGAACTGGAGAGTACCAACTTGTAGAGCTAGTTGTTCGATTTGCAGGAATTTTTGAGCCCGTTATCAAGTATGTGGTTTCTAGACATTGACTGGGGTGTGATATTTAGACCATGGAAATTGGTCTATGGATGTTACAAATGAGCTCCTTCTTACCTCCCTGCTAGTGTACCAGCCCACTGCTGTGGTCATAGATGTGTAAACATGTGTGCATATTATGGAGCAAATCTTTGGGAGAATATACATGCAAATCTTAACAGCACCTAGAAAATGGAATCATGTTCAGATTTATTTCCCATTTAAAAATAATTACTTGATATCTAAATATCTATAATCCTATTATATTTATCATTAGAAATACAGAGTAACTGAATTTTTGGCAGTAAAGAAAAATAAAGACCCGAACTCTTAGAAAACTGGGATGGTAAGCAAGGAACAATTGTGACAGGTGCTGTTGTCTAAACATTGTCATTTTCGTTGTAGCTATGAATTAGTATGTTAACAGCTTCCTTATTAGAGAAAAGATTTTAAAATTCATTAAAAAGCCTCAGTATACCACTAAATTAGTGTTTGGGGAGGGAAAAGTGATACTGTTATTCATTTTCCTGCATTATAACCATGGCTGATATTTGCTAGATAGATAATGTCGAGAAAATATGGATTCGCTACACAAATACTTGGCAGTTGCAGTCAATGTGCCTGTACTTTCCCTCATCAACATTTGCTAATTTGGGAATCGGCCCCCAAAGTACCTATATTATTACCTAATTAATGTGCTCTTTTGAAAAACTTCCATTGATTATAAGCAGCTCTCCTTTTTATATTTTGTTTTATGCTTTGTACACACCAAATCAGCACCGCAGCGTGTGCTCCACCAGCTGTCAACATTTAATTTCTGTGGGCTTGATTATGCATGAGTCAAACAAGTGAATACTTTTCCCTTCATCTGTCAGCGTTCCTACATTTCTCCGTGCGAGAAACATGTGTAGTACTGAGTTTACACTATGTGCCAGAGACAATTTACATTATTTTATTTTCTCTGTTCATCAAATAGTGATAAATGCCGTTACGCAGTGCTTTCCAGTTTAAAAATGGTTGTACTGCTGAATCCTCAGAATAAGGTTGTGAAGTGTAACCTTTTTCCAGGTTCACGGATGCAAAGGTATAGGTGTGTAGAAGTTAGATGACTTAGCCAATCATACAAATACTGCAAAGAAGAACCAGGACTCATGCACTTATCTTCCTCTCTTCTTTTTCTGACAGACTCATGGGATTGCCTACCCTTTCCCTGCTAAGGAAATCATCTATTTTATATTTTTCTAAACACTCAATGTGTTGCAAACAGTAAAAGCAGACATCTTATAGCCATCAGTACAGTCTAATTTCAGAGCATTTCTTTACCCAAAGAAGAAATTGTGTATTCATTAGCTGGTTCCCTCTGTCCTTAGCCATCATCAACCATGGATCTGCTTTCTTTTTCTATGTATTTGCTTTTTGCAGACATTTCATACAAGTATAGTAATTCTACATATGGCTTTTTGTAACTTTTTACTTAGTGTGTAACTTTTTCACTCGCTAAACTTTTAATGATACATACAACAAAGCATCAATCCCTGATTACATTTTATTGACAGGTATTCTTCTCTTTTTTCTTTTCTCATGACAGACATTTGTAATGCTTACACTTTTTGACTGTTATGAATGATATCATTGCACATATTTGAGTATGTTTTTATGTGAGCATATGTTTTTATTTCTCTTGGATATATACTAGAAGTGGAATTACCGGGTCATGAAAACTCTCTGTTTAACATTTTGAAGAACTGTCAGACCATTTTTGAAGGTATCTGCAACCACTGTGAATGGTTTTTTGAAGTATTGAAAATAACAGGTGAATCTCAGATTGTATTTGATATGACAGCTTTACAGAATGACTTGGGGGGGAGTAAAATACATTGCCTAAAAAAACAAAAGACAGTTATAGGTTACTTCTGTTTTGGCTGCAGTGAATACTTCAATGAACATGTGACGGTAGATATATCTTTTTGAGTTTTTAATTTCAACTTCCATGGAGATGCATATTGAGCAAGATTGCTGGATCATATGGTAATTCTGTTTTTCATGTTTTAGAGGAAGTTTCCTAGTGTTTACCAGAATGGATGCAGACAGTGTGGTATATACATTGAAAATATTACTCAGCTTTAAGAAACAACATCCTGCCACAGGCAACAATACTGAAGAACTCAGAAGACGTGATGCCAAGTGAAATAAGCCAATCATAAGATAGATACCACATGCCAACACTTATATGAGGAATAAAAATTGTAAAGTTCGTAGAAGCAGAGAGTCAATTGGTAGCTGTTAGAGAACAGAGAGGAAGAAATAGGGATAAATCAAAAGGTGCAGAGTTTAATTATATGAGATGAATCAGTTTGCAGGATTACTTGTACAGCTGTGTTGTTAGCACGACGGTATTGTGTACTTAAACATTTGCTAAGAGGTAGTTCTGTAAAGTGTTCCACTTGCACAATAATAGTAAAATAATAACAATAATATAGTGACAGGAAAAAATCAGAGATAGGCTTACTGCAGAGATTGTGGTGGCTTCCTGGATATATACTATTCAGCTCTGATATTATTACGTTGTGTACATTAAATATGTACATCTGTTATCTAAATGCAGTGGAAAGAAAAATAGGAAAAGAAGATGATGGTGAATTCAGATCTTTGTAGGACTAAGGCAAAGAAATATGTAAGCTTTTCCTTTTTTGTTACAAATAGAATTAAATTTCAGTGCTAGTGGAGGGTCAGAAAATATCCTGAGTCAAGTGGTCTGAGTATTTAACAACCCGTCAAATATTATGCAGAAAAAAAATGCACTCAATTTATATCCTGATTTCATATGATTCTTAGCATCCTTAACTGTAAAATGAACCAGATAATATTGTTTCTGCCTGTGTCAGCGTTGTTAGGGGGATCCA
The DNA here is from genome assembly GCA_004027295.1 of Dolichotis patagonum. Classification (NCBI taxonomy): domain Eukaryota; kingdom Metazoa; phylum Chordata; class Mammalia; order Rodentia; family Caviidae; genus Dolichotis; species Dolichotis patagonum. The sequence goes on along the minus strand of PVJX010000558.1, from coordinate 218,791 downwards.
GTGAGATAGCACATTGAAAAAAGTTTCTATAACTAAAAAAAAGGAGCAGAAATCCCTGGAATGGGTTTAGAAACAATATCACACGTTATCTGATAAATACCACTGGTCCTCTGTGTCACAGATTAGGATTGAAGTTTTTACGTTTGACATAGATGATTGTCTACATGAATATGTATTTTTTATCTATGGTTAAACTTTGGTCCACAAACCTTAAATGTTTATTTGCTTGCCAATTTTCTAAGGACTCAAAAGCAGGTAGTAGTATTTGTCTTCAAACCTAGTTGCTTGAAAACCAAATTCTGGTTCCAGGATTCTCTACCACTCATTCTGGTTTCGGTGACTCTAAATCTGCTCTGTCTGGTAGTGTTTTTCAGTTGGGTTTTTAAATATAATTTCAAAAGAAAGATAGAAAAAGAAAATGTATTCATTTATTCAATAATGATGTCTTGAAGCATCTGCCAAGCATGGGATACAATGGTGAGGAAAATAGCTTTTGTTCCTTTCTGTGTTACTTATAATCTCCTGGGAGTTTTTTGTTTGTTTGTTTTTGCTTTTTGTCTCAATCTCTCTTTGTCTCTGTTACTCATCATGATTCACGAATGGCCTCATTACCCTGTTTTATTTAAAAGTGAAGAACAAAATGGGGTCAGGTTCAGTCTGTAAAAGTATGTGAGAATATAATGCAAGGAATTTAGAAGCTCTTTATACCACAGCTCAGCTCTGGCTCATTTGCTAAGTGACCTTGTGTAGGCTTCTTAACCTGCCTGAATTTGTTTTTCCTCCTCTGTATAACTGTTCAGTTCCTTTTGACTCTAACATCCTAGGAATCCATAATTGAAATAAATTTGGTGTGAAGAATCTCTGAACTGAATCACCTTATTTTTTCTAGGCTCATTTCTTACCAGTTTAACTCTCTCTTATGTGGCTTGGTCCACTTCTGTCCCCCTAGTCTGAGCCACTGTGTCTTACTCTTGGACTTTCCTGTAGCAGCCTCCTCAGTGGTGGCTCCTCCTTCGCGGATTGTAGTCCATGCTTCACAGGACAGCCAGTCCTGTGTCCTTACACTGGTAAGTGACATTGCCATGTCTTCCAATGAAAATCTGTCAAACATTTCCTGGTATCCTAAGATTTAACTGTCAGGTCCTTATGGCAGCATGTGCAGTCCTATTGTTAATGTCCCATCTGTTGCTTCCATGTCTTTAGATTTCATTGTCTGTCTCTCTTTTCACCGTGGTGCTTCCTAGGATTCTTCCTAGAGTTTAGTTATACTGTTTCCTTCCCCCTCCAAATTCTTCCTTCCATCTTTTCCTCAGGACGCCACCCTCCCCTTTCCTTGCTAGCACTCAGCTCTAAAACCTCAGGAAAGATCCTCTCTCCCCAAGAACAGTAGCTCAGAATACATAAAAATCTGTCTTATCCTCCTCTTCATAGTATACCGTAATTTTTTTTTACCTCTACCAATAACAACTATGTTTTTTATTTATTTTATTTATTCTGTACCTGGGATGGAACTCACAACCTCACAGTTGCCAGGCAGGTGCTTGTGCCGCTGAGCTACATCCCCGGCCCAACAACTGTGTTGTTCATTGTATAAATATTTATTTATTAACTAGTTAATTAGTTCCTTAAAGTGCATCATCTTCTCTAGAAGGATTCAGACAGTTTTCTTCACCTCTGTACCTTTAGTGATGGAAAGAAGGCTTTGACCTTAGCAAGCGCTTGGGTAATACTCAGCAAACGAAAGAGAGGATGTAGTAAGTGACAGAAATTTCCTTTTCTACATCAGCTATGGGGAGGCTGAAAGGTGAATAGTGTTGCAAGAGAGGACCAGAGAAACTGCTGTAGTGGTTTTGGAGTGAAAGAAATTGCTTCAAACTAAGAGCAGGTAGCTATGTCTAAGGCCAGGGTGTCCAACTGAAAGTTTAAATGATTACTGTGATTTAAATACTTAAAAAGCCATTGCTAGAGAAACCCATGACCAAATAATTTCTTTCTCCCCGAGTTACAAGCAAAGCCAAGCCCCTAAGCAAGAGGCTAGAACTATACCTTTCGAATATAATTTTTATTCTTTTATTCATCCTTATTTACATCTTTTTCATATTTTTTGTATACAAAGTCTATGAATTTGAAGAAATACATATAGTCATATAAAAATGACTACAACTAATATACAGAAAAGTTCCATTTGTTCACCAAAATTTCTTTCATGTTCCCAAAACTGCCTCAGCCCCAGTCCCTAGCTTCCTTGTTTGCTTTCTGTTCCTGCATCTCTGCCTGTTCCAGAATTTCAGATAAATGGAATTATGCAGAACTGGTTTCTTTTACTTTACATCATGCATTTAAGATTCATTTATATTGTTGTGTGTAGCAAAAATTAATTCCTTGTTGCTGAGTAGTATTTAATTCTATGTTTGTTTTGTTTTTCATAATTTATTATCTTGCTCCATAGTGTAAAAACATTTGATGACTACTACTACTACTACTACTTCTTCTTTGTCTTCTTCTCCTTCTCCTCCTCCTCCTCCTCCTCCTCCTCCTCCTCCTCCTCCTCCTTCTCCTCCTTCTCCTCCTTCTCCTCCTTCTCCTTCATCTCCTTCTTTATCTTCTTCTTCTTTGGCTATTACTATTAAGGTTCTTATAAACATCTGTGTACAACTTTCTCTGAACACAAGTTTTCATTTCAGGTAAATATCTAGGACTGATATCGTTAGGTTGTAAAGTAAGGGTATCTTTAACTTAATAGAAACTGCAAAACTATTTTCCAAAGTTAGTATATGCCATTATGCATTCTCCTCTTTGGTGAATGACAGTTCTACCTTCTGCATACGTCACTAGCACTGGGGATTTTCCACTTTTAAATTTTACTAATTGTTATAGTAATATAATATTGTTTTGCATTGTTTTAATTTGCATTTATCTAATGACTAATGATTTGGGGCCATGTTTTCATATACTTATTTATTCATATTTTCTTTTTTTTAAAGCTATTTGCTTTATTATTGAATTCTGAGATTCTTTACATATTCTGAGATTCTTTACGTATTTTTTTTACAACTATTTGCTTTATTATTGAATTCTGAGATTCTTTACATATTCTGGATATAAATTCTTTATGGGATAGGTGATTCATAAGTATTTTCTTCACATCCATAGCTTGTCTTGATTAACCTCTAATTTTTTCTATTTATTTTTAAACACATTTTTGTATTTATTTGTTAAGTCCTGGCCACACATTGATCATCAGATATACTACTATTCTTTTTCTATTTTACGTGTTTACAGACTTCTAGGCTTCTTACAGGCACCCTCAGCTGTGGATTGGTACAAAAATGAAAAAGGCAACTCTCTTACTAACAAGAAGCCTTTCAGTATTCAAAAGAGAATGTAGGTGTTCATGCATCTCAAACCTATGGGGTACTATATTCCTCTGAGGAATGTATAGACTGCTCCACTGCCAAGCACTGTCATTCATCAAGATTTCTAGTTGTTCAGATACTTTGAAATCTGATTTAACAAGCAAGGAGCAATGGTGAGCCTGGATAATTAGGTGTTACAATCTGCAGTAAGGTGATTGCCCAGCCCAAGGCCTTGTGTTGTTGTTAATGGTGATGGTTATTGGAGATGCAAAAGGAACCGACACCAGTCTTCCCTTCTTGATAAACCACACCCCACTACTTTTCCAGCTATGGAGCAGATGGACCATTTTAGAAGTCGTTAGGCCCACCACATCCTCTGCTGCCCAGGTTGCTGTAATTGTCTCTTGATTTCACTTGTGGTTTATGCAAGTAAACACAGAGATAATGAATAGGATAAAGGCATTACATTCTTCACAGGGGTGGATATGGAAGGTGCCCACATGGTCCATTACATTGGCCAGGCCACAAATATCCTTCCCCATCCATTGTTTATCTCTACTCATGATTATTAATATACATTACTTCATTCTTCAAGTACCATCAGTGGCTTTAAGTTGCTACCAACATAAAGTCAGTTCTTACCCTAGGCGACATCAGCCTAACAGGTTTGTCGTACTATCGTTCCACATTCTGTAATCCAATCTGGTGACTCATTAACTGCCTTGTCACAGCCCATAGCCTGGACTTCTTCCCTCATATCTCTCAGTGCTCATTTTATTCATTTTTCAGTCTGAAATCATGTGTTAATCTCTTCTGTGACACACCATTGAACTCCACCCCTTCCACAATTAGAATTAAGAGCTCCATTTGCCCTGTTATGGCATGCTGCATCTTTCCTCTTTTTACCATTTGCTTCCTTTTACTTGGCATTGGGAGTGCTTGCCTGACTTTCTTTTTTTTCTGGATAGTGAGATCTTTGAGAGCAGAGACTATATTTTCCTTGTGTCTTTACCCCCATTGTAAACTGTCAAATGTAGGTTCTCACCGAGAGCTTACTGATTGAAGGACATGAAATAACCCACAGTTCACCTTGCTTTGTGAACCAGACAGAAGAGGTGTCTGAGTGGCTGATGGTTGTAACTGGAGGTGACAGGGTGATCTGATGTGTTCTAAGCAAAGGCAGGCCTGTTTCCCCATTGGCTGTGATTATGCTCTCCTGTCTAGAATAGGAAGTGAGTGATTTGATTCTGGGTAATAAGAAACCACACTCTAATCCTCTACCTTAAATGCCTTCCATTGTTCTGTTTAAGGTGCTTTTCTACCAGCATGAAATGTTCTCCTTCCAGACAGTTGATGGAGGAGCTGAGTCATGCCTGAGTATACTTAATAAGACAGAAACAGCTCATGCCGGAGGGAGCTGCCTCTGAGGACAGGCTGACATTTCTAACTCCTCTGCTTTTCAAAAGTGGGTGTTGTGAGGGAAAGTTGAGCATGAGGAGCGCTTGGGAGTCTTCATTGGAAGCAGGCCTCTCTCATGACACCCTCTAATCCAGACACGAAATGATCAGCCCCACCATCTCCTAGCCATGGCATGCGCTGTGTCATGCTGGAACCATTGATCAAGTATTTTATGCACCTCAGGTGAGAGTCTCACTTTGTTCTGCTTTCTATTATCCCATGGCCCCAATCCCCATGTTTTTCGTCTGAAAAACTGTCTCAATTTTACATCTTTAGGATTCAGACTGATAAATGCTCTTAATGTGAGGATTGATTAAAAACATCATGTTATGAAGATGGGAGATCGCCTAACTTCACAGTTCTGTGTTTATAAGAGAGAAAACACTGAGTTCTGGAGAAAGAAAGCCACTTGGCCACAGTCAGCAATGGGTTTTACAGTCTGGAAAGAGGCAGATGTTTGCCAGAATCTCTGTCTTCCACATCCTGTGTAATTGTGTGCATATCCCTTCACTTAGCTAAAGCCCAGGTTCGTCATTCCTTAAAATGAGACAATAATAAAACTGCATGAAAGATTTGTTCTGCAGACTAAAATTGATAATAAAGGTAAAATCTGGTATATGGGAATCATTCCGTATTTAAGAAGTGATGGTAGTGATTATAATAATATTGGCCATACCAGCTATCCAAATTTGGATGAGGAACGAAGCCTAAATGTTTTATACCATTATTCTCCATAGAGACTACCATGTGGTGTAACTCAGGAACTGTATTTAGTGATAAGAAAATGTAAAGAGCTTTGTCCGAAAATCAATTCAAAGGAAGAATCAGTAGGTAGTTTGCTATAGGACACAAGGGCAGAACATGGCTTGAGAAGTTTGTTACCATAAAGAATCAAAGTGAGTGGGCTATTTGAGGGAAGAAGTGTTATATAAAATCTGCAAATCAGAAACCTAGGAGCCGAGATGGACCTTTGTGGCAGAGAAGTCTGGTGGAGAGAGGTTTGCTTCTGGAATCCAGGGACTCTATGTCCACCAGTGCAGTGAGCTCCCCGTGAGGCTCCCAGAGCCTCTTTGCAAACTCCCCAGTTGAGGAAGTGTCTCTGCCCTGTGATCAAAGGATTCAGTGTGTCTGAAATTGCCTTCTAGACTATGGATCACTGTGACTTTCGCTAACAGTTATGGATTTGTAGTCTTTGGCGGACTACCCAATACCTGACACCTACAGTTTAAGGGAAGAAAGTCTTATTTGGCTCACAGTCTGCAGAGGTTTCAGTCTGTAGCTGACCACCGGGCCGGATGGTATATGGCACAGAGCATGTTTGAGGAGAAGCTGCTCATGACATGGCAGCAGGGAAGCAGCAGAGAGAGTCGAGAGTAGGTGGGGAGGGAGATATAGGCTTCCAGGTCACACCAACAGTGACTCTCCTCTTGGGACCAGACCCCACCTCCTGACAAGTCAGCTGCATACCTCCATAATTCAGCCACCTTGCAAAAGCTGTGCTATGACCTCATGAGTCTCTTGGGGGACATCTAGGTATGAATTGCCATACCAGGGAACCATCGCAACTGTCACTTTTTCCATGAGTCAGGGAACCATAGCTCTGGGAGACCTGGATTCCCCAAATAAGTGGTCATAGTGTTGCCTTGGGATATATGCATGGAGACACACACACACACACACACACACACACACACACACACCTCTGTATGTGCACACATAAAAGTTATCATTGTACAGTGAAGCTGTTTTCCTAGGATGGCAGACCCTTTTCCTGGTTTAACACCTATTTTTATAATTTGTGTCTTTCTACTTTCTGATAATTACCTTTTTCTTTCGTGCCTGATATAGCCAGTAGTGAACGTAAATGGAGAAAGAGTGGATGCATAATGTGAAAAAGAAACTGACAACAACAGGATTATGTAAGAAATTGAAAATCTGATCTTTTGGGAGTGTTTACATTGTTTGATATAAAAAGTGCCATCGCCTGTTTTGTTTCCTTTGTTTTAAGAGTTTGTAGTTTTGTTTCCTTTGTTTTCAGAGTTTGTAGTTTTGTTTCCTTTGTTTTAAGAGTTTATAGATTTCAGAGAAGTTGGCTTGTAGTTTCTGCTTCCTCTTCAGCAATAAATACGTAAGAAACAAATATTTTCAACCTTAAGATTGTAGCGAGTTGAGAAGCTGAGCGAAAATAAATGTAAGTTTTAAAAATTCAGCATCTGACTTGCCAGAAGAAAACAGACTGATGTCAATGTAGTGTAAACTGTTTTGTATTTGGCTTTCTATACAGAAGCAATTGGTGCAAAACAAATAACTAGAAATCTAGGAGATTTTCACTATTGCTCTGTTACTAACCTGGTATCTAACCTTAGACACTCACTCCTTTAGCCTCAGAGCCTAATACATATATAATGTGTCATGGGACAGGATGATTTCGAAGGTCCCCTTTCAGTTCTGATATGTGGCAGTGTCCCGAGGCGCATGATGCCTTATGGTGACAAAAGTGCTCAGAACCTTGGGTTGGGATTTGATTTTAGCATTTTCTCTTCCCAAATCCTTCTCGTCTCCTCGGTAGGTAACACTGTCTCCAGGTAAATGACTGCTTGGAAACCCCACAGAACACCCCCCTCTTGAGGGCTTTTGCCTGCCATCCCATCATCTTCACTTGCCTGTCAGACAGTTCTCCAAACTCCCTGTCTCATGCTCCCTGCTTTTGATGCTGGCTTCACTCGATTTTCTCTCAGAATCTTTTGTTTTCTGCTTTTCACTACCTGCCTTCAAGAAAAATCTCCATGCTTGACACATTATTAAAATTGGATGAGACTGCAGTGGTGTCTCACAGGTGATGCCTCTGTTAAACACAGTGGCAGGATTGCAGCCTGCGCGTCTCTCCTCTGGCAGGTGATGAAGGCTGGAGGCTCTGTTTACTCCAGGCAGTTTTCTCAGAATTGCTGGGGTGGTGCTGGCAAGGCCCACATGATGTGCTCTCCTTTGATTTTGTAGTTGTGTGTAGGAAAAGGATGCAAAGTCTGATGTTAGGGAATCAGTGCCTAATTGAAAGTTGAAGACACTTGCTGTGCTTTTACCACTGGAACATCTCTGTCCCTTCAACGGGGAAGTCAGCAGGGGGTTTCAAAGACTCCTGAGGACCCAGAAAGCCTGTGTTTCCATCATGTTGTTGAGTAAAAAAGTGATCCTTGAGGGATTTTTGCTGCTTAAGAAATAAAGCCGCTGGGCATGGCAACGTGTACCTAAAACCCAGCACTCTGCGGGCTGAGGCATGAGGATGCATATTGAGCCCAGCCTGGGCAGTTCAGCAGACTCAGAGACCATCTCAAAATTGATAAAGGACTGAGCTCAGTGCGAAGACCTTGGATTCAGTCCTTAGTACTGTGCCAAAAAACAAAAACAAAAATACACCCAGAAATGATGACAACACCAGAAAAAGAAAATTAAAAACCAAAGGGCCCATACTTAGTTGACCTTCTTCATTCGAAGAATCAAATCTTAATTTTGGGTCTTGTGAGCTTGGCTCTGGTAAAATGCAATAAGAACTCAAAAACAAATACGTGAAATAATTTTCTTTCCCTGGTGACCCACTTTCTAAGTCTGAATGTCTTCATTTGTAGAAGTCAGCAGGATAACTATAGCTAAAACTTATTAAATTCTTACTATACTCCAGAGGTAAAGTGGGTTTTCATGGGTGATTTGATTTAGCCCTAACAGCAGCCCTAAAGGGCAAGTGTTTAATCACTTCATATCTAGTTTCTGGTACTGTACGTATGAGGAAACTGAGCCACAAAAACCTTTTTTTCAGTTTTGGCACCTGTAGGAAACATTGAGGAAGCTGTTTTTGGTCTCAGGGGCAAGACTTAAACATCAGTTTCTTTGCCTAAAATGACCGTGGGAAGAACAATAATTGTATTCGTGTGGCTTCACCAAATGGAACACATGCATAGCTGTTTTCTGCGGTGCACTACTCTTTTTGGGGCTTGATTCCTTACCTATTTCTTCCTTTCTTTTGAAGGGGAGTATACGACTGTCTCGAACCTCAGTATGAACTGTAAATGTCAGTACAGCTATGCATGTGGATATATTGTACCAGGATAATGCAGTAGAAAGAACATGAAATTTTATTTGAAAGGGAATGAATTCACACTTGCCCCTAGTCAGCTGTGTGTCATATATCAAGCTAGCTCTCTGTGCTTTTTTAACTAAAGTGAGTGGATTTTCTTTAGATGTTTTAAAAATTCTCTTGTAGTACATCATTCAGACTGTTGCTAGAAGTCAGTCCCCATAAATAAAATATGAACATCATTTGCTGAGCAATATCCAATCTAAAAATGACCATAGTCAGTTTGGAATGGAGAAGAGAAGCCTCTAATATAAACTACCACAAGGAGAACTTGAAGAGCTCTCTGCTACCCAATTTACAAATGTCTCTTTCTCTTTTCATCTTCTTTTACACAGGGGGTATCTAATCTACTTTCACACAGTTACATGGGGAAGAAGTCACAGCACAAGGATTGTCAGATACTTGCCACTGTTTACTCCATAGAGAAAGTGGTTTTAGGATGTAAGTGACTTGGCTTGGTCCCTCACACCACCATCATATATTGTAATCTCATCTCTTAGACTGTCTCTTAGCCATGCTAACTACACGGGTGCATTGATGTCTTACCGCTGTGTCCCTGGAAGTTATAACTAGTCTAAGAGCCATATATTCTGCAAATCTGCAATAATGTCTGAAATGTCTTTGCATTTCATACCAGCAGTGTCTTCCCTAAATGGAAATTTACAGACAGAAATAACCTTTTTTTTCTGCATAGGTTTTTTTTTTTTTTTTTTTTTTTATACTGGGGATCAAACTCACAACCTTGTGCTTCCCACACAGGCGCTTAGGCCACTGAGCTAAATCCTGGGACCCTAAAAATTTTAAAGCATAGCTTTATTTTTTTAAATATCCTTTTTTTAAATTTGGATTTTGTTTATAGTCTTTAGCATTCCTATGACCCTGAATAAATGTTTTATAATAATAAAAGAAGAGAATCAAGGCTGCTTGATTATTTTATGAGAATTGTAATTGGATATTTACATCTTAATCATGGATTAGAAAAGATTGCTTGGGGGGAAAAAAGAGAACTACAAAAACCAGCTAATAACTTCTTAGACTTTCCCCAGTGTACTGTACCACACTTGACATAAGCCGGTTTATTTATTGTCACAACAGCTCTGCAAAGAAAATCATTCCCTTCAGCCACATGAGGATACTCATTATAGTAATTTTTTGTAAAGAAAATAATGGAAACATGATTCAGAGGCAGCATATCCAGAATCCATTCTTTAGCCTGATAAGCCCTTCTGCCACTTGGAGGAGAGAAACAGCCTGCCCCAGGCTATTAGAATAGTCCTAAGATGATGGTGAGTTCCACCTTCTTCCTGTTGAGTATGGCAGTGGGTGATGACAGGACCCATTCTGGACATCACAGCATCACGGTTGAGGGTATATCTGGTGGTACTCCAAAACCAGTTGAAAGGATTTGATAAGAGACCAGGAAGTGACTCTTTTAGACCTGGAATTCCTGAAATTGTTTAGGAAGCCTGGGATTTGTAAACAACTCCCTTCCTACCAGGAAAATTTTGTAGAAATGACAGTTGTGTTTATAAATTGAGAAGACGTTTAGCATAGCAGACATCGAACAAAGATCAAACTGTTCAGAGACCCTAGACCGTGGTGGTGAATCCATAGCACACATAATACTGGTTTCTCTTTAACGCAAAGTATGTTAATATATGCTTTTTTTTCCCCTAAACTAAAACTTCAGTATTCAGGTTTAATTGTAGTGTTGGCACTTTGTGATAAATAAGTGGGTTTTGGATTGCAGTTTGGGCACTTGTCTCTAAAAAGTTCACCCTCACTGCCCTAAAGTGCTAATGCAATAATGATAGATGCTCCAGGGCTATCCAACACTAAAATAATTCCATTTTAGAACATTAAGTTTTAGCTGCTGTGGCTCAGAATTTAAACTGCAGATGTGGTTGTTTTCTACTGTGTATGTGGTGGTTCCTTTTTTCTTTTCGAACCACTTCTTTTTCTTTCGTTCTGTTTTCTTTTGTTCTTTTTTCTTGGTTTATATGTTTGCCTGGTAATGAATTGTGCCTTTTTTTTTTTTAACTAGCCGGGGCTTGACACTTTTAGTTGATATGAAATAAGAGTCTTTAGGACTGTGTAAAGATAAATATCCAGTGCCACACGGAGTAGTACACTGCCAGAGTCAGAACTTAGTCCAGGAACAATCTTGAACAATCCCTGAGAAATTTGAATTCTTTGTAGATTTCTCCCCTTAGTCATTGATCCTTTTCTGAATTGGCATTATTTTCTTACCTGGCAGCTCTCATCATCTGTTATCTTTGCCCAGATCTATTTCCAATTTTCTTCAGATTACTCAATCAAGAAACCTCTTCTTTCCAGTGGGTGTAAGGTATTTCTAATTATCTGGTCCAGAAAAGCCATCTGCCGAGTGATTTGCCCGGTGTTATTGAATGGCACAAACAACATGAGGGTGGATGATGGATGCTCACAGCTACTCCAGGTCTTCCTCCCTCTCCTAACTTTGTCTCTTTCCTTTTGATGGCACAGTTGACAAGGAGGAATTTTCAGAAACATTTTAGAAACCTTTGTTTAGACTTTTATCTCCCTGAATACAAAACAATCTAAGGTTTAGTCATATGTTTTCACATGTAAATCATACTCTATGTGATTTTTTTAAAAACTGGTGGTTGATCATATGACCATGCTGTATAAATTTTAACTATTTTTTTCACTGAAGAACAAAATATAATTTGTATTTAAATTTAATCGCTACTTAAAGATGGCTTCATGGGATGGATAAAACTTCAAGAACTGTTCAACCACACACATATTTTAACAGACAAAACAGGACATTGTCGGTGATGATGGTGATCAGCTAGAAATATAGAGACTCAAGATAAGAGTAGTTTTAATTAACGCTGCTACAACTCCAGTGGGGGTCACGATTGCCCAAATATATAGAAAGTGAAGCTTCTCGCTGAATAAATCGTAATAGTATCTAGAAGTCTGCATTTCTGACCAGCTTCCAGGTGACACTAGAGATGGTGCCGAGTCATGGTCCACTGTTGAGTAACAAGCATTTCTGTAAAATAGTTTATGTCTCATGTGAAGTCCAGAGGAATAAAACCCAGGACTGCTGATGCAGCTGCTTAAATTGTGCAGGGTCCCAGGTCCTTTCACACTTAAATTTCGTTATCTTTAGTGCCACTGTCAACACAGCACCAACTATACATGTTCCCAGCTGCAGAACAGAAGTAATGGCGTAGAAGGAACATAGCAACTGATCGGAAGTTTTCAAAAAACTTTTCCCAAACTGCCCCAAGATAATTTCAAATGTATCCCATTGGCCAGAACTCAGTCCAATGACCAAGTGAGAAGCAAGCTGGGAGATGTTCCCGTTATTCTTAATGGCTCTATGTTGAACTGAAAATTCCCAGAGTCCCAAAGAAAAGGAAGAAGTGGCACAGGGGGATGGAAATTGGCAGACATCACAAGTGGGACATTCGCAACATGCTCCAGGCTTCAGCCCTGAAGTTCGGGCACAGGAAATGATTTATGAGAGGTCACATGGAAAATCACTATTTACCTGTTAATTCTAATTAGCATATTCATAAATATTCTTCTTTTATGAGGCCCTTATATTGTAAGGTCATTCACTTTTAATAACTACAGTGTTCTATATTATTTTAAGCCTCATTTCTTGGATGTGAAAAGTTAGGTTCCAAATGATTGGGAGACTCCCTTGATCATGATGCCTACTGTGATTTCTAACCCTGATTTATCAGTTTGATTGGAGTAAGAAGCATGTAACCAACTAGTGAACCATGCAGTTAGGTGAGTCTGTGTGGGTCAAGGAGATGTGACATTGGGGTCTATACGAGGTCCATGATCCCTGTTCTCTGTGTTTCTGTTCCCTCATTGTGTTTCCCAACCACCATCATCTAAGTAGTGCCATTCCTCCGTGCCTTTTTACCATGTTTCTTTTTGGAGCCAAAAAAATGTGAATCTGAATCCCCTGAAACCATAAGCCAAGCTACACCTCTCTTCTTTTAATTTGTAGAAATCGTATATTGTATCTCAGTGATAGGAAAGCTAATATCCTATGCTTCCTCTTCTCTTTAATGCTGCATACTTCTGTCTCTCCTTCCTCTTTCCTTACTCCATTCCTGAACCCTCTTTCCAGACTCTACATTTTTCTTATTCTATTGAATTATCATCTGCCAATATGTTACCTTTTTGAGTTACCATGTTGGTTATTGGTAGTCAGTCTGCCAGCATTAGAAAGTAGGTTCCATTAGACCTTCATTTTGTTCTTCAGTGTATCCCGTGCAACTGATTTCATGCTTGGTTCATGATGAGTGTTCAGTACACAATTCTCAGATGGATGAACGAAGCCTAAAGCCAACATGTATCATAGTCTGCCTTCAAATCATGACTGTCACACCAACCCTGGTTCTTTGTACCCCATGCTTCCTCTACAGTGCTCCTGCCCATGCTTTAGCAATGAAACTGCTACACTGTGTTTGCCCCGACTTCTCGCCCTGCTTAACTTACTGATTTACTGTTTGTCTTTAAAATTCCAGTTGAACTTAGTTAGACAGTATACTCAGTTAGCCAACCTAAACTTGGATTCTGTGGGCATCATAGCCCATGGTTAATATTTCCTGAGGAGTCATTCATATCACTAGGTAAAATGAAATTAAGAAAAACTGCAAGGGCATATCCAAAATCAGCCCTTCTGTTGAAGTTAGTGTCTGCTGTCAGCCTAGGTGGAACTGCCAGTTTGGAGGGCTTTTTCAAAAAAATTATTTCATTAGTGCATGTCTGCAATACATGATAGTTATATGTTACTTTGAGTGTGTATCTTCTGTTCCATTCACTTTCCTGAACGTATTATGATTTCATTTTTTATGGCAGATAACATTCCATTGTGTGTGTAGACCGTGTTTTCTTTTTCCATCTAGTGTGGACATCTAGACTGTTTCCGGAGCTTAGTTGTTATGAATTGAGCTGTAAACATGAGTATGCATGTATCAGTGTATTTTGACGTCTGTAATTCTCTCAGTAGTGTACCGAGGAGAGGTGTACCTGGGTCTAACAGAATTGATATTTCTATGTTTTTGAGGAATCTCCATACCAGTTTCCATGGTGGGTGTACCAATATAAATTTCCAACAACAATGTAGAAAGTTTCCTTTTTATTTACATCTTCACCAATATTTGTTGCTTTTTATGTTCTTGATGATAGCCATACTGATTGGGGTAAGATGGACTCTCAAGAGTCACTTTGATTTGCATTTCTCTAATGGCTGAAGATGATAATGTTGTCAAGGCCTTTTTAGCCATTTATACATCTTTTGAGATGTGTTTATTAAGTTCATTTGCCCATTTTTATTGGGTCATTTGTTTAGGAGGGGATTCGTTTTTTGAGTTCTTTATATATGCTAGTTATTAGTTCTTTATTAGAAGAGTTGCTAGAAAAATTTTTCCAATTCTGTCAGTCATCTTTTTCACTCTGTTGGTTGTTTTCTTTACTGTACAGAACACTTTCATTTGATGAATTCCATTTGTTGTTTTTTTATATCATTTTCTGTGCTACTAGAGTTCTGGTCAGGAGCCCTTCACCTGTGTCAGTAGCTCCAAGTTTTTCCCTTATATTATTTTCCAGTAGTTTTAGAGTTTCCGTTGGAGATTAAAACTAGACATCTATTTCTCACTCTGTACTAAAGACAAATCAAAATGGATTAAAGACCTACATAGAAAAATAGATATTTTGAAGCTGATGAGAAGATTGTTAAAGTGACCTCATCTGCAGTGCTTCTATGTTTGGAATATAATAAGCGCTGACTTCAGCCCAGATGTCAGGAATGCTACCTCTATCAACCACCTTATTTGTAATAATACAACCTAGAATAGAATATAGTATAAGATGTTAAAGTACTTCTGTGTAGAAGCTTTATTAGTTGATGTTACCGCAGCCTTAGGTAATGCATTTTGGGAGTCCCAACTACCCAGGTCTACCTTCACCCCTCAAAACAAACATTTAAAACTAATGGCAAAAAGGAGAAAAAAATTAATATTCAGGATAGCCATACTGGGAAGATATGAGGACATAGTATCTTCAGCTCTGTCTTTGGGGATACTGACATGAGCTTCAGGTTTAAATAAATGAAGAACTGGGGTAGCGGGCAATAGGATTGTATCATTCAGCAGTCTTGGTCAAACAATGGTCTGATTGATTGTTACCTGAGATTTGGTTTCACAGGGTCCTGGAAAAGTCATTATTTTTGCAGCGTTCCCTTGGTGAGGTGATTGCTGCTGCTTAAGGGGAAGCCTTAGTTTCCATCATGGAGTAATTGCTCCTGCTTAAGAGGGTGGATTTATTATGGGGTGCCAGGCTTGCTGATTCCAGAATCTTGAAAATACTTTAATTTTACTCTTTTCTTGATATCTTCAAGAGTTGAAGGAATATGAAAGAGGTTAACATTTAGGGCTAATCAATCTTTTATTACCAGCTTTTAAGCAGACATCTTTTACATGAATAAAATAAAACTCATGGTAAGATTCCTGCTCAAAATGACAAAGGTAGAAAAAGACAGATACAAAATGAAAGTAGAAATGCCAAGCTTTTATCCTGCTTTTACTTATTCATTGGGCATCTTCAGGACCAAGAGAAAAGCCAGTCTTTTTATCAAAAGCAGCCTCTAGATCCTTCTTACATTAGTTCACTTACTTTATATATGTGTGTATTTTTTAATGAGGATTATTAACTTGTTGATGGACTCTAATCCATTCAGATTTGTCATGCAGATTCAGCTAATATATTGGTATAGTTTGACTCTTGAATGTCTGCCAAAAGCCAATCTGTCAAGGACTTGGTCACCAGCCCATGGCACTTGGGAGGTGTTGGACATTTGAAGGGGTGGGGCCTAGTAGGAGAAACTTAGGAGACTGGGAGATGCTAGGACCTTGTTTCTTCCTTCTGTCTCTGAACATCATAGCCACCCTACGGTCAATCAGCCTTTTCTACCTCATGTTCCCACCACAGTCCACAGTGCCACCACAGATCCAGGTGACATGCATGGAATGAAACCTCTGCAATCATAAGCCAAAATAAATCTTGCCTGTTTTTAAATTGATTTGTCTTAAGAATGAAAAGCCAACAGGCAGGCTCCAAGTTCCTTTCGTGTTAGTCTCATCTAGCATTATAACATAGGTAGATTATAGATGTGGAAATTGAGTTTCAAAGGAAAAGCATTTTGACCTGGGTTGTAATTCAAGGAAGTTGCACATGGCAAGTAATTACATACAGGACGTAGTTCCGCCTCATTCATTCACAATTCAAATCTTTGCTTTCTTTTCTATACCTGAGCTTCCTGAGTTTTTACACTTACGAGACTCTCTATCCCAGCACACAGCACAGTACCTTGCTCCCAGCAGGTTCTCAATAAATATTTAATAAATACAAATATATGAACATCTGTCCTGTGGGAAATATCCTGCTTTGAATGTGTGAGGATAGATTTGGGACAGGCATCCTAGATCTGTGTTCAGGCAGCTTTTATTTGTGCTACCACTCAGGCAAATGTAAGTCAATTAATCTCTCTGTCTCCGTTTCCTGGCATGTAATGTGGGAATGGGCATGAAAGCCCAAGAGGGTGTTGTGAGATTAATTAGTTAAAATGTATACCCTGCTATATAAATGCTAATTGCTGTCAGGAGCGTGGGTTGGATTTTCCAGTGACTTGGCTTTGCACATTTGCATTAGTTCTCTGTGCCACCAAGTCTCAGCTTTAGGAAATCATTTGGCTGCCCGAAATGATCACTTTGTGGTTCCCCCACTTGGAAGGGCCAATTTAGAAAGGACTTCCATCATGGATAAGAAGGGAGATTGGAAACAAAAAAGTAATTCACTGTGCCAGTAATTTGCTAAATTCCCTTTGCTGTTATTAGAAACAAACCTATTTGCATAACAGCCTTTCCCTGACTTTTCTTAGGCTGGTGCCTGCAGCGAATCATATAATTAATTTGGTTTTACATGACACTCCAGCCTGTTGCCATAGATTTTATTTTTATTTGTTCTTTGAATAATTTAAGAAGCTCTGACAAAATACCCACAGGTAACTGGCTAGAGAAAGTTAAAAACACATAGAACAAATTTCAAGTGGACAAAAACCCCCAAAGATAAAGCTCAAAAATACTAGTACTTTTGCTCATGTTTATGAATGCCTATATATATGTTTACAGACTCTGTTATAGAGGGAGCTTACTTACTTTAGAGAGATACTCATTTTGCTCATGAGCATAGTATAAAGGAGATAGCAGATATAATTTATGCTTTCCCTGAAATGTATCACATTTAATTTGATAGAAAGCAGATAGAGTCAGGTGAACCAGCCACATATTTTCATGATTTATCTGTGTTTAAACTTCAATATGTAAGGACCTTTATTACTATTTTAAAAAGCAATTTAATTCAGTTTGCTCCTATTTTTTGTTATAAAAGGCAAAATCTACCCTTATTAGTGAGAGTAGGCAAGACTAGTTGCTATGGCAGATCTCAGTGTCTTGTCACAATAGAGGTTTATTTTTTGCTCACACATCACAGTCCATTGACATTAAGTGACATTCATGAGCTCCAAGTAGTGACAGGCCTCTAGATTCCTTGCACCTTTGTGTACTGTCCCTTTTAAATTATTTCCGGTCTTCAGTGTCCCCCTGTAAGGGGAGGTGGCAGGCACTCATTACTATACAGGGATTTCAGGTTACACAGCATCTCTTTGACCAGAATAATGGGACCCGGGCCAAGTTAAGAGTGACAAATAGTTTTCATGTGGGCCAAGGAACAGAAAATAGGACTAATGAGCAACTAGAGAGTCTCTGCCCAAGTCAGAGTCTGTCCTATGATCACCAAAAATCCATTTCATATTTCTTCCTAAATTAATAAACCTGAGTACCTGTGTGTGGCTGAGATCATTTCCTACCTCTTTTTTCCACCATCTCTTAGTGTGCAGTCATATTCTTCTACTTTTCAAAAGAAAAAATGATACTATGACTCCTTATCTAGCTTTCTATTACTCAGTGCTTAGGACTGTAAAGATCTCCAGGGGCCAACGTGACACACTGTAATGCTGGTGTCAGATAACCTTTGTTAATAACGACCCTGTGAACCCCTCAGCAAGGCTGCCAGATTACCAGTGTTCCTGTAATAGAGAATCACAACAGCACGATGGTCTGTGGTCTCGTGATATGTTGTAGAATAGGACTGCACAAAGGATGCTAATGTTAATTCAAGGGTGTCATCTCTACCATCACTTCAGGTTGGTCAAAACAGTGCAGTGTTAAAGGAGATGCCTGAGTAAACAGCATCTAGAGCAGGTTTCGGAAATACAGAGGACAGTGACATCTGATTTCATTCAGACCACACAAAACTGGATAAAGTTCTAGCCTCTGTCAGCTGTCTCTGTCTTTAAAATTCTATACTGTATAATTAAAATGTGAAATAACTGTCACACTAATGAACAGCAACTCTATTCCTGGAAATTCAATTCCTGAGAGACAGTATACTAAGGGTGGCTTTGCTGATTTTATCACATGGCAGGTATTTCTCCCTTTTTTCCCCTAAAATATTACCTTAATTATTTTAAAAGATACATACACAGATATTTTTCAGGGTCAGTATATTAAAAGACTGCTGCCCAAATAATTGTATACTCTCTGCCTTAATTTCCTTCCCAGAGATGGACTGCTTTTGAGTATTTTGTTTTATTTCTTGTGGCATTTCCTACTTGTATTTTGTTAACAAATTTGTGTATATTGCAGTTTTTTAATTCAGTCAGCCTAGGCATTATATTTGCACTTTTTTTTGCTGCAGGGAAAGGATTAGCTGAACAGCTATTTCCTCTACTTTCCCTGTCCATTCTTTTCAATATAATATAGTATTTTGATTGGGTTAAAATCATTTAATGCCTTGCATATTAATAGAACATGTTTAATTATGTTACTTTTCCTATTTTTTGAAGCTATTCATTGCATTTCTCCATATGCTCACTTTAATATGTGTCTTTAGGAAATCCTTTTAAAATTTTTCAGTTTTTTTCTTTGTTGGTGACTTTTTTTTTTTTCTCGTACTGGGAATTGAACTCAGGATTCCACACTTACCAGGCAGGCACTGTACCACTGAGCTACATCCCTGGCCCTAATTGGTGACTTTAATACTCTTTTTCCTATACTAGTTCATTACTAAGCCATGCTGCATAACGATTATTGATATGCTATTTCCCTTTTTATCTTATTCTCTAATTTTGGCGGCCCAAGTACCCAGAAGCTTCCTGATAGAATACATGGGAACTAAAATGATGGAGTCTTTGTAGGAAAATATGTCCTTCATAATCCATTGTTTCATTAGGTTTCAATTCAAGTTTGGGCTTGCATAGCTTCACTTCTTTCTAGTTTCCACTTGTGCTTTTGTGAGTTCAAAAGCAATTTTTCCTCCTGATATTTTGTGTGCCCCATGTTTTGCCTGTTTATACTCCTGAGTAGTTCGCAGAATCTTCTTCTTCACTATTTTTTTCTTCAAAATATATGACAAGTCCTTTTAAAAAGGCGTGTGCTTTGCTCCTGATTTGTTTCTCTTCTTAAAATATTTAGTTGAAAGTTTTCTTCTTTTTAGTTTTCCCCATTTTCATTAAGGCTTTTGTCTACACTTACTTTTTTAATTTCAGCCAGCTCTTCTGTGAATATTCTGGTAAAGCATCCTGTTCTTCCTTCATGAAGGCAATAGATTCTTTATCTCTCTGAAGATCGTAATGATAGCTCCTTTTATTTCATTGCAATGGACACTATGTTTCATAGCAGAGATTTTCCTCAGGCTTCTTCTTGGGTTGTTTGTTCATATTTAAGGAGACGTTAAGAAACTGATTAGAAATTCTAAATGTGTGTGAAGCTTGGTAATAACTATGAGCTTTGCTCAGATGATGTGTTTAAAAGCCTTTGATATAAAATTATTAGACATTTCTGCTTAATAGGGTCAAATTTCCCTTTCCTATCATGACCTTTCAGCTGAGTGGGAGAGGGTCTCCAGTTTTGGATTGAAAGAAACGATGCAACTATTTGTTACAGGTCCTCTGGTTCTCTTTATTTTACCACTCTCACCATGCCCTCTGTTTTGAGGTACCCATTTACCTTTGCCAGGTTAGGATATATTATTGGTATGGACAGCAAGCAAACCCCTTTTATCTGTGAGTTAGTAACAAAGATCTGCTGTATTGTCTCAGACCCAAGTGAAGGGTGTCTCAGTGTCTGCTTTCAGTTTTGCCAAGGAAGAGAAGAGAATTTGGTGAGATGCTTCCAAGCTGTTAAAACACTCATCCCAAGTGACCCTCATAGCATTTTGTCCATAGTAGGTCAGACAGTCTCCTTATTTCAAAGGTGCAGAACAATACAATCTGAACGCATGTCTGGGAGGAGAACCGGAAATACAGTGCAGATAGCACTACTGACTCCTTCCTTATCTGGGTGCTCACAGTTCTTGGATCTTTTCAACACTGTGAAATGCACATGGGTTTATTCCTGAGCTTTCCTCCCTGCTGGTTTAGAGTATGTGTTTGTAAATCTGCCAAACTGGTTACCACTTGTCCATTGGCATGTTTCCATTGTCTTTTCCCTGGCACTCACCCTTATTTGGGAGTGTGCCTCAAAGATTTTTGTTTAGTGGAGTTTAACAGAGGAATAAAGTTGTATCAAATATGTTAAATATGTTGTGTTTATCAGAATATGGGTGTAATTTTCATGCGCTAATTCTGTAACTATGCTGAGTTAGTGAAAATACAGTATAGTTAATGAATGTGATAGAATAAAGATTTCTTAAAATATTGTATAGCTAAACAACCTTCTGATTTTCCAATTCTCTCTGCGTGTTACATTTTAAAAAAAGTACTCCATCACCACTGAAATCTCTTGTGACTTGCTATGGTGACATCTATAGGCCTCCATACAGATATAACTCTTAAGAAAAGAAGTAATTATCATTTTCCCCTTAATACATGACTAATTACTTTTCATCAGAAGCCAGACATAAAAGCCATTAGGAATTTTAATTGATTCTCAGTCATTAAAATGCTAGACACTTTCGTCTCCAATATCAACAGCACTTTGACTTCTTAAAGTCCTGCTACTAATGATGATACCCAGAGAAACCAATGGCCAGCCCAGCGTGAGGGGTACTGTATGTATAAAAAATTTTCAATTTTAAAGACATGCTACAAAAATGAATGCAAATGTAAGAGTTCACCGATTGTTTTTGGACGTCTTGCATATATCAAGCTTAAAATATTGACATTGTTTTACTCACTTCTTTTAACTTTTTTCAGTGTGCAGCTGGGTATCTAAAATTACATATGGTGGTTCACATTATATTCCTATTGGACAGTTAAGGTCTAGTCCAAAAAAGCAGTAGAACTTGGATAACTTGGATTCCTCTGTCCTACCTAAACAAAGGTTTCCTTTTTAGTTACAATTTCTTCCCTAAAACCACTCTCTCCTGGAAGTGGATCACCAGCGCATGACCTTTGTCAGCTGTTACCTTTCTCATTCTGTGTAGGGTTCCACAGATTCAAGCTATCAGATGTACTGGTTATACAGGAGATGCTCAAAAGACAACAAAGAAATGGAAAGAAGTAATTTCGCTACACTGCAGGTCTTTGCCTTATGCATTTATTAGCCAGAGGTCATTGAAGAATCCTGAGGAGGAAATGTGTTCTCTGGAGGCCTTTACTGTGAAGTGACTTAGCTAGCCTCTTTTCCTTTGTGATTATTCCAGAGCGCTGCGATGACTGGGGACTCGATACCATGAGACAAATCCAAGTGTTTGAAGATGAACCAGCTCGGATCAAGTGCCCACTCTTTGAACACTTCCTGAAGTTTAACTACAGCACGGCCCATTCGGCTGGCCTCACTCTGATCTGGTATTGGACCAGGCAGGACCGGGATCTTGAGGAGCCAATTAACTTCCGCCTCCCTGAGAACCGCATCAGTAAGGAGAAAGATGTGCTCTGGTTCCGGCCTACCCTCCTCAATGACACAGGAAACTATACCTGTATGTTAAGGTAACTGAACTCGCAGCAGTGATTTTCTTTTTCCCTCTTGGGTTTCCAGTCCTTTATTCTGACTGTGAGTGTGGCCCAAAGCTGGGAAGGGAAAGGAAGCATCTGATAGAGTTGTGCTTCACCGGAGTGTCTTAGATGAGGCGGGATGAGAGAGATTTGCAGGAAAATTGATGTGGCCCTGAGATCATTTCCATGAGTGGCTCCTTTTCAGATCCTGACATATGTCAGAGTGGTCTGAAGTCACCTAGTTTATTCACTCCTTTTCTGCAGTGCCAGAACCCACAGGTCCCCTGGGAGGCATCCGTTTCCTTAGAAATTATAGGGTGCAGGGAGAAGAACTTGTTTACATCTGTTATTCTTGAAATCTTTCAAAGTTCTTGGCACAGTGGAGACACCCAAGGTACCTCTGTAGAAGAAAGAATATTTGGGATACACCAAATGAATTTAGGACAGTGATTTTATACTTTTCTACCAAAATTCCCCTAAGAAGCAAGTAAACAACAGATCCCTGGGAACCTAAGACTTAGTCTAAAGCAACTAACCATTATTGCAAAGTTTCTCAAATCCATTTTTTTGTTGAATGTCATTATGGATTTGATGTTTTATATTCAATATGCCTGTTTTTCTTTTATAACCTGTTAATGGTTGTTTTGCAAATAAAACAAAACCAAAACAAAGAATTGAGGTCCCACCAAAAAAAATAACCATTTTAAGTCTTTCTTCTTTGGTTACATTTTACTTACAGTTTCTTTTTAGCTACCAGGCTGAATCTTTGTTTCGTAAACTCCCATCTGTTTTTGTTTGTTTTTGTGGGGCTTTTTTTTTTTCATTTGTTTAACATAATTTTCTACACAATCCTTTAACAGGTATATTGATTTTCCAGAATTGCAGTAACAAAACGCCACAGGCTAGATGGGTTGCACAACAGAACTTTTTTTTTTCTTGCAAAATTCTAGAGACTAGAAGTCTAAGATTAAAGTTGGCAGGGTAGATTTCTCCGTGGTTTCTAGGTGATCACGCTCTCTCCGTGCCTTTTCATGACCTTCTATTTGTGTGTCTGTGTCCTAATCTTGTCTTCTTATAAGGACACTGGTAACACTTGCTTAGGGCCCAACCTTAGGACCTTATTTTACTTAAAGACCTTGTTCCAAATATAACAAAATTCCGAGGTTCTGTGCATTTGAACTATAACACATGAATTTGGGGGTAGTGCAGAACACAATGCAATCATAATAATTAGTAATCCTGTCTCCTTTTTCTCTCTTAAATGTTAGCCGTTCTCTGATTGAGAACTATAACAAATTTTGATAAGTGTAAGTTATGTGACAATTATATAGATAAGACATCTTCTGTGTCACCAAAAGCTTTTGATCTACGCCATCTCTGTAGTTCTTTCTGCGGCTTTTGCCTGACACTTTTACAAGACGGACTTGTGGGTTCTGAAGCAGTCTAGACTACTCACGTGCCCGTAGTTTATGTGCTGGTACAACTCGATATAAGTTAAAGCAGATTACACTGACAGAGTACTGACCAGCAGGTGAGCAGGCAGGCCGTCCGTCCAGCCCCGTCACTGTGTAGCTGGTGAAGTTATGCAAGTTGTGCTCACATCTGGATTTTGGGTGTCTTTTTCTGCACAGTGAGAACATTGACCAACATGCTCTTTGAGCTCACAATTATTAATCCATTAATGTTTCCCAGGCACACACTAGCAAATCCTTGGGAAGCAATCATTGTCTGTTTCTCTTTGATTCTGAGTCTCTACAACATTCTAGCACTTGTAATGTGTTTCTTTTGTTTAACTACTCACTGCTTGCCTGAAACTCTTGTCTAAACTTCTGTAATCCTTTTTCATTTCAGTGATAGAGCTGCTTCAGTGGTGAGGATATATCTTTAAGTGTTATTTATCAATTTCTAGATGGTCTGTTCTTCAGTGTACCTGTCTGTGTATCTTCCTTGTCTCTTCACTGAGCCTAGAACTGAAATTGTGTGCCGGGAGCCTTAATAAACCTCCCGTTCCCCTGCGCTGATTCCTAAACTGAAAATGGCCTTCAACATAGCCATGCAGAATCATGACTGGATGTCTTTTAAGCTATAAAGTGAGATTCATCTTCCCATATTTTACAGTTTATATTTATGTTCCAATATTATTCACTGCAAGAGTTGCAAAAGCCAGTCTAACCACCATTCATCACTTTTATTAAAATAAGAAACTGTACCTTAATATTGTTAAATTTACCTTTTAGAACTTCTACCCTTAGAATCTGTCTACTACAGAATATACCTTTTGTTATGAGTAGACAGAGATCATATCTGACATTGCCCCTTGCTGTGTTCCTATGACTCTCAAAAGCTGTCTTGTAGCACCTTCCCCATCCTGTTTGGGAATGCATGTCCCACCTCTCCCACTGTACTTGGTGTTAGTTTATGAGTCATTGGATGTCTACTATGTGTTTGGTCCTGTGGTTAACAATCATGAGTACAGATGGACAGTTAGAACTATTATGCCATCACCTAAATATTTACTTTTCTTATTCTATTATAAATATATATGTGTGTGTGTGTGTGTGTGCGCGCGCACGCGTTCTACATCTATTTAACATTTATTTGTCATCTAAAAATTTAGATTATGTACCATATGCAGTAAATACAATAGACAAAAATGGTTCTATGGAACTTACGTTTCACAGAGGATGTTGATAGATATTTATTAATTTCAAAGTATGATATGTTTAATTAAAGATATCTCCCAGGTATGTAGGAATGGGCTCTCCTAATTGGGATATGGGTTTGGCAGAGGATAATAGACATGGTGAAAACTCTAGGCAGAAGAAAAGCTATGCAAAGACAATTTCCCAGTTATTCTAAAAAGTGTTATGAGTTTGTTTTTGCCTTTCACGCCTGACTGATTTTACAAAGACTGATGACAATTTTAAAGGGTTGTACCATAGTTTTGCCATAATCTTTATATTTGATTTTTCTGTTTATTCTAGTGGTTCTGAGATGGACATTTTGATTATGTGCTATCTCATTTCCACTTTTCTTTACCTCTACTATATGGAAAACAAAGGGAAAAACAAAGACTTCCACACATAAAGTCATTAGGCCAAAACCTAAGACTTTATAAGTTATTCTGGAAACAGTTATTTTCCAAAGGTCGTTAAACTATTTTCAACTGTGCATCAATATGCCATTCTTGCCTTTGCTTTACCAATGAATAATGCTGAAAATGTTTTAAGTAAAAAAATTAAAAACACGCACACATTCTTAGGGTCTTATGTAAAATACAAATAGTATAGAATAGATCATTGTGTGTGGTTTTTATTTTGTGATGCCAAGTTGCTATAGGAAATACCTCTATAACTCATTAGATTTTTACACCAATGTGTACCTATAAATGAGATATGAATTGAGTTCATTTTTACTGTGATCACAATACTAAATCAAATGCAAAGGGAACTACCTGCTCATGCCATGTTTGTGATTTCAGGAACACTACGTATTGCAGCAAAGTTGCATTCCCCCTGGAGGTTGTTCAAAAAGACAACTGTTACAATTCCCCCATGAAACTCCCAGTGGAAAGACTGTATGTAGAAGATGGCATTCAGAATATCGCTTGTCCAAATGTGGACGGGTATTTTCCTCCCACTGTGAAACCAAACATCACTTGGTATATGGTAAGCAAATCAGAGCAAATTTTATCCTTTCTATAGTAGTGATCGTTATTTGCTGCACTAAATGTAGACACCAAAAATAAATAAATAAATAAATAAATAAAGACACCGAGAATTTTTTTTATCCTGTTATTTTATTTGTTCTTTAATAGCTTTATACAACTCTTTGACCATTACTTCATTTGGTATTGTTTAAAAGCAAGAGAAAAAGGCTGTTTTGCCCCAGCCCACTATTTCTTAAGTTGCCACTCGCTGGAATACCAGAACTGACAGATTTCTGCTGACTTCCTGTGAGACATGTTTTGAGAAATGCTGCCCACTTCTGCTAACTGCCTAATGAAGTCAGAAGCTGCTGATTCATGTGGCGAATGTCAGCTCCGCAATTAGTCAGTACTGTCATTTATTATTTATATGTGTTTTCTTGTTTGCCCTCATTTGTGGGTACCATCCATCTGTGGTCTTTTCCACATCTGAGGGATTTGGAAAGTGTTGAATCAATAAAGGAAAGTGTCGGAGGTGAAGTGGCGGCGGCAGCGTAGCTCCAAATCTCTTCAAGTCTCTGCGTGCACCAAAGCTGAAACTTCGAGGACAGTACTTTCTGCAGTATTCAATGACCAGTGATTTTAGGTGATTTCTAAGAACTGATGTCAGCTAAGTGAGTGAGCTAAGCCACCAACAGCCTTAAGACATAAAGAAATACATTTACATACATTGTAAAAGGCCAGAAATTATACAACTCATTGAAAACTTAGAATGAAGGCAATAAATTATTTCAGAAATGAAGCTAAACTGAGAAGAACTTAGCAAATGCAAACAAACACATAATAACATGAAGCCATAAATTTTGGGGGGCATGAAATACAGAAAACTCTTACAAAACAGTACTGAGGAAAATAAGATTAGAGTGGGTATATATATGTCAGTAAGAAAATGAGTATTACTAGAGATAAAGAGGACATTTTATAATAATGAAAAGGTGATTTCATCAAGAAGACATGACAATAAAGCTACAGAGATACAGTACAGTACTTCCAAATACAGTTAACAAGAGTTGACTGAATTCAAGGGGGGGAAAGACAGTTCCACAGTCACAGTGGAAAATTTTGAATTCTCTAAGTTGCTAATAAAGTAACTTAATCAACTTAGAGAGACTTCTTAGGAGCAATTTGCAATTAGATTTTGAGCACAGTAGTGCTTGGAAAGAACTCCTATTCCATTTCCTGTGCAATTCTGAAATATAAACTTCGGGTTTTCACAGATGTGTGACAGTGCCAAACAGGCCGTGGTTGCATGGTTGTGGGTCTGGAGCATAAGAGAAAAATCAGAGCAGGTGATAGGGAATTATATGCATCTCTGTGATATTTGAAGCCCTTGAGAGGAATAAATAAAGCGAGAAGAGAAGCCAGCAAAGTGAGTCACTGGAAACACTATTCATGAGATGAATGGTAATATGAAGTCTGCAAAAAAAAAAAAAAAAAAAATGAGGAAAAAAAATATGTCAGTGATATAAAACAGTTGCCATGGCAGTGGCCCAATAGTATACAAGTGATAACAGTCAGCAGAGAGCCATCTTTTCTATCTCTGATTATAAAAAAATTGCCACTGGTACATGCCATGCAACTTTTTGCTTCTCTCCTCTTGACTACTTGGTTGCTGTCTTTAATCCTAAGATTTCTTCCATCTTGGGAACAAATCAGTGTTTTCGGTAGCTACGTTTTCTGCTGCTGTAGAACAGTGGCAGTGTAGTTTTCTGCTTTTTACCTTCTGGCATCACCCTCAAGCATCCAGTGAGGGACAGTCCCACTACAGCAAGTCTCTTTTTGTTGAAATCCCTATGTTGACATCGTAGGAATGGTATATTTTACTAATACAGAGGTTAAAAGTTACATTAATTATAATCAATGCCAGCAAATGTATTTTTATATCTGAAAGTTGAATGCTGCTGTATAGAAACAATGTAAATGAAGCTAATATAGCGGACATTTTACTAGTACTGTATAAGGCAGCATGTCAGTTTGCTAACCTTATATGGTATTATTGGTGATACTCATTGCAACTGTTCAAGAGGGATGTCATCTTTCAATAGACAAAGAAATGGAGCCTGAGAGAGGTAAACACTTACAGTGAACGTCTGCTGAACACAGGGTTTGTTCCAAGTGCTTTCTTTCAGTGTTTTGCTCAACATTCTGATGAAGTAGGTTCTCCTGTTTTCTCAGGAAAACAAGGTAGAGTGCCATTGAGTGATTTGCCAAAGAGCACAGGGCTGTCAGCCAAGATTGAATCCCATGTGCTATGCTATGTACTTTTCTATAATTTTCTCAAAACAGTTAAGATGCTAACAAGAGAGTCAGGGATTTCAGGTCAGTTTTGTGTGGTTTCAAAACCTTTAATTTCTGGGACTGATGAACAGAAGGTCTTTACTGTTAGAATTTAGGGCCCTTTAAATGATAGGGAAATCTTAGAATATGTAGAGGGTGGTGAGCTGAAGTGGGGGACCTAGGGGAACTTGTGAGTGGCAAGGCCTGGCAAATGAGAGAAGGCTCTCACATCATGTCCTTGGTGGAAGCAGAAAACTTAAGGTTTATATTTCAGATTTGGGGAGGATATGAGGCAGGATTTAATTTTCTTCCTCTGCACATCTTCACTTCTTTCTCCTCTCTTCTGCATGGCCTGGTTTCCTTAATTCAGGAACCAGAATTCACAGTTCTCTAATTCAACACTCCTAGGAGGTAATTTGATGCTCAGTAAAGTTTGCTGAGTAAGTCAGGTTTGGTAACCAGCCTGAAAAGGAAATTGTGGTTTGTAAGTGATTTTCTGAATTTCAAGGAACTTCTAGAACACAGTATGTTTATCAATTGGAGAATGCCTGTTATGTACAGAGGGACTTCTAAGTATATAGCAGTAAAAATAGAGGTAAATGTGGTCCTGTTATTGCTGTCGTTTTTATTACTATTATTATTAGATTTATTTGGAGACCTGGGTTTTAAAATATGGCAAGCCATCCAAACTTTCATATTACTAGGTTAATTCTGTATCTCAATGATATAGTTAGATACTTGAAATTCTGTTTTATAGAAACACTCATAAAAGATAAAACACTTTATCCTTTTCCCCGAAGATGAGGAAAAAAACACTTTATTGGGTATTTTGTTTATTATACTTATGACAACTGCTGAATGCCTCTCAACTACCACTCAGCAGAATCGATGTCATAGAGGTATCAGTTTACCAAAAGCTGATTGTTCGTCTACTCATTGTGATGCTTAAAATTGGAGTATGACCCCCCCACTTGTAGTTTTTACTGTGAAATTAACCAGATTTGGTGAGATATTAGATATGTGAATCTTACAAAATAGCAACACCTTTGTTTATTTTTTTCCTGACAAAATGTCATCAGGAAAGGACATTTCTGATAAAGCGCCAAGCCAAGCTTTCTTGCTAACATAGCATATACTGTTGGGCAGTTAGTCCAAGGTTTGTGTAATAGACTTTGCTTTTTAAATGCTTGCCTTAATTTGGTTTGACAGCTTGGATTGGTTCTTGCTTTCATGCCTTTCCCCATGCTCTCCATTCAGCGATTTCTGACCTTTTAAGTGAAGATAGTGTATGTCAGATTTTCTTTTAGAGTTACTTGGATGCACTTTAACACACAACATTTTACATTCACTTTTAGGGCTTTTAAGGACTCAAAATTCACCATTTAAACTTAAAACCAAATTCAAATAAATATCCATTAAGCCTGTAGGCTAAATTAGGTCAATCAATCACCCATTCTGTACTTTGATAGAACTTAATTCACCTCTCTTCTTTGTTCATGTGGTGATTGTATTTCTCTTCTGTGCCACATAGTCTGTTCTTTCTCTTCCTGTTCCTTGAATACCAAGCGCACCGCGCAAAACTGAGCCCATATATATTTCACTTAGGAATGGATTAAATAACTGACTGAATTAGATGAGAGTGTAAAGTTCCACGGGGACAAGTGCCATTTCTGTTCTCAGTGGCTTGTTATATGCACAGCTCCTAACACTGCCTGGCACATTGGAAGGACTTTGCCAATATTTATAAATATTGAAAGACTTAGTTCTGTTTATTGGACGTGACTGAGTTACGTAGCTCTTCTGAGACTTCATGACAGAGTAGAATGTATTTTATAGCCACATAATCTTGGATGCAAAAGCTTCAGCAGCTATTCCAGACCCTTCAGAACTTGTGCTAGTTAAACTGTATTTTTATTCTCTTGTCCCATCCATTCTAAATTCCATCACTCTGTGTTTCATAATCTATAAACGCATCACCCATTGCATACCCCCAGAGCCCTCTATTCCATGTCTGGGGCCTTTGCTTCTTTCGTACATAGTTTTGACCATGGAGCAGGAA
Source organism: Dolichotis patagonum (assembly GCA_004027295.1). Lineage (NCBI taxonomy): Eukaryota > Metazoa > Chordata > Mammalia > Rodentia > Caviidae > Dolichotis > Dolichotis patagonum. The sequence continues at coordinate 188,737 of PVJX010000558.1, read as the reverse complement.
TGTATAGAGCTCCATGTGTCAGACATTGGGACAGATTGTTCATCACGCAGATGCATCACTCATGCACCTCCTACTGGGCCATACAGCAGAGAATTTTCTAGAGGAGGAGGTTTATACAGAAACACAACATTGCAGTGAGATAATTTAAGTCTAAGAAGAAGCAGAAAATACTATGAGAGTGCAGGCGAGTTCTTCCTATGCTTCCCTGTGCTTGGAGTGTTTCTCTCTAATGTTTTTCCTTCTCCCCAGTATGCATGTTGTAATTATGCTGAAAGATCCAGCCCAGCTTTTCCTTCTTCACTGAGTTTTTCTAGGTGAATACTGTTGGATTTGCTTCACATACTCTCCTGGCCCTGTAAGCCTTCTATTTGATTTGTGACAATCTTTCATTAGACTAAATACCTGTAGGTTAGGAGCCTTGTCCTTTCCATTTTTGTGCCTTCATAGAGTTCCTTTCATGTTACAGATTCACTGGAGGGAAACACTCTTCGCTTCTGCATGGCATTCCCCTACCAGCAGCTTTTCTCTCTCCACACGCTTTATTTCCTTCCGCTCAAAGATTTCAAAGTTGCTTCTTGTGCTGCTTTTTACGCACACGCTGGGGTTGGTTGTCACAGTAACAACTTAGTGGTTGAGAAGTTGTTCTTCTATTTAACTTCTCTGTTTTGAATTCAGAATGAGGAAGTCCTCGTGCACCTAGAAGGACTGTTTGCTTTGTAGTCAGGCTAGTGTTTGTTTCTTTGTAAAAATCCACTTAGTGTTAGCTCATCTCTTATTTTTGGAGATGTTTTCTACTTGAGTATCCAAATCTTTGTTCATTTACATTTTTTTATGGATTCCAAACAAGTGGTCCTGAAGTCATTACAAGATTCACAACGTCTTATTTTTCAACATTTCTTTATTATGTTTAACAATGTCTTAAAGTCATGTGCTGAAGGAGCTAGAGATTGCACTGCTTATAATGAATCTTGAGAGCTATTTTAACAGTATGGGCTACAATGCAAAGTTTACCAGTGCCCTGATACTGACTCCTTGACACATATAGGTATTTAGAATGTAAAATAATACCTTCATTTCAGTTCCCAAAATGCTACAGGGATAATGGATTCCTTTCAACACATTCTTAAAAAGTGCTGTTGACAGGTTCAGTAATAATAACTAACTTCTAATCTTGAAAAGTGCACTTTTCCAGTTTCCCACTAATTGCAGGAATCAGTGTAATTCATAGGACAGAGTCCCAGCACACTGTTATCACTGGAGCTGGGCTTGAGGTTGGCACAGTCGCAGAGCTGCTACATAGGATGTGGGATTCTAACAGGTAGAATTAAACGCAAATTCTTTGACACCCAAGATTTAAGTTCACAGCTGAAGCAAATACAACCTAGATCCAAATTTCAGTTTTGACACTACCTAGTGTGATAACACTGACTACACTTACACATTATATGTATTTGTTTCTATATCTATAAACTGGAGAGAAAAGCAAGAATGGGTTACGATAACAGAGCACATGGTAATTGTGTATCTCAGTATAATTTGTACAGCATCAACTGGCTCCTGGCTGAGGAGCAGTGTTCAGTGTTTGGTTAGCCAGAAGATCTTTATTCAGCTGTCTGGAAAACTGAGTTACAGCTGCATAATTTGCTGTCTAGATTATCTGTCTTCTGTGGTTCTATTTTTCCTTTCTTTCTCGTCTTTTCTTTCTTTTTTTTTTCCTAGCTATAAAACCAGAACATATTCTGATCTGTCTACTTCACAGGGATGTAAGAACAGCTAAACTAACAAATGAAGGGAAAAATATCTTTGACCCGTTGAAATGAAAGGTGCCACAAAAATCACATAGAGCTCAATAGGCATGCTATACTCAGTGTAAACCCAGTCTGACATAAATGCACTGTAAGAGCTTAGGCCTTTGTGACTTCTTCATTCTTTGCGATAACCTAAGGGTATTGAAATCTTTCTCTGATGTGACAAGTGTCCGGAAGCACTGCGTATCCAAACAGGAGAAATCGCATTGCGGAGATCTCATACCCGAGCTTACATCAGATCCTCTCCACACAACCAAGATTCAGTGCTATTCTCAAAAGACGAATTTCCTGTGAGAAAGAATTACAAAATGTGCCTCTTAAGGTGACTGTCATATTTCAAAATACGTGCTCCAGGAATTGAAGAAAGTCTTGAATGTTCCAGAATTACAGTTACACATATGAATATAGGAAATTGAACCTGCAAATTATCAATAAATCAGAATTTTAAAGATGTAAAGGACCTCAGAGGTAAATTAATACTTTTTAATCCATAAATTAATGATGTTTAAAAGGAAAACAAAAGCATTTTTATCACTATAGATACAGAATAAATACATGCATTATGAGAATTAGTGTCTATACATGTGGATCTTGATCCATTTTACTTCTCTTTTCCCTCCCCTGCTGTCTTTTCCCTTCCTCAGATCTCCTGCCAGTCTGTCTCCCTGTTTCCAACATCTGTCTTTTATTTGTGTTCAAGCAAAGTGACTTTTTTTACTTTTTTGAGGGGAGGGGACTTGGGGAATTGAACTCAGGACCTTATGCTTGCTAGGCAGGTGCTTATACCACTGAGCTATATCCCTGACCCTAAAGCTAAATGTTTTTTTGAAAAGAAAATATTCAACATGTTTTTGTCATGAGTGAGAGACTGAATGTTTCACTAAAATTTAAAAAAAACATATAGCCATTTGATGAGACTAAGCCAAAAAAAGGCTCTCATTACTTTGTCAGCGATTGTACGGTCTCAAAATTTTTGACTTCAGGTGACTTGTAGGAGCATGTGCGAAGCAGAAATACACTCATCCATCTTGATAAGTCTTATAAAAAGTTTTTAATATTTAAATTCTGGAGGCTATACTACTCAGTTGTAAAATTAAGATAAAATAGAAAAAAAAAAAAAGAGAATGAAAAATGACACCTAAATCAGAACCTGGTTAATCTGACAGAGTGAGTGGGATTCTGAATTAATAAAATCAGTGATAGTTGCAGAAAGAATGAAAAACAGTCATTTGCTAAAGCAGACTTTGTAGTTGCTCAAGATTTCTTCGTCGTCATTTCAAAACTAACCTTGCTTCGCAATCAACACTGGCTTCCAGCAATTTGAATCCTGCATCCTGAGACAGGAGGCCTCTGCTTTTAAAGTCACACCTTAGCTCAGAATTTTAACTGCCTTCTTGCAGAAAAGTTAATGACATTTATAACACCTTGCAGAAATGTTGTCTAGGTAATTGACCAAAATAGTTTTGTAAAAGGTGCAGATTATTTCGACATTGTTCTGTGAAGAATTAGATGGCAGAATAGATGTGTTTGTGTATTTGTGATGAGCGTAGCTAAGAAATAAACATCTTTTCTTCTTCTAGGGTTGTTACTTAGTAAAGAATTTTCATAATGTACTGCCCGATGGCATGAACTTGAGCTTTTACATTCCCTTGACTTCAAATAATGGAAATTACACATGTGTTGTTGCATATCCGGAAAATGGACGCATCTTTCACCTCACCCGGAGTGTGACCGTGAAGGTGGTAGGTAAGCATGACTTGTATTAAGCACGCACAACAAAATATGCAGTAATGTAATTCTGGCTCTTAAAAATTTATTACAGTCAGTCTGTAAATTCTATAAAAAGAGACATTTTTTGTCAATCGCACTGTTCTCACAGCCTTCAGCAATTCCTGGTCCAAAGTAATCATTCACCAACTATCAACTTAACAAGTATGTCAATGAATGAAATAAGGCATATAGGGGGATAAAAAGTGTACCAGGCAGACTTCTGGTTGTTAGCCTTATGACTGATCAAGTTCTCCATTTCTCCTTATCTGTAAACTAGAACTAAGATTGCCTAGTAATTGAGAGTATTAGAAGTAATACACATATATGCTAATAGATTTGCAGGCAAGCAATGGAGTCTCTCAATGAATAGTATTATTGTCAAAAAAGTGTTTTTCTTGGTTAGGTTAAGTATGCTGTATCATTCTATAGACTGAAACTACTGTTGCTGTTGCTGGTGCTATTTGCTAGCAGTTCTCAAGTACGGTTTTGCACTGAGGGAACTGAATGAAAAACAGGGAACCGGAAGAGAGAGTCCCGTGACAGAGTTGCAACTCCTATCAGATCCAGATATTGAGAGAAATGATGTCATAATATGTGGCATTTAGGGGCAAACCATAAATTCCACCATGTCTACCCTGTTTAAAATAGCCTATGTGAGCAATATTTTTCCATACTTATGTTTGACTAAATGGAAATGCTGAGTCCCAGAAACAGGAAGTCACCCCTTTAGAGCCACTCTGTGAGTTAGTAGAACAAGTCACTTTAAATCCTTGCTGTCTGTCTGTTCAGGGATTTTTCTACTAGTTGGACACCAGATTCAGTATAAATTGCAAAAAAAAAAAAAAAGTTTTAATGTAGTGCAAATAAAATTCAAATCACATAATTTTGTAATCACTTATCTGCTTACTTTTTGAGTAACACTGGGGTGGGGATTAATTCAGGAGAATGAAAATACTACATGACTGAGTCTAATATGAATGGATATTAGAAGTCATGAATTAATTAAGCTTCTATTTCTCTCATGGTTATTTCTAATGTATGTACTTAAGTGTGTATCCATTTTTGGGAACTGGTGGGTTATAGGTATGCCAGTTGATAAGACACAGCCTGAGATAAGATGAGATTTGGTTTTTTGGGGGGTTTTTTAGCCTAACTTTCAAGCAATACAAGTTCACTTTTATAAAGCTGCAAAGCATTTGATACTTGCTGCATATCACTATTGGATGCATTAATATGTATTAATTTATTCCTCATGCTACTCTATGAGGTGGGTTTTTATTTATTCTCATCTTAGAGTTAGGGGAAATTTGCTTTTAAATAAAAGCTCAGGCTCATATGGTTAATATATGGCCACATCACAATTAAAACTTGCTCACTAAATCTTTAAAACCCCAAAAAGTTCATAGAAGGTTTTTTCTTTCAATTTAGGAATACAGATTATTATAAAGAGCAGTAATCTCATGAATGGACTGTTAACATCAATTAGGTAGATATCTGTTGACATAAAATTTCTTTTTATGTAGGCATTTATTTAAAACATTTAACAAGGTCCCATACTAGACTGAGGATTTTATAGATAAATATTTAAATAATAACTAATAAGCATGAGTTATAAATTGAAAATTACCATTAACATCATAATACTAATTTGTATCTATAATGTGTAATAATTTGTAATAAATAAATAATGTGTAATAAAAGGAAGTATTTAGAGGAGAAATAATTAAAACATTAAAGCTATTAGTGATACTATGTTTGACATAAATAAGAAGTCTATCCGCATATAAGCTTTGGAAATGAAGGATCCAAGTTAAACAATGTATCCTGAATCACAAGAGGAATTCAGTGTGCTTTTGAAATGTCTCATAAAGACACTAAAGTAAAAACTTGTTTTGCTTGTGCTCACAACACTTGTCACCAAACGTGTGTTTTCCTCACCGAGTGATCCTGCATATCTCTGAGGCTACCATCTGTGTTTCCTACAATTTAAATCAATTTGATACTGATCACCTGGATTAGCACGGATCCCACAGTGGAAGGGCCCAGTCCCACAGGACTGCCTGTGTCTCCCCTTTAGATGCCAGTTGCAAGCAGTGGGTCCCAGGTTCCCCACATTCATGTCCCATGAGTCCTTCTTAAATTCTGTGCTTGTTCAATAGTGGCTCACAAAACTCAGGAATTCATTTTACTTACATTTGCTAGTTTTTTTTAAAATAAGGGATGCTATAAAAGATTCAAATGAAATGGGATTTGGGGCTACAAGTATCAGACCTCTATATCATACCATGCTTGTCTTTCCTGCTTCCAACCCTCGCTGTGAAGCTATTGAGGAACCAGTGACCATCTGATTAGCACACGGAGAGAAGCTTGTCACTCCAGTGGGTCCAAGAGTTTTAGAAGCTTTAGGACCCAAACTGGGAGCTAACACCAAATAGCAAAAAGCTAAGGCAAAGGTACTCATATTCACCCTAACACTCAGGAAATTAAAAAAGAATTAGGAACTCTGTACCAAGAGCCAGTCACAGGGACTAAATATACACTTTCTAGGGTATTGCAGTTAGTTACTTGCTTTAATGGATTAAAGTAAAGTTTTATATATATGAAACTGTGGATCTTCTCAGGAATTGAAAAACTGTGCCAGGAAGTTGGACACAACTTTATGGAAGATTAATAAGGCCACGTGATTTAACATCATTCTCTCTCTTTCTCTCTCTCTCTCTTCTGTATCACAGGGTCTCCAAAAGATGCATCACCCCCCAAGATTTATTTCCCCAATGATAATGTGGTCTACGAGAAAGAACCAGGTAACTGTAGCTGTGCAATTGAATTCCAGCTAGATTCTCTTAATTACAAGTAGTAAAGTGCCATTTAAGTTAGCAAAAGACAACAAGGAGCTGTTATAAACAAATGCAGGAGTTTAAATTGAACGACGATTAGCAGAAACCGAGGCGGCTCTAGGGATGAGCTGTTCCGGGATTACATAGGCAGAAAACTCGGGGATTCCCTGCCTCTCTCCCACTTCTGTGCCTTTTTCTCCCAGTAGCCGTTTTCCTCTGCTGATCAGCGATTTCTGTTTGACGCAGACTTGACTTTGCACAATGCTGTGCTTTGTAGAGACAGGAGCATAAGACATCCTTTAAGTCTGTGCCACTAACAAAGAGTGGAGGGTGGATCTTGGGGACCGGACTGTGGCTATCATAGGGAAAAATCAATCCAGCTATTACACTTAAGTACAAATAAATACAGCTATTACTGCACACAGAACACTGTTGAATGTTGACTATAGCTTCCTCTGACTCCTGTTGGTTTTTGTATTTTTTCAATTGAGATAAATATCATTTGTAACTGACCAGTGAGAAATAATTATGTTCTGAGGCAAAGTCTCCCACAGTTAAGTGAATAGAAAATAACAGAACATTTGAGCATGTTCTTCATTGTATCCTTCATGATAAATTCCATCCAGACACAATGAATGATATAAAAGAGCATTTGTTTAAAGTACACTAAAGATAATAGTATCAGTGATCAGTAAAAGTGGAGAGCAACACCATCAAAAACAGGAAACACTAAAATGTGTTTGATTTGCCTTAGTTTAAAACAAAATCAGACAACACCCTTATCATCTACTCACCTCAAACCAACTGAGTTTCTTAGAATTAGCTGTGACATTTCATGGGAGTGGAACATTCTTCTCACTGGCAGGGTTAACTGTTAATCTTGCTTATAAAAGAAATTTCTAAATTCATCTTCACTTTATCTTCTTCAGTGAAATATTGATAGGGAAAACTGAATCAAAAGACCTAAAAGCCATGCATTAAGGTGGGACTAGAATATGACCACTCTGCCAGATAAAGCTAAGTTCTCATGAAAGTGACAACACAATTTATCATCTAAAGCTGCAGACTTCTGGAGACTGAAAGCTTTCAATATCAATAGATAGTCAGGAAAGCATGAATAAAGCAGAATTGTGCTAAGCAAGCTGACGTGAGAAATCTTAATTCCAAATTCTGGCCTCCTGTTTATTAACAGTTTGTCCTAGACATGTCCTTTAAGTTAAATTAAAGTTAAGTTAAAGTTAAGTTGTAAGTTACAGCTTTTGCTTAGAAAAACCTCACAATGTTTTATTAAGATTAAATAAGGATATGGAAAGATGTAAATATTGAGCACAGAGTTTTTGGTGAGTGTATTGCTGCTGCTGCTGTTCTCTCTGTCTCTGTCTCTCTCTCTCTTTTGCCCTCCCACCCTCTCTTCCCTCTCTCTCAGAATATCCCTCTCAGAAATAAGCTAATGATAGCTTAGAATTTCTATTTTAAAGTGTCTCTAAGTTTATTGACCAGCTTGAGCCTTTCAAGACAAGGCCTCCTTGGCCAGCTCACTCAGCAATGGCGTCTTCTTTGGAAAGGACCAAAGATCCTTTGCTGAGGAAGGGATTACAAGACCAGTCTGTGGATGCTGAGCCCTAAACAGGACATGGTCAGAGTCGTTTTGAACACACACTGCCTCATTAGAGCATATTGAGATGATATTAAAATGGTCATTCTAGTAATTGATATAAAGTTATTGACCTTGTTTGTTTGTTTTGTCTTTTTGTTTGGTTGTTTTGGGATGGGATAGTACCTGTGGTAGTCCACCAGAGAATTAGGATCAATATAACCAACCATGTGAAAGTCACAAACGAACAGGTTAACTTCATCTGCTAATTTGTTTCTGTTTTTGTTTTAGGAGAGGAGCTACTCATCCCCTGTACAGTTTATTTTAGCTTTATTAAGGACTCTCACAATGAGGTTTGGTGGACCATTGACGGAAAAAAGCCTGATGACATCACTGTTGATGTAACCATTAGTGAAAGGTATCATAGTGGGCCACAAGGAAGCGGCTGACCTTTGCCCTTCAGTCTAATAAGGCTGTTTGCTGTATACTAATCAATGAGAAAAAGATTTTCATTTCTACCTATCATTCACAAAGCTGTGAAGATTTTCAGGTCTTTCATAGCTGTCTTCTTGCACCATAGCTACTGCACCTGCAGTCATCCAAGAGCCATATGCCGCCTAATGTCTCTTAAAGAATCAAATCAGAATGCCCTGTGGTTTGCCATCTTGTCTGCTGTGGTCTTAAACCTAGCAAAATTCACACATTTATGATTCTCACTTGGAAGTAGGTAGATCGCTTATCCTGTGTGAGTGAAATGGTTAAAATACAGTGCTGCAAATACATGAAAGTAGTTATTGGTCTTTGTCACAATCCTGAGGACTCTGCCTGTATTTGTGTGCTGCAGAAAACTATGTTTTCAGTGTTTTCAGTGAGCATATATTGCCTATTTTGTTCACCCTTATATATATATAAAATCATTTTTTAAATGTTGACTATGTGCCGTTATGTTTTTAAATTTTTATTTTTCAAATGGTTGAGTAATCCTTTTCACTTATGAAATAACAATGTGGGGCATTTAATTCTTAAATAAACCTGAATGTTTAAAAGAGAAGTACAAGTTTGTAAAGACAATAGTATTTCTCTGGAAATGAACTACACCATTACCAAAGAGCAATCGAAGCATTGCAATTATTAACAAAATCAGTAGCTAATCAATTATGTGACAAAGGAATTCAAAAACTGTTTTTTTTTTTAATAATAAGTTCAGATTTTGTGTGTCAGTTATACGATGATTACTTGGCGTTGGATACTTATTTCCTCACCAGCTAGGTTTTGTAGGAGTAACAGTGATAAGAGTAAACATTGCAGTATAATGTGATAAATACAGTGACTTGGAAAGATTGGCCCACATAAGAAGATTTAAGAAGGAATTTAGTCAGTTTTAGAAGATTCAGTCAGTTTCAGGGTTCAATTTAGGAGCTTCTCAGAGGATGTATTACCAAAATAAGGATTTGAGTAGAAATTACCTGGAAAAAGAAATGGAAGGAATTTCTGGTATGGGAAATACCACATGCAAAGGCTTAGCGGTTAAAGAAGCAGAACATATAAAAAAAAATAAACTTTCCAAAATTGAATTACTTTTTGCAGAAAGAAATTTGTGAAATGTGGCTGGAGGCTCCTAGGTAGAGTTACTGATCATTTTAGGAATTCTCATCGTTACATCCCCCATCTTCATAGAAATAATAAGTACTAATGAAATCACCTTCCTCCTTACTGTGGTAGAGATAAGTTCTCAGTGTCTGTCAGAGCAGGAGAGTGACGCTTAGGCTAAACAAATCAGCGCCTTTAACCAGATTTGTAGGACTGATACACAGTAAACCCAATCCAATAGGAAACCTAGATGTCAGTCAGACCCAGGCACAAAACAGGTCAAAGGGATTTTAAATCTTGATCATAGACCCAAAGCACTAGATCTTCGTCTCACTGAGTTTGGATATATTTATTTTCACAGTTTTTCTGCTCTTAGCCATTTCTTTTCTTTAGAGTGTAAGGATTTAACTATGACCAAAATATTCTTGTGTTCAGCATCCGAGCTTCCAGAATCATTGAACTGCAACGGCTGCTACTGTGAGATAATAATGATACCCTATGTCCACATTTATTAAGCTTTGTTCTCCTACATAACCACAGACATATTCAGTCCTCAGCATGCTTTGGTAAATTAATACATGCAGTGCACTATGTAGCCATTACCACTTTCCTCCTTTACAATACGCAAATGTGGGAGCATTAGTTACCTTGCCCAAAGTATGTGGCCGTAAATGGAAACCCTGCCACAAAATCCAAGAAGTCTAATCACTGAAAGACTACAGCATCCTGCATCAGAAGTTTGAGCACAAGAGACATTTTGCTTTGAAGAGAGAGCAATAGTAAGAAAGCAATATTGGGATTCACTGAAGACCTTTAGATGGTGTAAAGCACAGATGGTGAACAGTAGTATTGATATCTAGTTGTTCCCTTTCATAGACATTGTGTCACATGCAACACTGTCTGTAAATATTCTATCTGCCCTCACCTGGAATCTCTATGGCTGCTTTCTTGTCTGATTCACACATAGTGTGAAGCCACTGAGTCTCATACAGGCTTTGATGCACCTTCCCTCTCTCTCCAGTGCAAGTTATTCTAACACGGAAGATGAAACAAGAACTCAGGTTTTGAGCATCAAGAAAGTCACCCCTGAGGACCTCAAGCGACAGTATGTCTGTCACGCTAGAAACGCCAAAGGAGAGGTTGATGGAACAGCCATGGTGAAACAGAAAGGTAAAGAATGCTCTCAGCAGACAAATGTGTGACCTCCAACTGTAACATGGTGGTGAGTGGGAGAGGAGAGATTGGGAAGGAGAGAGCTCCTGCACCTAGCACAGCACGTGACACATAGTAACGAAGCAACTCGGAATGGAAACACGTGAGAGAAGGTTTCCATCCACATGAAGATAAATACTACTCCAAATCATACTTTTTTTTTTTTTTTTGGCTGTCTTGGGGTTTGAACTCAGGGCTTTTCACATGTTTGGCAAGGACTGCTGAGCTGTAGCCCCAGCCCCTCAAAATATTTCTAACCATGTTAGTACTTCAGTGTCCTAATGTTGCTAAAAAAGAAATCCATGTGATTATAATAATGAAGCATAATATTATACCTATACAGTCATGAAAAATGAAAATACTCAAAGGTACCAAGGATATAATTAAGCTGACAATCATCTGTTATCTGTAAAGCATGAAGACACTTTTAAGAATCACTAATGGCAACTTCAAGAGTCGTAAAAATTATCTTATAATCTGACCTAATTCTTATATAATTTCCCTGAAGAATGGGTAATTATGTACCCATTGATATCCTTAAAGAATTGCCTATAATAATGAAATACAAATAGCAATCATCTAATTGCATAAAAGTTAAGGTATAGAATGCTAGTTCTCAAAAATACATAATTTTTAAATCATCACTTAAGACACCCTGAATCAATATTTAATTTTATAATGTACCACCAACTATAATTGCTAAAAAGAAAATTATGATTTTACATGTTGTAAAAATGAGTGCTATGTTAATATGACTATATTTTTCTATAATAAATAAAATTTGTGAAGCCTTCTTGTGTGAGCTGTTGCTCTGAAACAGACTGTCTAAAAATCTCTGTGGATTTCTCCCCTAATACAGAATCCCAGTCAGTCCTTTCCTTCCAGAAAGTTTTTTCCATCTTCTGGAAAAGAAAGTAATGATATCATCACACTTTCAATCAGGTCATTCAGAAACATCCTAGATCCTAGAATTTACCAGAGCTTAAAATATTTATATCAAAAGTGGAAGAAAACTAGTTTATAATCATTACATTTTGCACTGGGACTGACTCTTTTTTTAAAAGCTGATGAATCAGCAGGACACATCCAAACATTTTATTACAGATGAGAAAGAGATGAGCAAGGCCGGAAGTGTGTGTGCCTTTTAAGAAGTCTTGGTTTGATCAGGACAAGCCATTGTTGCTGCTCCTCAGTAGCCTCTCTAAAGACTGATGTCCTTGAACATAGCAGCTTTGCAGTGTCAGTTCCTGAGAAATCCACTGGGAATGATTGTAGATGCCGGAGCTGCATCTGCTGAACTTCAGAGTTCAGATAGCCTGTTGGAATTCCGGTTTCTGTGTATCCTAACTCTGTGATCTCGATAAAGTCATGCAATCTCTCTGAGCACTAATTTCTTGATATTTAAAGTGAGCAAAATAATATCAATACCCCATCAGGTCATTTAAAAGTACTCCAAACAGATATTGTATATCATAATATATACTAAATATTCAATAAATGTTACTCTTATGATTTTCACAAGGTTTTCATAAGTGTTATTTGACAGAGGCTGTTATAATCACATGCTTGTCATTGTACTCTAGGTTTAACAAAATCAGATTTCTTATCTCAGGAACCCTAGGGTTTTCATATGTTAGCTAGCATTCGCTATGAATGTCTGTGGGGTTTATGATAGAGGGAGGTTTCAAATGCATCTCACCTGAGATTTCTTAAGGATGGGACATTGCATGGAACACCTCTTGTGAGACATGCATTCTGGGAAGCAGTTATGGGAAAATGATATAAATTATTAATGTATTGTCAAAATAAAAAAATCAAAACAACCAAGTAAGATATTTTCTGTAGGCGTGAGGCAGAAATCTGCCACCACAGCCACTTGTTTCACAGCTACTCTCTGAAACAGAAGCCCCTGCTCCAAGCGTCGTGTGGACAGCGTTAGGGGCATGCGGGGAGGTGTGGATGCAGGAGGTCAGATGAATTGTGCTTTTTGGTCCAGCGGTACCAGAGGGATTGTGACTTGATAAGTTACTTAGCTTCAAATCCGGCTAGCTATTGCTGAAGTCCAGAAGGGCTGTCTGAGCTCACGTTCCTTCTTTACATATACTGGTCCTCCCCTCAATTCAGTCACGCAGCATTCTCAGTACTGCATCAAAAATAAAAGGCGGGAGAGACTAGGACACGAATAAGAGAAATCTTACAAAATTAACTTTATTGACAGCATGGTATAATCTAGTAAGCTAAAGCAAATATGAAAGAAGAGAAAGTTAATGTTAGCATGTTACATGTGCAGTTGTTTTTTTTTAAATTTTTTAAAAATTTTATTTAAAGAGAAAAACAAAACAGTGTAAAGGATAGCAACAATACAGAATTCCAAGGAAAAAAGGAAAAGAACAACAACAAAAAAACCTAAGAAATTATTACTTGACAAATTACATACTGACTTCTTGTAAATAGTTGTTCAAATTACACAGTTAAAACATGTAAAGTAGACATTCAAACAGTGGACTGTTAACAGTTCTGCTCCACGGTCTGACAAAAACAGCAATATGGTCATCCACCTTACCCACTCAAATATGCATTCAATTATATCAAAAGGGTAAAATTAAACACAACAAAACAGAACAAAGCAGGTCACAAGAAAGCAATGTAAGGGACATAAATTCCAAAACTACACAACTGGAGATATTCACTCTATAGTATTGACTCTTGTTTTCTTCCAAATAGTTGTCCATATTGTCACATACAGGGAATTCACATGAAACAACATAGTATGGAATTGATCTGAGCAGGACGAGGAGGGCGTTTCAGGTCTTCAAGACCAGAAAATAGGGAAGCCAAGAATGGCTGTCATAGTGTCTCTCATTCTCCTCAAAACAGCTGTCCATACCTTCATGTGTGTTGAACGTAAACAAAACAAAACAAGCTAAAATCACTTTGAACAAAGAGTGATAGTTTTTCTGGATTTCACATCATGACATTATGGAATCAGCACTGGGTACTGTAGTGTCTCTATTTCTTCAAAGTAGTTGTTCATTTCAACATGTATTATATAGTTGGTTCTCATAAACTATTTATAAGTTCTACACATACATGAGTCTCTACATGTATATCTATCCTTTCTGTATTAGAGGGAAAAGCAAAACAAAGCAAGATAAAACAATTCCTAGAAAAGCATGAAGTAAAAAAGTCATATAAAACCGCAATACAAGGTGATCTACAATGGTTACCGTGATGTCTCAGCAGTATATAACAACATTAATAAAAATGAAGCATTGGAGACATTGTAAGACTTCAAAAGCAAGTAATAATCAAACCAGAGTGGGTATCTTGGTGAATCTTGTCATCTTCAGTGTAGTTGCCTATACTGTTAGACTTGATGCTATCAATCATAACAGATTTAAATAAAATCAGTCAATACAATGTAGCAATCTAACAAACCAGATTCAAATAATATCAGTCATAATAAGATAGTGTAAGTTATAAAGGGCTTCAGATTAAGTTGATAGGAAATTAGGGATGATTACCATAATATGTCCTCTTATTTTTGGGATAGCTGACCATGTCCTCAAGTCTAGTATAAGTAGACAAACTGGAACAGCATGTAATCCATCCAAGCAGAGTGATGAGAATAATGTAAATTTTAAATCTTGTTACCCAATTAACAATATCCTCTGCCTCCCTTTTTTAGACAATTCCTCCCCTTTCACTCCCATGGGATGCACTGCTTGTTTTGGGTCCCACTGCCTCCCTATATAGAGCATCTCAATGGACCCTATCTCCTGATCTGCTCTGCCTGTGTTTCTCTCTGTTAATATTTCAAGGCCATCTATACAAGAGATTACAGCCAATCTTCTCTGCCTTATTGCTGCTATTCTGTTTTTCTGCCATTGGTTGTCTATTTTTCTGTTCCACCCCACTGTCTGCCCCGTTCACTGAGGCCTCTCTGCCACTGTTCCTGAAATGCTTGTATTCTTGTTCTCTCTCTCTAAAATGTCCTTCAGTATTTTTTGTAGGGTTGGATTGGTGGTCACAAATTCTCCAAGTTCCTCTTTGTCATAGAAGCATCTTGTTTCTCCATTAATTTCTAGAGAGAGTTTTGCAGGATACATCAATCTGGGCTGTCAGTTGTTCTCCTTCAGGGCTTCAATTACTTCACTCCAAGCTCTTTTTGACCTGATGGTCTGTGTCGAGAAGTCTGCCGTGATTTTGATGGGTTTTCCTTTATAGGTGATATGTTTCTTTTCTCTGATGGCTTTTAATATTCTGTTCTTATATTGAATTTCTGGGATCTTGATGATTATGTGTCTGGGTGTAGCTCTGTTTTGGTTGTAGGTGGCTGGAGTTCTGTATGCTTCATACATTTGTATATCATTTCTTTTTTCTATGCTTGGGAAATTTTCCTTAATAATTTCTGAGAATAGCCTTTGTAATTCCTCTGTTTTGATTCCTGCTTCTTTTTTTCACATGCTTTATTCTTAAGTTATAGATCCTCTTGTCATCTTCTAGTCTTTGTATAGTTACTGCCTGCTCCCTTGTTATTTTTAAGAGATCTTCCCTTTCATGATCATACATTGCAAGCCTGTGTTCAATTTTTGATAGTCTATCTTTGGTTTCTTTCAAGCAGTTTTGCCAGCTTTCTATGGGGTCTTTAGTTTCCTGATAATCTCTTTGAATCTGCTTCATGAACCCAACGGTTTTTTTTTTTTTATTCTTCATTAAAGGTTTCTCTCCTTTTGTGTTCCTCCATTCTTCTGTGTCTTCTTGAGAGGTGCCCAGCCTTTCTTTTATTAATCTACTTATCTCTTGTTTAATTTGAATTAATATTTCAGTTTAATCCCACTTACAAGGTCCTGAAGATATCTCTTTATGTCCGCTAATGCTGTGTTTGATGTTGCATGTTTGCTGCCCTCAATCTCTTTTTGTGTTTACCTCTCCTGGATCAATGTTCTCACGGTTGGGGGCTGGGTTTTTTTTTTATTTCTCCCTCTCGTCATGTTTTTGGTCCCTTCCATACAAGTGTATATTCCCAGCCCCTTTTATTGTTGGTTAAAATTCCTCTAGAGAGCTTAGGCTACGAGCTTCTGCCCTCTGCCGTCCGCTATCAGAGACTGAAGTTCAAGCAAGGGCAGTGTGCACTGGCTCCTCCCCTCCAAGCCAGTCAAGCTTTGCAGGCCTTCACTGCGTCAGTATGCGCCAAGCTCAGGGAATTAATTTGTAGCGACCTACTGGGTCCCGGCCAGGGGCACTGCCCATTCCAAGCAGATTCCACCAATCCGCTCAGTGAGGGGAGCAACCAACTGAAGCCACTTCCTTATGGAGTTAGGGCTCTCCTGCCCAAATCCAACATGTCGTCCAGTTGGTTGCCCCTTTCCCAGGGGAGGGTCTTATTCCCATCACTCACCGAGTGTTGATGCCGGTCTCTGAGAACTGCTGGGCTCCCCAATCTCTGACTTCAGCGTGGCTGCGGTGCAAATTCACTGTGCCTCTGGGTGGGTCACGTGCAGGGCCGGGTCTGGGTGAGCCGCGAGCAGGGCTGTTCAGCTCCAAGCTCTGGCCGATCAAGCCAGTTGCTTTGGCACAGTTCGGTCGTCAGGTCGGTCCCGTGCAGGAATTCAGGCGGCTCGAGGAGTGCGCTGTGCTCGCTGATCTTAGATTCTCTAATGGTAGCCCCGGGACCTCATATTTGAGTGTTTTTTTTTTTCACTTTAGTTTCTTCCTGGGTTGAAAGAGTCCATCACTCTCTGTTTGGGTGTCTCCATTTAAGCTGTCTCTCTCAGAGAAGGTCCCTCTCCTGTTACCTACCGGTCCGCCATCTTTGGAAACTCGAGGCAGGCCAGTTGTTTTATAGTGTGATAGTGAGAAGGATTTAGGGAAGGTTTTACTTTATGAGAATCTTCCAAACCTACTTTCAGTTTTTTAGGGGTTTTAACTAAAACGTGAGTCGTAGTATCATACTATTTTTAATTTGCCTTTCTCAGATACTAATGATATTGAGCACTTTCTCATAAACTTATCAATCATCATTCAATAATCCTTTTTGTAAAGTATTCACAAAATCTTTATCCACTTTTGTTATTGGATCATTTGTTTTTAATTTAATGGGTAACTGGCCACACACATTTTGAATGCAAAATTTTGTCAAATATATAATTTTACACATTTTATCCATTTGTAAATTCTTTTTTTTAATCATTTTTTTTTTTATGTTTAGTTGTTCTCTAAGTCCTGTGCTAGCAGTTTTGTCCACATTAGGTTAAAAATATCTTGCAGTTTCTTCCTGGAAACTGTATATTTTCCTGGAACTAGTATATTTTCCTATGATCCTTCTCACAGTACTCATATGATATATAAAGAATTTTATCTATCAGTTCTTCTAAATCATATTGAGAAATCATTTCCTTTTTGTTGAATTATTCTGAAGACTTGTCCAAAACAATCAGTAGGCCCTAAAGTTGTGTCCGTCTCTGCATTCTGCCTTGTGACCTGTGAATCATTCATTCAGTGTGATTCTATCTTAATTAGCATAGCTTCCAAGTAACTCATGAAATCAGATACCATACATCTGCCTGCTTTTCTCTGCTCAGATTGATTTGACTGTTTTAGAGCTTGTTGATTGATACATATTCTAGGGTTTTGATTCAGACTTTACTAAAATATGAATCAACTTAGGGAGAATTGAAAACTTAAAAATACTGCTTTCCAGTCCATGGACATACATATTTCTGCATTCATGTCTTTTTAATTTTTTAAGCAATAGTTTTTCCCCTCTGTGTCTGTCTGTCTCTGTCTCTCAGATTTGAAGTTACAAGTGTTGCACACATATTGTTAAACTTATAAAACATTTTTGGATTTTGATGCTATTTTAGTAACCATCTTTAAAATTTCACTTTCAAATGGTTTCTTGATAAACCATACAAGAGCAATTATTTGATTTTTATGGATTGATCTTGATTTTTTAGCCTTCGAAATTGATGTCCTGGTTTGTGTTCAGATCCTCCCTCCCAAACCTCATACAAGGGTGGATGCACTAAGTCTGGTGTTCGTGATTGGTTCGTTGTCTGACCCTGGGATTGGTGGTGTGAGTGCTGTGCCTGCCCGGGGTGGAGCCAGCATACAGTGTAAGGGCAGGAAGGGGGCCTATGTGGTCCTTTTTTGCTCCATTCTCGCTTGCTGTTTGCAGTGGCCATGACGGGCTGCCCCGCCATGCCACCCTGTCTTGGAGCCAGCTGAGTATGGACTGAAACCCTTAAAACTGTAGGAAATAAACCTTCCCTTGCTTCACTTTGGGCATCAGGTATTTTGTTTCAACAAGAAGAAAAAAATAATCAAGATAATTGACTACCTAAATGGTAAAAGTTTTTGTTTATTTTTTTCTTTTGGTCACTTAGGATTTTCTAGATACTTGAGCATCTTTCCCATAAAGAAATAGATTTTAAATTTCCTTTTTCAGCTTGATTCCTTTGATAACTTTTACTGTCTGTGTTTTTGGGACCTCCAGTTTAGGGATCAGTAGTAGTTATGAAAGTGATTCGTCTTTGCATTATTGAAGACAAGCATTCACGCTATATTATGTTTTTAAATAGCTTCTATCTGCATAAGGGATTCAAGTTGTTTTATTTTTCTAAAAAAATGTTTTAATAAGGGTGTTGAATTTTGTTGAATTCTCTCCATCCATTGAGTGGTTCATGTGAGTTTGTTTTTCTTTTTCTAATCTGTCAGTGTGATAATTTACAGTGCTTGATTTTGAAAAGTTCATCCAGTTTTGCATTCCTGGAATAAACCTCCACATCAGCATGTCTTGTCATTTTAATATATTGTCTGACTTGATTTACTAATGTTTTCTCAAAGATTTGTGCGCATGTTAAAGTTTTTGTGCATATCAGTGTTCGTGTAAGACATTGACTTAGGATTTTTATTTCTGACAGTAATGTCACTAATGATTCATGCTATGAGATGAACACCTATGCCTCTCTTGCAAGTGACTATGTATAAAATTTTGTTATTTTTGGATAATTTTAAAAAATTACCTATTAAATACCTGGGCCTAGGGTTTTCTTTAAAAAAGAAAGCTTTGAATTGTAAGTTCAGTTTCTTTAGAAGTTATTCCAGTCTTCTGTCTCTTCTTGTGGCAGTTTTGAGAGCTGTTCTTTCAAGGAATTTTGTTTTAAATTTATCTAAGTAGGGGCTGAGGATTTCGTTCAGTGGCATAAATGCCTGCCTGGCAAGCGAGATGTCATGAGTTTGAGCCCTGGTATCAAAAAATAATAAATAAATTAAAAAATAAATAAATAAATAAATTTATCTAAGTATTCAAAATATTGGCCTGCCTTTCTTTTTACCTCATTTATCATTATCATTTTATACCTGCAGAATTTTCAGTGAGGTTTCAGTCATTCTTGCTGTCTGTAATTTGTGTTTTCATTTTCTGTTCTTCATTGTTTATAGTTCCAATTTTACTTTTTTCAATGAACATATCCCCATTTTTTCTGTTGATAGGATATATTGTGTTTCATTTGTTTTATTCTTACTTTTATTATTTTCTTTTTGCTTACTTTGCAATCAATTTGCTATTCCCATCATAAAATTAAATTGAGTTTAAGTAATTCTTCTTTTCCATCATAAGTATTCAGAGCTATGAATTTCTCTGAAAGGTTACTTTAAAAAATTAAAGAAATGCATTTGCATTATCATGAGCCATGCTATGCTGTCTTCAAATTTTCTTTTTCATTTCTTGTTGACCCACGATTATTTCAAGGTATGCTATTTGATTTATACATAGGTGCTTATTTTCCTGATCTCTTCATTAAATGAGGTATGAAATTTTAATTTTACAATTTATGTTCACTCTTGATAAAATGTGATACTGCATAATGCTATTATGTCTAGGTAATTAAAGTATAAGTGTGGTCATAAAACTCCAGGAGAGGGCTTCTCTGACTTCAAAATCATGTGAGAAAACTGATAGAATAGGAGAAACGTGAATCCAGGCCTCAAACATAACGTCACGTTCCGGCTCTGGTTCCGACTGTGTAAACAGATCCAAAGCATGCTTTTCTCTTCCTCAGGTACCCAGATCCCTCAGAAAGCATTGAGATAACAGGTCGAAAGGACTTTGTGTTGTGCTACCCACTTGATTCTAACTTCTGACTTTTAATTTGATACTGTAGTAACCAAAGGCATAGTTGGTATGATTTCATTGGTTTTAAGTATATTGAGAGTTTTGTTTAATTCCTTGCATATTTCCAGTTAAAGTTAGTATACCACATATCCTTGAGAAAAGGTATAAACATTCTACAGATACTGAGCATAGTGTTCTGTCAGTGTCAGCTAATTCAAATAGTGTCAGTGTTCTATCTTCTTACTAGATTTTTGTCAGTTTACTTAGTCATTTAATAATTGAGAGACAGAGAGAGAAAGAGAGAGAGAGATTGCATATAAAATGGTTAGCTTTTTCTTATTTTCACTTCTGCCAGTATTTGTTTCATGTACTTTGGAAATGTGTTATTAACCATTATACAAAATTAATATTCACTACCTTTTGATGAATTAACCCTTAAATTATGAAATGTCTATTTTCTGTAATACCCTATGGCTAATTAATTTACGTATTTTGGCTTTCTTAAAATTAATATTTGTATTATACATTTTTTCTATCCCTTTGTTTTATCCATCAGCCTCTTCACATATACTGTATACAACATGTTATTGGGTCTTGAATTTTTAATCCAGTCTTATAATGTCTGCCTTTTGATTCAAATGCTTAATACATTTATCTTTAATATAATCATTTACTTGTCTTAATTCTTACATCTTGCTACTTATTGTTTTCTTAATCATTTTTATTCTTTTTTGTATTTTCTGAGAAATTGGTGGTTTCTTATTATTCTGCCTCATCTTTTCTCCACCTTTTTTATTTTACTTTTACCTATTTCATTTGTTTTGTATTTTTATAGAATTTTTATCTAAAATTTATAATTATTATTTTTGCATATATTAAGAAGTACCATAATATTACTCTTACCAATTTTGCTTTAAACAATTGTCTTTTAATGAAGTTAAGAACTAAGAAAAATTTTTTCCATTTCTGGCATAATATATTGGTAGCAACATTTTAATCTCAAGAGCTGTGCAGAATTTCTAGGGGTGCACATCTGTTGGTGATAAATGCTCCAAAACTGTCTTATTTCATTTCAATCTCAACACTTTATTAAGGAAGTTCTCAAATGCATGGAAGATTTTAAAGAATTATACAGTGAAAAGTCATGTACCCTACATGCATTCTAACTTTAAAGTGTTACTATTTTTATTTTTTATCATACATATATTCATTTTGCTTTCCATCCATCAATTCATCTTACATTTTTGAAACCTTTGAAAGTAGTCATAGACATCAATAAAGCATATCCTAAATACTTAAGCTCTTATCATTGTTCGTTTTAATACTCACTTATAGTACTTTTGATTTTAGGTAATAAAACTATTGTAGAGTAACAAAGTGAATAAGGTATGCTGCACACTGATAATTTCTGAGAAATGCATATATCCACATAACCTAACAGCTTATCAAAAAATAGAATGTTACCTTTACCTCAGATAGTGCCTTCTTATTCTTTCACTTAAAAACTCTGCTACTCTCTCCCCCTACCACTGGTAAAAAAAGAGTTTTGAGTTTCTTTTTCAGAATAGATTTTTCCTCTTCTAAAAATATGAACCCATGCAGATTTATTATTGTGTAGGGTTCTTTAGTGAGCAGATGTTTTTGATACTCATTCATTCCTGTCTTTATCAATCATTTGCTCCTTTTGTTTCCTGAGGAATAGTTGCTTAAAAGAATTATTGCATTTATTTATTCATTTTCTGGCTGGTGGACATTTGGTTTGTTTCCAGCTTGGAGAGCTTTTAATTGCACTTTCTGTGAACATTCTTAACCAAGTGTCTTCGTGGACTTTTGCTTTCACATCTGTGATGTGAATAGTGATGAGCTAGTGGTGACTCACTAGCTTAGTTGTACTGAAATCATTAGCTCTGTCCACAAGTGTCTGTTATTGCACACCAGTGCCTGAAACAGATGCACATCTTTACCACTTGGCCTAGCAATTTTGGTGTTAGCCATCATGGTGAGCACATTGTGGTACCCTATCAGATAGTCTCATTGTCAGTTCTGATCACTGAATAAAGAGCATTTTTTCCCTTGCATATAGGCCATCTGTCTGTCTTCTCCAGGGGTACGACTGTTTAAACATTTGTCCATTGTATCACTAGGTGGATTGTGTTTTTCTCATTGACTACCAGGCATTCTTTTTTTTTTTTAAGTAGAACAGTTTTTTTAAACTTTATTTTTTATTGGAACATTTTGGTTATACATAATGATGACATTCATTATACGGAATTTGTTCCTGTTGATGGTATACATTGCTTCTTCTTTTTTGCTGATTTCCTTCCCCTTCCTTTAAACCCTCTTCCTTTCCTTATGTATAAAAGTTTTGTTTCCTTCCTTTTTTTTTTTGGTGATTGAGCTCAGGATCTCACACTTGCCAGGCAGGTGCTTGTGTCACTGAGCTAAATCCCCTGTCAAAAACTTTGTTTCTATTTTTTACTTTTGTTCTGTTTTTTCTTGTCCTTTTTTCCTTCCCCTCTCCCCCTCCCTGTACCTCTTCTTATTTGAATATTTTCTTCCCATTTCCCAATATCTGTTGTACATTTTGGTCCTTATTTGCACTTTCAATTTTCCACACCAGAAAAACAATGTGGTATTTAAACATATTTGGCTGATTGATTTCGCGTAGGAGTATGGTCTCAAAGTGCCTCCATTTAGCTAGAAATGTCTCAAGCTTATACTTCTTTATTTCAGAGGATAAACAACCCTCACATTTTCTTTGTCCACTCATCATTTCATGGGCAGTTAGAGTATTTCCAAGATTTAGCTGTTATAAATGTGCCATTATAAATGTGGGTATGTGTATATTGCTGTGTATGGTGGTTTTAATTCTTTTGGAATGGTAATAGCTAAATTGAGTGGGAACACTAGTCCTATTTTTTGAGGAATCTGTACATTGATTTCCACAGTGGTTGTACCTGTCTACATTCCCACCAACAGTAGAGAAGGGTTGCTTTTTCCCCATAGCCCCTCTAGTATTTGTTACAGTTGATTTCTTGATAATACCGATTCTTTCTGGAGTGAGAAGGATTCTCAGTATTGTTTTAATTTGCATTTCATAAATGATCAGTGATACTGAACATTTTTTCATATTTTTACTTATTATATCTTCTTTATCTGTGAAGTGTCTTCATTTCAGATGCCTATTTTTGGATTTTGTCTTTAAATTTTGCAGAGTCTGATTTTTGTTTTTTGTTTTGGTTTTAGTTCTTTATAAATTCTAGACATTAATTCTTTGTCTAAGGAGTAGCTAGCAAAAATATTTTTTCCACAGTGTATATTGTTGATGATATCTTTTGGTGTGCAAAATCTTATTAATAAGATTAGGTCACAGTTGTTGGCTCTTTATAAAATTTACTGCACAATCAGGATTTTGTTCATAAAGTCCTTGCCTATACCTATGTCTTCAACAATTCTATCTATTCTATCTTCCAGCAGATTTAGTGTTTCTGTTTTAATATTTAGATCTTTGTGACATTTCAACTTTAGTTTAGCGCATGATGAAAGATACAGGTCTAGTTTTAATCTTCAGCATGTGGAAAGGTGGTTTTTCCTCACCATTTATTAAAAAGGCAGTCTTTTGTCCCCTAAAGGTATTTGGCACCTTTGTTAAAGAGTAGGTGGCTGAATGTGTTTGAAGTTGTTTCTGTGTCTGCTAATCTGTTCCACTGATCCTCGGGTTTCTTTCTTTTTCTCTTTCTCTCTCTCTGTCTCTGTCTCTGTCTCTGTCTCTGACAGTACTGTGCTGTTCTTTTCTATCACAGTATTTTGTAGTATAATTTCAAGTCAGGGATTGCGATACCACTGACCTTGCCTTTGCTTTTGCTATTCTAAGTCTGTTCTGGTTCCAAAGGAATTTTAGGATTTTTTTTTCTCTAATTCTGTGAAACACATTATTGGAATTTTGATGAGGATTCCATTAAATCTGTGTAACAATTTTGAAAGTATGGTCATTTTCACTATATTGGATCCTCCTACCCAAGAACAAGGAATATCTTTCCATTTTCTGATATGATCTTCACTTCACTCACCTGTTTTATAGTACTGTAGTTTTCAAAGCAGAGATCTTTTACTTCCTTCATTCAATTGATTTCTAGGTGTTTTATTGTTTTGGATGCTATTGTGAAAAGCATTTTTTCCCCTGATTTCTCTATAGTGAGATTGTGATTTGTGTACAGCAATGCTACTGATTTTTGAGTGTTGACTTTGTATCTAGCTACACTACTGAATTTGATTATTAAATACAGAAGTTCTTTGGTGGAATTTCAGGAGTCTTCTGTATAAAGTATTATGTCATCTGCAAATAATGATACATTAGCTTCTTCCTTTCCTCTCTTTATTTCTTTTATTTCTTTTCTTATCTGATTACTTTAGCTAATGGTTCCAGACTCTATTGAATAAGAGTGGTAACAGTGAAGAGTCTTGTGTTGTTGCTGATTTTAGAGTGAAAGGTTTCAGACTTTATTTAGTGTGATGTTGGCTGTTGGTTGTCACACATGGCTTTAATCAGTTTGAGATAAAGACCATCTATCCCGATTTTCTTCAGGGTTTTTAATCATGGGTGGAAGTTGGACTTTGTCAGATACTTTTTCTGCATCTATTGAGATGACCATGTTTTTTGTACTTGGCTGTTAATATGGTGTATTACATTCATTGATTTGTGGATGTTGAACCATCAGTGCATACCTAGGATGAATCATATTTGGTCATGATGTATAATCTTCTTAGTTTGTGGCATTCTGTTTAATAGTATCTTACTGAGGAATTTTGCATCTGTGTTCCTTAAGGAGATTGGCCTATAGTTCTCTTTTTTCATTGAATCCTTCTTTGCTGGTTTTGGTGTCCAGGTAATGCTTGCTTCTAGGAATGACTGGGAGTATTGCTTTTCTTTCAGTTTCCTTAAGGAGTTTGAGAAGTAGCAGTATTGTGTATTTTCTAAATTTCTGGTAGAATTCAGCAGTGTATCCATCAGGACATGGGCTTTTCTTTGTTGGTAGGTTTTTAAATTATTTCTTCAATTTCATTGACTGCCACTGGTTTATTTAGAATTTTAATACCTTCTTGATTCAGCTTTGATAATTCACATGTATCTAGAAGTCTGTCCATTTTTTCTGTGTTTTCCGTCTTATTACAATACAGGTTCTCAACGTTGGTATTCATGATTTTCTTAGTGTACTGTCATTGCTGAGACAAAATACGTGACACCCAAAATTAAAAGAGGAAAAGTTTATTTAAACAGTTTATAAATGTGTCAGTTTGTAAATGTGTCAGTCCAGAATCAGCTAGCTCTAAAGCAGGATGAGTTAGCAGAGGAGAAGAGTTCATGTAGGGCAGAATGTAGCAAAGCAAACAAGAAAGCAAGACCACCCTCTTTCTGTCCCTTATATTTTATGCAGGCTGCCAGGATTGGAGACAGTACACACCCAATCTGTGGATTAATTTAACAGCCACCCATCCCTAATCCTAGCACTCTTAATCCTAACATTACACCATGAGTCAATCACACAACCTAAACTCAGCCACCTCTGAAAAAGCCCCACCATGAACATATTAGGCTTTGTGGGGGACATCTAAACACAAGTCATAAAAATTGTTTTCTGGATTTCTGCAAGATTTAACCCTTTTCATTCCTGATTGTATGGATTTGAGTCTTTTATATTCTTTTTCTGATAAGGTTGGCTATGGGTTTGTCAATTTCATTTAATCTTCCAAAGAATCAACCCTCAGATTCATTAATTCTTTGTATTGTTTTCTTAGGCTCAAATGCATTAATTTCTGTTATATTCTTTATAATTTTCTCCCTCCTATGAGCTTTGTGCTTGCCTTGCTCTGCTTTTTCTAGAAGCTTGAGTTTTAACATTAGGTTATTTGAGCTCACTCTGTTTTTCCGAAATGTGAATTCATCACTATAAATTTTCCCCTTAGGACTACTTTCATTGTGTCACATAAATTCCAGTATGTTGTACTGGCATTATTGTTTAATTGAAGAAACTGTCTAATTTCTTCTTTAATTTCCTCTGAGACTCATCAGTTGTTCAGGTGTTTGTTATTATCCCTAGCTATCAGTTTTGTAGCAGACACGTTTTGCAAATATTCTTTCCCACTCTGTCACATGCCATTTTCTTCTTTTCCTGGAGATTTTATTGTGTAAAAGTGCCTACTTTTGATGAGAGTAGGACCATATTTTAAGGTCATGAAGTTTCACCATTTGGGGGGCCTATTTATTAGCCATCTTATTTTTTTATTGGTTGATGTGAAGTAGAAATTAAAGTTTAATTTTCTTTTCATGTTGATATCCAAAACAACTTACTGGAGGTTCTTTTTCTATTATGCTGTTCTGGTGATTTTGTTTATATTTTCAATAGATATATAATTTTTGATTAAAAGATTTTATTTACATTTTAATCCAGCTCTTTAAAACTGTTATTTTCACCTAGCTAATATAATTCATGAGTGAATTGAGATTATTTCATTTTGTTTATTATCATTTCCTTGTTATTGTTCTTGTGGCAAGTTCGGGGATTTTTTTTTTTCTTCTTCACTGGTTTTGAACAATTACCATATCCTTAGTTAGGCTTGCATTTGTATGCATCTTATTTATTAGTCTTTCCTGTTCTGCAAGTTTATATTTTCACTTAATGACTGAAAAATTTTCAATCAATATTTCTTCAAATATATCATCCTTCCTTT
Source organism: Dolichotis patagonum (assembly GCA_004027295.1). Classification (NCBI taxonomy): domain Eukaryota; kingdom Metazoa; phylum Chordata; class Mammalia; order Rodentia; family Caviidae; genus Dolichotis; species Dolichotis patagonum. The sequence continues at coordinate 162,079 of PVJX010000558.1, read as the reverse complement.
CTGAGTATTTTAGTCTTAGAATTGTATCTGTGGAATGTGACTCAGTAGTTCCTCTTAGGTAGCTGGCACCCTCATTTTTTAAATCCATTTTCATCTGTTTTTGCTTTCTGTTTTGGTAGCTTTTAGTATATCTTGATAATTTCTTTCATAATGTCTAATGTGGAACATTTTTTATTTCAGAAATACATTTTTCAGTTTTTTAGTTTCAATGTTTCCATAGAAATGCCTTCTTTGATATTTTCTGTTTGTTCTTCACAGTGTTCCCTGAACAGACACATTTTGATATGCAGTTTAAAGTATTTATCTGGTACTTACATCATCTCATTCTGGGTCTGTTTCTATTTGATGATTTTTCTTCTGAATATGGGTCACATTCTTACTTTTGCTTTTTTTTTCTTTTGTGAAGGTCTGTTATTCCATTGTGCGCCTTATACATATTAGAACATTAAATGTCTGGATTTTGTAACTGTTGGATTTTATTCCACCAATTAGTTGACTTCCTTAGATAATAGCTTTCTCTTTGTTTCATCATCTCATGTATCTGTGTAAGGATTTTCCTACATACCCTTTTTTATAGGGCTAGATTGGTCCTATTCTGAGGCACAGCTCTTGGGAGTGTGGGGGCAGCCAAACAAAGGTTATTTCCTCTAAATTGTCTGGCTTCAGCTGTCTCCAAGCCTTGCTATGCTCTTAGAATTATTCAGCTCCCTGTTACTCTCTGACTGACCTTGGCCAGTATCACAGTAAATAAGCACAGATTTGCATTTGCCCAAAAGAGTCATGATAACCCCGTTTAAGTTTCTAGAGTTCCTTTGTATTCAGTTCTTTTCCCTCTGGCACTCAGGCCAGTGAATTCAATTTAACACAATAGCATTGAACTCTGATTTTTCTCTCCTTAGCTCAGTCCGACCACTGTCTTCTTTTGATGTTTGTTCTTTCCTGTGCCATAATCCAAAAAGTGTCTTCAGGCAAAAAGCCAGAATGATCATGGGGCTGATCTTTTCATGTATTTTTTCCCTCAAAAATCACACTCATATGCTATTATTTGTCCAATTAAAAAAAACCGTTATTTTAGATATTATGGAAAGAAAAGTAGTCCAATATTACTTACTTTTCTGTGCACAAACACTGAAGCCAAGATTGTGTAAGTTTTAACATACTATTTCCAAATCAACCAGATCTAACCAGGCATGGTGACACACTCCTGTAATCCCAGTGCTTGGGCAGCTGAGGCAGGAGGATTACTGCAGGTTTGAGCCAGTCTGGACTACAGAATGAGTTCAAGGCCAACCTGAATTGCAGAGTGAGACTTTGTCTCAAAAAGACAAAAACCCAACCCAAAACAAAACAAATCAACCAAGTTGCAAGTCAATTCAGCCATAGCTCTAACATCGCTTTAAAAATGTATGCTGTTTGTTTACAATTTAAGAGAATGGTCATTACTGTAATTCTAAAAATTGTAAGGTAGTGTCCGCAATGTAGCACTGAATAGCAGCAGGGAACACTTGAAATTCTAGGCAACTGGCATTTGGTTTGAAGACTCAATACAGAAAGATTTCTCAATACAGAAAGACTCTAATTACTAAAATGAAAATGCATAATTTAAGATTTCCAAGGAGATGGATAGTTGAGGAACTAGAATGCAAAGTGGGGGAGAAGTTAGTGGTGAGGCATTGAAAAGTTTTACCCAAAGGTTATTGGCTAGAGAATTATAATTTGGAGACAGTTGTTATTATAGGACTACAGAAGAAATAGAGAAAATTATCACTCAAGGAGTAAAGGAAAGCACTTGGCTGTATCCTGAGTTAGGTTAAGAGTGAAATCAGCGTAAGAAGAATTGTAGGAGTCCAATTTGGTCAAATTGCATCACCTGTCTCCTATTGGTCTGGTTTTACATCAGGGTAAAATCACTACACCATAACGCCAGACAGTCCTGTCAGGGCAGATGGAAAATGTGGACTGAGGAACACTGTTCTCTGTAAGTTGGCCCTGCTTTACCTGAAAGCCTAGTACGGCGTTTCCTGCACACAGTTCAACCATGTGGAAGAATCAGACTGGTGTTATTATTTAGGAATCCAGTCTGATAAATAGCACTTGAGACTCCTTGATATGAGGGGATGATACAAAATACAGTCTGTGTCTGACACATATGACCATGTGACACAAAATGTAAAAACCCCATTAGAAATAAAATAGGAAGTAGTGAAATGAATGTGTGGAGAGAAATTCATGAGGGTCATTGATCTCTTGATCATTAATCAAGGCATATATTGATATTTAGGGAAAAAAAAAAACATTTCAGGTAAGTCTAGCCAATGACCTCTCCTAGCCATTCCTTGATTTTGTGTAGATGAGGAAATTGTCCATCCAGAGAGAACTCAAATAACTGAGCAGATAAAATAATGGCAGGATTAGCCCAGTGTGCTGTTAACATAATACGTACTCAGAAATTCCAGAGACACAACGATTCTTATGCCCGCTACCCAAACTGATCTGAGTAAATTCTCAATCACTATACTGACGCTGTTTCCAGCATCGTATGACGGAGTTTTCTTATGTTAAAGGACCATTTCTCATGGAACGAAGACATGAGTACCTGACAATAATTATTCACTGCTGACTCTCAGGCTATACCTGGAGCAGGATTTATGTCTTGGGTCTGGAATAATGAATTGACAGCTCTGTAACTTGTTCTGTTTTATTTGAAGATGTGGTCAGGCTCAGCTCTGGGTTGTTTAATGTTTTCTCTGTAGGGTACATAATGGTTCCAGAGGAGATGTTTTTCCCGCTAGTATATGGTCAATAATTAAACTTTCAGACATACTGAGACAAGATCATTGCACTGTGGAGAGTCTCAGAAGCTATTCCAGCTTGAATGGCACCCTCCCTTGTCCTGTCTCAGCAGACACTTAACATTTACAGGGTTCCAGGTGCTCACACCACACCACTCTAAGATACATCAACCACGCTAATGACTCTTGTCCCTCAGTCACCCCTACCATGCTACCTTTATTTTTAACATTCATGACTACTTAAAATTAGCATATTTGGGCCTTATTTACTTACTTGCCTGCATGGGTATGTTAATTCCAAAAGTGCAGACACCGTTTGTGTGTTATCCAACATTGTAGAAAATAGCAAATGTCACTAAGTAATTATCAAATCAATTTATACCTAATATATGTCACTCCAGCTTCTGATCCAGCAAATGGTGTGTTCCTTCTTGAAACTCATATATTTTGTTATCACAGCAAATATAATATCCAGAAGCTTCTGATATCTTTTGTAATACCTGGCTTCTTTTAAATATACTGGTAGTACAAAGTGCTGTATCTGGAAATGTTATTTGAAATAATATAAGTTCTAGCAGTAGCATGAGAGGAAGGAAGTCTGCTCCCGGAAGACTGTGAATGAATAGTTTAGAGGAGAGTGAGCATATACAAAACCCAGCCTGCAGACAAAGTGCTGTGTAAGAGCAATGCTGTAATAAAACCATAAACAAGAGGAATGGGCATTTATACTGGCAGAGCTCAAGTTACAAAGTTTTATTCTGTGAAACCTCATACAAAGTAATGATAGTTGAACATGAACTGGAAAACTAAAAAAGGAAAGGACTGTTCCACCCAGATTCCTGGCAGAGCAAGGGCTTGCCGTTAAGTATTTCTGAAGTTTTAGAGGAAAGCTAAATGTAAGTGAGGCAGGGAGGTAGCCAGTGATTTGGTTGTAACAGGCTTCCTTACAGGGATGGGGAGTTAATATTCAGTTTTGAGTTAAATCAGAATAACTTTACTCTTTTCTGATAGTTTAAAAAAAAACTGCTATGGTGTCTTTGATTTGAAAATAAGCCATTATATGTGGAAATAACACGATTTTGCAAGTCAGTTTTTGGAATGTGTATCCTGACACTGGACATGGGGAATCCTGCCAGAGCAAAGCATGCTCAGCGTTTGGTGAATGACCCCCATTTCTCTTCAGAGAAACAAAAAGGTTTTTGAAGCCTATTTCAAAAAAAATTGCTTTTATATGATGATTTGCAAACTAAAATTAGTGGAAACTCACTAAAAATTGTACTGAACTACTTCAAAAATTAAAAGTCTGCCAATATGATGGAATTCTCTAGGTAGGACTCTTGGAACTCCAACCCCACAGATGGTCGGTCATAGAATGACGCTATTCAAAAATACTTTTTTGAGAGTATTTAGGTAATAAACTGTGCATTGAATTAAATGTTCTAAACCTTTCCAAATATTAACATTCTACTTAAATTTGTGTGTTGTCAAAAATCTGTAAAAATCATTCCGCAGTTAAAAAGACCTTCCATGCCAAGTCCTAAACACCTACTCATGCACATAAAAACAAATATGACACAACCCAATACTGAAAACAAATAGTCCCTAACCTCCACTGTGTTAACCATTTGTTCACACACACAGGTCAGTTTCGTGATTCAGCCACTTGGCTTTTCCAGCTCTTGCAGGGCAATGGGTCAACATGATCACTGGAAATTAATTTGGTTTTGCTGTTGTTTTTATTACAATTTCTTTTGCTAGCACCAAGATACACAGTGGAACTGGCATGTGGTTTTGGAGCCACAGTCCTGCTGGTGGTAATTCTTATTGTGGTTTACCACGTTTACTGGCTGGAGATGGTCCTCTTTTATCGGGCTCATTTTGGAACAGATGAAACCATTCTAGGTAAGGAACGGAAGTTTCATGTAAATCTCTTACGTTGTCCTCAGAAAATGTTCACTTGATAAAAACTATATGAACCGGAAGATTTAAGTACATGACCTTTCAACTCTTACTATCAAAAATCTTTCCAATGTATATTATCACCCTTGCGTAGATTGGTGCGATTTCATCTATAGATTAGCATTGTCAAAATAGAAAATAAGCAAGCTATTTGTTATTGCTTGTGTCACGATGTCCTCTCAGAGCCTCATGAGGTCATAGGTGGGGCTTTTCAGAGGTGGCTGGATCTAGGGTTTCTGCTACTGGGATTAAGAAAGTTATACTTGGATTGATTTAAAACTGTGATACTGGAATTCATGGTGTGAGTGCTACTGCCTTAAGGATGGGTAGCCTAGGTAAGATGTAAGGGACAGAAAGGGCTGTGGTCATGGCTTGTTGCCTGTTGCTTGCTTCTTGAATGCTTTTGCTCTCTTCTGCCTGCCATGACCTGTTTCTCCTCTGGGATGCCCCTTTGCTATGCCACCCTGCCTTGGAGTCAGGCAGTTATGGACTGAAACTTCTACAGACTATGAGCCAAACAAATCTTTCCTCCTTTAACTTTGAATGTTGGGTATTTTTTCTCAGCAGTGAGGAAAAGTAAGGCACCATACATGAAATTTAATTTTTTCTAATACCTACATTTAAAAAAAAAGTACAAAGAAACAAATGATAGTAATGACTCAAAATTTGGAATATATTCTATAGTACTTATAATATACCTCAGTTGACAGGTGCTCTATCTCAGGGGTTCAGTAGACACATGTTTTGGGATACCTGTATTGGACAATGCAAGTTCACACTTTATATTTGAGCGACCCATCAACCAGAACTATCAGCATCACCTAACAACAATGGGAAAATTATAGATCTCATCTCTACTAAATCAGAATCTACATTTTAGCCATATTCCCAAATGATTCAAGCGTGCATTAGTTTAAGAAGCACTGACCTAGTGAAAAAAAATTGCCTTTAAATGTGAAAAAAGCCATTTAAACATACAGATTATGTCTACCCCATAAGGACTCTCAAGCAGTAGGCTTTTGGAAGAGGTGCATAATCTGTATTTCTAATGGCTTATGACGTCTATAATTACACAATTTTGGGAAAGATTATTACATTGAATACACATTTTAATTGCAGTTCTTTTCAGGTATAATTTAAACACTGTCAAAAAACTTTATTTGATTTATAATACTAATATATTTTTGAATGCTGTGCTATGACAGGAGTAGGAATTTTCTGCGTGGCATTAAATGCTAACACATATTTTGATCCTTGTTTTGTTAATTCACAGGTGAATGGCTATACCTCACACTTTCTCTAATATAGACTCAGTTAAGTGGGATTAGATTAGGAAACTGTATAGGTCAGTTTTCCTGTTGCTGGTACAAAATACCTGACAACCACAATTTAAAGGAAAAGAGATTTAAGTAGGTTTATGTTTTCAGAGAATTCAGTTCATATTTAACTCTCTCAAAGGCAGGCACATCACAGTGGAAGGCAGTGCTATAGCACGGCAGCTTGCTTCCTGGTGGCCAGAAAGAAAAGCACAGTAGAGCCCTAGAGACAGAAAAGTCCAGGGCCTAGATACAGACCTCAAGGTTACACTTTGATGACACACACAGACACACCGTGAAGTATGCTTTGCCAAGCCCTAGGGAGCTCCCATGGCAATTATGCCAGCAATTAAGACATATAGATAAAATATGAATTCAAATAGCCATTTTCCTGGACACTGTCACAAATAGAAAATCACATTGAATCTGTCACGTAACTTATGCTTGTAAAAAATAAAACTAATATGCAGAAGTTAGATTTAAGAAAAAAAGTAGTTCTATTAATAAACTTTCCTAATTTATGTTGTATCTGTGCTCCTTTTGGTAGATGGAAAGGAATATGATATTTATGTATCCTATGCAAGAAATGCTGAAGAAGAAGAATTTGTCTTACTGACCCTTCGTGGCGTTTTGGAGAATGAATTTGGATACAAGCTGTGCATCTTTGATCGAGACAGTCTACCTGGGGGAAGTAGGTATTTCAGATGAGTACAAATGACACCATCCGGAAGGCAAAGGTGATCCTTCACTTTGGATCAAATGTGAAACTCATAGCTTCTATTTGTAACGCTGGATAATTAATGTGCAGTTTTTAAAGGAATAGAGATTTCTTTACAATGAAAACCACATTATAGTATGTGCACCCTTCAATCTGACTTATGGTTTCAAAATATTTGCCCTTGTAATTTTCAAGAACTCTTTACCAGAAAATTGGGTACATGGTAGATTAGGACTCTATTCAAGTACCGCAATTTTCGAAGTTCTGTTTAGTCACATTTAGAAATTTAGGTTGATTTTATTTGGTTTGCCTAGAATGTTTAGTCACATTTAGAATTTTAGGTTTAGGTTGATTTCATTTGGTTTGCCTAGAATATTCTTTTTACAAAGAATAAATTTACAAAGTAAGTTGCTTTTACAACCTGTAGTATACTTGGTTTTGTTAAAATTGAGTTGCCGAAGAAAATGCATTACTAATAATAGTTAGAATATTTCACTTTGTCACTTGGGCATTTACTTTCCTTCATTTTCTGTCAAACTAGTGCCACTCACATTCTCCTTTTCCTTAGTTCTGCATCCTCTTTTCTATCAATTATTAATTGGAGATGTAGTGTAAAATTGTATAAGGCTATAGAGTACTCTCGTAGAATGAAAATCAAAAGCTTCAGTTGATGAATATTTTAAAACAATAGTATGGCAAGTCCCACTGGTGACACCCTAATGATTGGAGTCTTAAGTAACATTTACCAACTTGCTGTTAAAGTCCCTACCTTTGAAATTTATATAGTGGCTCTGATCTTAAGTATGACAAGCTCCTTTCCTTCCTCAAAAATCCTGTTTACATTCATCATTTGTTTATGTGGCTTGGAAAAACATTATGTGGATAACTGAGACAAAGACTCAAAATTGTATTCTCACTTGAGTTGGATGTGTCACTTTCATTATCTTTCCAGTCCTCATCCAGCAGTTCATAATATTTGTGTCCTATAGAAAGCATCTCCTTTAGTCTAAATTCACTGGGAAATGATGACTTAATTACACAGTTAAGGAATAAATTTCACTCATTTTAATACTGAATTTACCACATCCCTTGTTTGCTCGCTTATTCACCCATATAGCCATCCAACAGTTACTTGTTTACTGTGTGAAGTGTTAAAAAAAATAAACACTACATAACTAGGTAAGAACCTCCTAAGATTTAATAGTTCTTTGAGGAACTCAAGCTTTGCATAATTCCTCTTGCATCTTGCTTTTAACGCATAACCCTTGGATCACTTTGGATTCTCCCTGCTTCTCACTCAATCCGCTTTACCTGTGGGTCTTTTGCTATGCCTACAACCCATGGTCGGCCTCCAGTGGAGCTGCTTGGAGTAGATAGTGTCTTATTGCTGGATTCTCTTCCACGTTGCATTGCTAGATTTTAATTGCAAGCTTTTGGTACCTGTGCAGATTAAGAATCAAAATGACTGCCTCAGGAGTGGCCAACCTTGATATAGGGCTCACAAAGGCAGCATTACCTGGAGATGGCAGTGTCTCTAACCCATGTAGAGGATTAAGCAGTCCTTGCTAAGCATCTGTAAAGAGAGATTAGTCTGAAGAATTTAGTGACAGGAATTAATCAGAGCTCTGACAGCAGGATAAAATTATACTGCATTTTCATTTTCCTACTTTTTTATTACTTGGAGAAAGTATTTGCCAGTTAGTGAAAATAGACACATGAGCTGGAAGCTACTAAAATACATGGCAAAAAAAAAGAAAATTTAAAAAAATAAAGACTATAAAGTGAAAGATTGAGGACCAAATATGGTCTCTAGTGCAAGACGAGGTAGAATCACACTTGGGAATGAACTGCTAGTTGAAGTATGATTCGATTGGCCAGAAGTTTTGAAATTCCTACTCCAAGACATAGTGATGTCACTGAGTCAGGAAGATGTCCAACCATAGAGAGAGGCTTTCCAAACGTGAAGGTTCTGCTCTTCCTGCCCTGTGTTAGGAAAAAAATGAAATTTTATGATTTTGATTCTGTAATAGGTAACTTTAATGCTTTTCATAGTGGAGTCTGTTCATTAGCGTCTTAGGGTGGAAAGAGAGGCTCAAAACCAGTTCAGCTGGGCCACGCTACATTTGAAGAAACTGACTTTAGTACAACACATCCACTGTGGCTCAGATACTACTTTTGAAGACCATGGTCACAGCCTTGTGCTTGTTTGCAATTCTTTTGGGAGGAGAATATACATACGTAGTTTCCAGTTTCCCTTAGGAAAATGGCAGTTACTGGACAGCATGACAGTTAGTGGACAGCAGAAAAAAGTTGCTGGTAAAATGTTGCTGGTAAAAAAACAAAAAACACAGAAGTTCACTCATTTCTCAGGCTGCTATCTAAAGCCTGCTACGAAGCAGGATGCTTCGGGAGGGTCCTCAGCCGACACTAATCCCCATGGTGTTTTCTTTCCCAGTTGTCACAGATGAGACCTTGAGCTTCATTCAGAAAAGCAGACGCCTCCTGGTTGTCCTAAGCCCCAACTACGTGCTCCAGGGAACCCAAGCCCTCCTGGAGTTCAAGGCTGGCCTAGAAAATATGGCCTCTCGGGGCAACATCAACGTCATTTTAGTACAGTACAAAGCTGTGAAGGAGACGAAGGTGAAAGAGCTGAAGAGGGCTAAGACGGTGCTCACGGTCATTAAATGGAAAGGGGAGAAATCCAAGTACCCACAGGGCAGGTTCTGGAAGCAGCTGCAGGTGGCCATGCCAGTGAAGAAAAGCCCCAGGCGCTCTAGCAGTGACAAACAGGGTCTTTCCTATTCATCCTTGAAAAACGTATGAAAGGGAAAATGGAAGGAGAGAAAAGAACAAGGGGTGCTCCTGGAAGGAAGAGCTTCCTTTTCATCACTGCCAGTTCTTGGTCTGATAGGCAGAAAATAATTCTGTCTAAGCCTCCTCACGGGGATAAATTCAGGGTGACTGCATGGCTGATTGTTCTGCTACTCAGGCAATACAAAGGTTTAGAGTGATACTGTCAACAGTCTTTCTCCAGTCTCTGTTCTCACTAGGTATGTTCTTTGCAGGCAGAGACTTGGTTGATGTGAATTTCCCCTCCTCCTCCTCCCTCCCTTCCCCCTCCCCCTCCCCCCTCCTTCTTGTGCCCTTTCCCCCTCTCCTCCCCTTTCCCTCCTTCTTCCCCTCTCCTCTCCTTTCTCTCCTCCTTCTCCCTCTCTCTGGCTCCCATTTTAACACTACGGAGCAACCTTGCCCTTAGATTTAAAGATCTTTTGAAGATACATTACCTGTTGTCAAGAGTATTATGAGATTATGGATACAGTTTTGTCCTTTACGTTTTTACTTATCCATTAAAACTTTTTAAATATAATCAGGGCATACAGTCATTTTAGCTGAGGAATATTTGCTCACTTTTAAGCATCACACCCACTTAGGGAGATAGAAAACGGTATAACTAAAAATGTTCCTGACCACTGATTTAACGAACATGCTAGATCCCCTCCTGTTATTCCACATTTTCCCTCATCTCAGGTACTTAACATCATGTTTGTAAACTTGAAATAGATCATAATGTTTGCTATATTATAGTCAATTCTGAGTTATCTACAGATTGAACTATATTCATGCGTCTAACGCCTAAGTTCTTACATCAATCACTCAGAGCCTACAGGCAAAAATCAAAGCAAAACGGATGTTGTAGGTGGCTCACACTTGGTGCAGTCTGAGAGGAAACCCGAACGGTGCTAATGGAGAGCAAGAAAGTAGCAAAAGGCTTTTAGGGCATTTTTGACTTATGAAAAGAGCACAGAGGATGATGTTTGGCAATTTGTCTTTTAATCCTAGCCTTGCTAATAGAATTGGAAAAGTGATTTCTCCTCATTTGTGTCTCCTTATTACAAATTTTAGCAGGTAGATTTAGAGAGGCCTTGAGAGGTGCTCTTAGCATTAATATTCTAAAAGAATTAATTGTGCTTCCCATAACTTAATCATCAGTACACATAATGCTTTAATTCCAAATAAGTCCACCTAAAAGATTACTGTCAATTAAACTTGCTTTTAAGTAAAATTTTACTACACGTCAGATTTGGAAAAGGCAGATCTAAGTGCAGAGTTTACAGAATAGTGACTATCTTTGGTACATGTAGAATACACATACACACACATATTCATGCAGAGAAAATTCATATGTGTGTACAGTTGGTATCTATGTATCTGTGTTTCTATGTATGCACATAAATTATCTATTTGTCTTATATATGTCATGACCATTGGAACAGTACTACAAGCCAGTAGAACTTTTACTTTTGTGCTGTTTTTAAATTGTGTTTGTACTGTTATGTGTTTGTGTTGGTACTTTCAGTTCAATAATATTTGCGAATTCGCAGCTCACAGAGTGGTAGTGGCCCTTAGCTATCTTTCTTAGATGAGTGTAATAACTTACTACTGCCTACAGCGGGTGATCGAGGTTGCAGTGCCATCAGTTGTTCACTGCCCATCCATAGTCACTGCTAAACACTAGACAGCCATCTGGTACTAATTGATTTTCTGTAATATTCCCAGCAGGTACATTGAGAGACTAAGCTATGTTAATCTCCGTGCTCAGGAATGGGTACTGTTGAATAATACAGGACAATAAATATACCTGGTAATGCAATAACCCATAAGTTAAGGAAAGCCCTTTCTCAGTAGTGAAAATGTGAATAAGCAACTCTACAATTATCTTTTCTATGTTATTGTCCTGCATCAGTGTTACAGTCCATATAAACCATTCTCTGGGAAAGGAAAAAGTTTCTCCTCTAAAATCTGGACATGGAGGCATTCTTCAAAGCATTATTTTTAGACTTATTAGTGCTTTTCCTTATTACAAATCACTGTTAGTCCTCCTACTAACTCTAATCATAATGCCAGAGGAGAATTGACTACAGGTAAACTTCAACATTGATTTTTTTTTTTTTGGCTTCAGTTTTAGGTGAAGAAGGGATAGTCTCATCACTTTGGAGTTATTCTTTTGTTATGCTGCATTCCTTTTGCACTTTTCCATTCCATATTTATCCCAAATCCTGTTGGGTGTGCCTAGAAATTAATTTTTTTCTATTTATATTACTATGTTTGGAACTGAGCGCTATAATACAGAGCATGTATTCCAAATGCTATAATACAGAGCATGTCAACTCTTAAGTCATATGTCTCATTCTAAGAGAATTTAGTTTCAAGTTATGTTTTGTTTAGTGTTTTTATGTTTCAGAAGATGCCCAGTATGGATTATTTGAGGGAGATGGGGACACATATTTATAATTATCAAGCAATAACAAATCATGCCTCTTAATTAAAAAAACAAAAAAGAAAGAAAAAACTAGTGGTTTTAGATCTGTGCTATAAGGACTTTCTGCACCCAGGATAACAAAGAGCCGTGCTGTAGAGAGTGTCTAATTACACAATTGCAGTTTATTTAATTCTCTTTTGTACTGTAACTTAGATGATTCCGTAGTATTCTAATAAAAAAGCATTCCATTGTATTGGGAAACATGGTCACCCCACTTGTTATGTACTGATTTTCTTTTGATAGTTTTAATATTTTAAGGTTACCTTTTTAATTTTATTCATGAATTTTGTATTTTCCATTTTTCATTTGATGTGTAAATTTGTGTATTTTTAAAATAAACCATTTATTTTCATCTTTGAATTTTATTTTGTGCATGTGTTTATGTCTTTATTTTCATTTTTGGGCATAAAAAATGAGAATAAAAAATAAATGCTTATACTTATAAGAGGAACTCAAATAAGTTACAGTAGTTCAGATTCTTTCTGAGAGGAATCTGAGAAAGGGGGCAAATTCTTATCAAGAATATTTCCTTTACATACTAGCAAAAGAATTAAGTGTACTAGGATATTTTGTGCATGTTTGTGTGTGTATTGTGTGGGCATGTGTGTGTAGAGGCAGATACAGAAATGCAGGAGAGGAGTGATTCCTTTAATAAAAAAATACAATCTTACTACTTTTGGTTCAGTGTGGAACATGGGTAGTTATATGAATCTTTTATCTTTTAGACTTAATATGACCCCAAGACAGTTGCTCCAGAAGGAGATCAAGAAATTAATGCCCTGCAGTAATATGTGAGAATTTGAATCAGAAATGCATTCCTATAAAACTTCAAATCACTGAAATATATTTGGATGTATTTTTTGGGGGGGTGATAATATTGAGCCCTTAAAGATAAAGAATGACTCTCTACTTTGAGGATAATCCCTATTTATATCCATTTACTCAAAGACTATTTTTTGAATACCTGTAACATCCTCTGAGCTGGTTAACTTGGTAAAAATTTTTCTACTGAAGTACTTTCCTTTTGCCAACCAGTTCCCAAAGGTTAGAGTTAAGATCTGTCAGTCAGTTACAAAGAAATAGACATCTGTTCAATTAAGAAACACGGATAGGATAGCTGAACATTAATGGAATTCACTGTTCTCGGACCCGCTGCATCTCCCATTACAGGAGTTACACAACCAGAGGTTTGACCAACTCATGTTAGATTTTATCTGTGAACTTTTTGCACTGGGGAAGTGGTGATGAGTCTTAAAATGCTTTCAGCCCTAGAAATATTATATGACCTTCTTGGACATAGTATTGACTACTCAGAGGATTCAATATCAACATTTTGTTACCACTGTTCACAAAGTTATTACTGACCTTGTTAAAAGTGTCAAGATATTTTCTTCAGTCATTTACTGATGCCACTAGGTCTTTCACCCCAGCAAATTCACAGTATTGCATGAGAGACACACATAACAACCAGTCTGTCTTGTTTTTTCTGTTCTACCCAAGAGATGTAAAATAACTTTCACAATCAGCTAGGACACTATTTTAGCAATATTTTTTTTAATCTGCATCCAGTTTAGATGAAATATACAGGACTTTTAAATCCTATTTTTCTCATCAATTCATGTAAGGCGATGCTCTAAAGTTAGTATCAGGGATTGATACAAATTCAATAAACATTAGTATATATTATTTCAAGTGATTCTCATTAGACATTTAGTAATAATTTAGTCAAATTATTCAGATGTTTGCTGCATGCTACACATTTATATACAGTTATCCAATTTGTTTCACCACCCTAGAAGTCTATTCTTAAGTGGTTTGTAGATGATTGAACTGAGATTAAAGGATTTTAAAATAAAAACAATTAATAAAGAAACTGAGATTTTAATTTAGATCTGTCTTCCAGATTAGGTGCTCACTTTTTATTATACTTCAAGGTTTAAAGGACAGAAAGAAGAAGAAAAAGGGTGGGGAGTGAGAGAAAGGAAGGGGGGGAGGAAGAAGAAAAAGTTGCTCTTCTTTCTTCCTCTAGAATCCTAGGCACAGAGTAAAATTATAAGAAGATTGCGACTTTTAAAGAAGGGAGTGTCCCTGGGTATTACAGAGCTCTGTGCCACTGCTATGAATTCAAAACCAATTTAGTGCTGCAAGGAAAATTGACTCCATTCTTGCACAGCCACTCTACCTTGTTTTGAGATAAACAGAATAAACAATCTAACTTACTGCTCTTCATCCATATACTACTCAGTGTTAAGATATGATAATAGCTCTCAACTTCAAATGGGAAGTTTTGACAATATGGAAGTTATCTTAAAATTCTGCCCCAAAGCAAGGAGCTTCCTTACCAGTAACACGTGGAGCACCCTGGGCATATGTGAAGCCTCTTCTGAGAAGCATGTGCTTTTTCACTGGACTACATTTGGAATTCTGCCACGCCTATCTGTATTTACCATTGTCCTCCTTCAAATGTAAATCCTCTGCTTTCTGGAAACATTACATATTTTTAAACAGCAACAAGCTCTAAAGGCAGTATTTTTAGATCAAAGAAAGTATTTTATTTTCAACCGTGGTATCCCTATTGAAAAGAACATACACTTTCCGAAAGTGAGTTCTGTGTTTTGAGGAGAAACAGCAGACGTACCCTGCCCCCCTACCCCACACACTCATGGAATTTGTACAAAATCGATGTGTTAAACGCTACACCATGTTGGCTTTTTTGTGCTGATGAGCCAGACCATTCTTACATTCTCCATTTTATTCCACAAGCAGCTTCATAAATTCTGAGTAGGGCTGGAGAGGACAAAAAAGTACCAGAACACACACATGAATTTGAAGTGCACAAGGGCTGGGGATTTAGCAGAGCGGCATAAGTGCCTGCCTTGCGAGTGCTTGGTTGTGAGTTCGATTCTTGGTACCGATTAAAAAAAAATCGAAGTGCATGCAGAGGGTTTTTTTTTTTTTTTTTTTTGAGACAAGGTTTCAGTGTGCAGTTCAGGTTGGCCTTGAACTCACTTTGTAGCCCAGAGTGGCCTCAAATCACAGTCATCCTCCAGCTTCAGCCTCACAAGAGCTGGGGATACGATACGGTGTTTGCCGCCACGCCCAGAAACACACACAGGTTTTGAAGAGGCATAAAAATTTAAATTTATCTTGCAATTTCAAAACAAAAATGCCCTAAAATATGTTTACAATCTTCTTAAGTCAATCAAATGTTCTTAAAAACTGACATCTTTTCCAATTTATTCAAATCCACATTAAATTCTCTGATTGGAAACAACTAATTAGGGAAGGTTCATAACTCCCTTATTGTCTTTTAAGTTCTTAATCATCTTACTGAACTCAAACCTTCATGTTGTCATCACAAGCTGAAAAGCATCTCCGAAGTGTAAGTACAACCAAAGTTTGTCTCTAGAGCTTGTTTTAGGATTGTCAAAGAGATGATTTACACATGTGAAAGACCTTCCCTTCAGATAATCACACTGAGTTTCTAAATCTCACTGTGCATTAAGCACTGTATTTATTTGAAGAACTTTCTTTTGATACCTGTCCAAATCCACCTTATTAACTATCAGAATTGAGTGATTTGTAAAAGTCTTAACTAATTGGTTGATTAGTACTCTTTGTCATTGTTTTGTGTCTGATTTCTAGCCAGTTCTATACACAGCCCACACAAACATGCATACATGTTCATGAAAAGACAAAAAGGAAGGAAGGAATGAAGGAAGGAAGGAAGGAAGGAAGGGAAGGAGGGAG